>OX030960.1:938396-958396 GCA_943735955.1 Piscicola geometra | reverse complement strand
TATCTATCTATCTATCTATCTATCTATCTATCTATCTATCTATCTATCTATCTATCTATCTATCTATCTATCTATCTATCTATCTATCTATCTATCTATCTATCTATCTATCTATCTATCTATCTATCTATCTATCTATCTATCTATCTATCTATCTATCTATCTATCTATCTATCTATCTATCTATCTATCTATCTATCTATCTATCTATCTATCTATCTATCTATCTATCTATCTATCTATCTATCTATCTATCTATCTATCTATCTATCTATCTATCTATCTATCTATCTATCTATCTATCTATCTATCTATCTATCTATCTATCTATCTATCTATCTATCTATCTATCTATCTATCTATCTATCTATCTATCTATCTATCTATCTATCTATCTATCTATCTATCTATCTATCTATCTATCTATCTATCTATCTATCTATCTATCTATCTATCTATCTATCTATCTATCTATCTATCTATCTATCTATCTATCTATCTATCTATCTATCTATCTATCTATCTATCTATCTATCTATCTATCTATCTATCTATCTATCTATCTATCTATCTATCTATCTATCTATCTATCTATCTATCTATCTATCTATCTATCTATCTATCTATCTATCTATCTATCTATCTATCTATCTATCTATCTATCTATCTATCTATCTATCTATCTATCTATCTATCTATCTATCTATCTATCTATCTATCTATCTATCTATCTATCTATCTATCTATCTATCTATCTATCTATCTATCTATCTATCTATCTATCTATCTATCTATCTATCTATCTATCTATCTATCTATCTATCTATCTATCTATCTATCTATCTATCTATCTATCTATCTATCTATCTATCTATCTATCTATCTATCTATCTATCTATCTATCTATCTATCTATCTATCTATCTATCTATCTATCTATCTATCTATCTATCTATCTATCTATCTATCTATCTATCTATCTATCTATCTATCTATCTATCTATCTATCTATCTATCTATCTATCTATCTATCTATCTATCTATCTATCTATCTATCTATCTATCTATCTATCTATCTATCTATCTATCTATCTATCTATCTATCTATCTATCTATCTATCTATCTATCTATCTATCTATCTATCTATCTATCTATCTATCTATCTATCTATCTATCTATCTATCTATCTATCTATCTATCTATCTATCTATCTATCTATCTATCTATCTATCTATCTATCTATCTATCTATCTATCTATCTATCTATCTATCTATCTATCTATCTATCTATCTATCTATCTATCTATCTATCTATCTATCTATCTATCTATCTATCTATCTATCTATCTATCTATCTATCTATCTATCTATCTATCTATCTATCTATCTATCTATCTATCTATCTATCTATCTATCTATCTATCTATCTATCTATCTATCTATCTATCTATCTATCTATCTATCTATCTATCTATCTATCTATCTATCTATCTATCTATCTATCTATCTATCTATCTATCTATCTATCTATCTATCTATCTATCTATCTATCTATCTATCTATCTATCTATCTATCTATCTATCTATCTATCTATCTATCTATCTATCTATCTATCTATCTATCTATCTATCTATCTATCTATCTATCTATCTATCTATCTATCTATCTATCTATCTATCTATCTATCTATCTATCTATCTATCTATCTATCTATCTATCTATCTATCTATCTATCTATCTATCTATCTATCTATCTATCTATCTATCTATCTATCTATCTATCTATCTATCTATCTATCTATCTATCTATCTATCTATCTATCTATCTATCTATCTATCTATCTATCTATCTATCTATCTATCTATCTATCTATCTATCTATCTATCTATCTATCTATCTATCTATCTATCTATCTATCTATCTATCTATCTATCTATCTATCTATCTATCTATCTATCTATCTATCTATCTATCTATCTATCTATCTATCTATCTATCTATCTATCTATCTATCTATCTATCTATCTATCTATCTATCTATCTATCTATCTATCTATCTATCTATCTATCTATCTATCTATCTATCTATCTATCTATCTATCTATCTATCTATCTATCTATCTATCTATCTATCTATCTATCTATCTATCTATCTATCTATCTATCTATCTATCTATCTATCTATCTATCTATCTATCTATCTATCTATCTATCTATCTATCTATCTATCTATCTATCTATCTATCTATCTATCTATCTATCTATCTATCTATCTATCTATCTATCTATCTATCTATCTATCTATCTATCTATCTATCTATCTATCTATCTATCTATCTATCTATCTATCTATCTATCTATCTATCTATCTATCTATCTATCTATCTATCTATCTATCTATCTATCTATCTATCTATCTATCTATCTATCTATCTATCTATCTATCTATCTATCTATCTATCTATCTATCTATCTATCTATCTATCTATCTATCTATCTATCTATCTATCTATCTATCTATCTATCTATCTATCTATCTATCTATCTATCTATCTATCTATCTATCTATCTATCTATCTATCTATCTATCTATCTATCTATCTATCTATCTATCTATCTATCTATCTATCTATCTATCTATCTATCTATCTATCTATCTATCTATCTATCTATCTATCTATCTATCTATCTATCTATCTATCTATCTATCTATCTATCTATCTATCTATCTATCTATCTATCTATCTATCTATCTATCTATCTATCTATCTATCTATCTATCTATCTATCTATCTATCTATCTATCTATCTATCTATCTATCTATCTATCTATCTATCTATCTATCTATCTATCTATCTATCTATCTATCTATCTATCTATCTATCTATCTATCTATCTATCTATCTATCTATCTATCTATCTATCTATCTATCTATCTATCTATCTATCTATCTATCTATCTATCTATCTATCTATCTATCTATCTATCTATCTATCTATCTATCTATCTATCTATCTATCTATCTATCTATCTATCTATCTATCTATCTATCTATCTATCTATCTATCTATCTATCTATCTATCTATCTATCTATCTATCTATCTATCTATCTATCTATCTATCTATCTATCTATCTATCTATCTATCTATCTATCTATCTATCTATCTATCTATCTATCTATCTATCTATCTATCTATCTATCTATCTATCTATCTATCTATCTATCTATCTATCTATCTATCTATCTATCTATCTATCTATCTATCTATCTATCTATCTATCTATCTATCTATCTATCTATCTATCTATCTATCTATCTATCTATCTATCTATCTATCTATCTATCTATCTATCTATCTATCTATCTATCTATCTATCTATCTATCTATCTATCTATCTATCTATCTATCTATCTATCTATCTATCTATCTATCTATCTATCTATCTATCTATCTATCTATCTATCTATCTATCTATCTATCTATCTATCTATCTATCTATCTATCTATCTATCTATCTATCTATCTATCTATCTATCTATCTATCTATCTATCTATCTATCTATCTATCTATCTATCTATCTATCTATCTATCTATCTATCTATCTATCTATCTATCTATCTATCTATCTATCTATCTATCTATCTATCTATCTATCTATCTATCTATCTATCTATCTATCTATCTATCTATCTATCTATCTATCTATCTATCTATCTATCTATCTATCTATCTATCTATCTATCTATCTATCTATCTATCTATCTATCTATCTATCTATCTATCTATCTATCTATCTATCTATCTATCTATCTATCTATCTATCTATCTATCTATCTATCTATCTATCTATCTATCTATCTATCTATCTATCTATCTATCTATCTATCTATCTATCTATCTATCTATCTATCTATCTATCTATCTATCTATCTATCTATCTATCTATCTATCTATCTATCTATCTATCTATCTATCTATCTATCTATCTATCTATCTATCTATCTATCTATCTATCTATCTATCTATCTATCTATCTATCTATCTATCTATCTATCTATCTATCTATCTATCTATCTATCTATCTATCTATCTATCTATCTATCTATCTATCTATCTATCTATCTATCTATCTATCTATCTATCTATCTATCTATCTATCTATCTATCTATCTATCTATCTATCTATCTATCTATCTATCTATCTATCTATCTATCTATCTATCTATCTATCTATCTATCTATCTATCTATCTATCTATCTATCTATCTATCTATCTATCTATCTATCTATCTATCTATCTATCTATCTATCTATCTATCTATCTATCTATCTATCTATCTATCTATCTATCTATCTATCTATCTATCTATCTATCTATCTATCTATCTATCTATCTATCTATCTATCTATCTATCTATCTATCTATCTATCTATCTATCTATCTATCTATCTATCTATCTATCTATCTATCTATCTATCTATCTATCTATCTATCTATCTATCTATCTATCTATCTATCTATCTATCTATCTATCTATCTATCTATCTATCTATCTATCTATCTATCTATCTATCTATCTATCTATCTATCTATCTATCTATCTATCTATCTATCTATCTATCTATCTATCTATCTATCTATCTATCTATCTATCTATCTATCTATCTATCTATCTATCTATCTATCTATCTATCTATCTATCTATCTATCTATCTATCTATCTATCTATCTATCTATCTATCTATCTATCTATCTATCTATCTATCTATCTATCTATCTATCTATCTATCTATCTATCTATCTATCTATCTATCTATCTATCTATCTATCTATCTATCTATCTATCTATCTATCTATCTATCTATCTATCTATCTATCTATCTATCTATCATCTATCTATCTATCTATCTATCTATCTATCTATCTATCATCTATCTATCTATCTATCTATCATCTATCTATCTATCTATCCTTTTTCATTAATCTTTTATATTGAAAGTTGATACTTTTGATGCAAACCCTCCCTCCCACACCCAAAAAACTAAATCCAAGACTTAGGCTTAAGCCTCAGCGTTTTCATGTGAAAAAAAATTATTAGATAATTTAATTTGCTCAAATTTTACGATTATAAGTTTATATAATATAATTTAATATTTTTAAAAAAATATTTGTGCCGTCCTCATTACACTGGGCTTTAACAGTGGCATGAATAAATTTCTGCAATTGGTTGAAACGGATATAAGGATAAAGGGTCATTCCATAGAATTTCGACCAAAATAAATTCAATTTTACAGTTCGCCGAAGTCAACACTCCTTCTCCATTCAATTTGAAATTTTTCATCTTATATTTATCAGAACGAATAATGTAATATACCAAAATGAAGGCATTTGAATGTTCTATTTAAACATAATGGTTTAACTATAAATGTAATATAATATTTTTTTTGGCGGTCAAAAGTTTGATCTTGAAATTTTCGGTGTTGCCCCATATATTTTGTCAATTTATTTTTCTCGTTACATTTTTCAAACATTCTTTCAATCATATAAAAAATAAGTAAGGTATTATTTTTTGAAATATTTTTAATCAATTTTTTCTTGAGCACCTAACAAATAATATTTTTTCCAAACAGCATTTTAGGAGTGCTCATGCATTATTTATTCATTTCAGACAAAAGTTAAGGAATTTAGTAAATCTCAATAAATATTTAAGTTGATTTAACTAAAAGAATTAATAATTTAACTAAATCTTACTGATTTGAGCTCCATCCATAACTACGTTACTATAGTCTATAGTATATAGAAATACTGTACTCTATAGCACTTGGTTATATCTTTTTGATTATTACTATGCATTGACTATAACTTTCAATTTTTTCTTAAATTTGATCCACTGAATAAAACTCCATGAAATAGACCTATGTTTGAACGATATTTTACTTTCTAGAATTTGCCAAATTTAAATTGAAGCGTGGACGATCACATAAAAAAACTCACAAAATTGAAATTGAAAAATATAAAAGAGTATATAAAATCAAATCTTTGAGTTTAAGAACTGGATGAATGCGTGGATGCCATAGAGCATCCACTGTCCAAACGTTTTGGTCTTTGTGTCGAACAATTCCTAGGGCACATTGAGGACTAAGTCACTGTTTTGAGAGAGATCATCGAGCCTGGTTTGAACTCTCTCACTGACTTCTCGAACTTTTCCGAGCAATTCCACTGTTGGTCTCCAGTCAACTTGCGGTAATTGAAACCTCCGTTGAAGAGCAGCAAGTCCGCATGTGAGGGGTGCTCGTACAAAACAGAAGACAAGAACTGCGTGCTGTGGAAGAAGGGAGTAAAAGCCCAGAATGGATCAGCCTCGAGCACCCATCTCTCCTCCTTCAAGTAACCACTTCACTTGTGATGCAAACTATGCCATGACACCTCTCCACACCTTCCCAGCCACTTCATCGTCCATGCAAAGTCTTCTTGGTTACATCACTCATGAACCCAGAAATCGACCTGCAATGGAATCGAACTTGACAGACGTGCACAGTGCTGAAGTAGTCAGCGAGACAAAAGTCAGTGAAAAGTTCGAATCCGGTGTTGTCCAATGACGATTCCCGGTCTCTAACCGTTTCTGAAAATTTATTGTTTTTTTATTCATTTTTGCTCCCGTTTTCACTGTTCCTAAATTTGCTAGTCCTAACATTTCTTAAAATTTATTATTTGAAGTCAGAGAATATTTCTTTGAATTTGTTTAAAAAAATATTTTCTGACTTTCAAAAAGAAAATTTTAAGACTAGAAAGTTTTGGACCGGTGAACACGGCAGCAAGAATAAAAAAACAAATTTTTTTTCGGGAATGGATCGGAACCGTGTCAAAAGGTTTCGGAAACGGGTCACGAACCGGGGATCGAGTTGCGGGAACGAGACGGGACGGGAATGAAAAATCGTCCATATCTGACTACTATTGTCAAACTTCTTGTTAGTGTTAATTATTTCCTCTGTGGACGTTTGAAATCGATGATTATGCCCCCTCCCCCACTTCAGCTATGGTATGCAGAAAAGACCAAACCGATGACGAACAACAGTAACGGCATCAACACTGACATTGATAATGTCCGTATTCCTGAAAGCCTGCGAATCATGGACATTTCCAATACAGTTGTAAAAAAAGAAAACAAGCCGGACACATGAGGTGCTTAAGAAGACTTCTTGGAATTTCTTACAAAGATAGAATCATCAAAGATGAAATCCAAAAAAGATATGAAATGCTATTGGGCCCTTTGAAGATCTACTGAATACAGTGCCAAAAGGGATGTCGAGATGGTATGGTTATATCTCTCGCTCCTCAGGGCTGGCCAAAACAGTTATTCAAGGCATTGTTCATTGAGAAAGAAAAAGGTGCTAGCAGTGAATAAGATTCTTAATGCAGTGGAATGAACAGGGTTGAAACTCAACGACTGCCAACATAAAAAAAATTCAATCGAAGTTTCATTTTGGTGCTCTACCGATGTCCAAGGTTATGGCCCATAGTCTATGGGAGACCGACTGACTGACTGACTGACTGACTGACTGACTGACTGACTGACTGACTGACTGACTGACTGACTGACTGACTGACTGACTGACTGACTGACTGACTGACTAACTGACTGACTGACTGACTGACTGACTGACTGACTGACTGACTGACTGACTGACTGACTGACTGACTGACTGACTGACTGACTGACTGACTGACTGACTGACTGACTGACTGACTGACTGACTGACTGACTGACTGACTGACTGACTGACTGACTGACTGACTGACTGACTGACTGACTGACTGACTGACTGACTGACTGACTGACTGACTGACTGACTGACTGACTGACTGACTGACTGACTGACTGACTGACTGACTGACTGACTGACTGACTGACTGACTGACTGACTGACTGACTGATAATACAAATTTGATCTTCTAATCTACTTAGCTCTGATTAGATAGCTCGGAGATATACGGTTTTTTAACAATCATCTTTCAACCAGTCAATAAATTCGTAGAATAAACAGTTTAAATTTGTTTTATCAAACTTTTAATTTTAAATTAATTAATTATTATTGATTAGAAAGGTTTATTTGATTTTTCAGTCGTTTTTCGGAAGGATGGTCGCAGCAAACCAGGTGAGCAGAAACAAAAAAGGAAATCAGCTTCAAAAACCAAAATTTAAGTTTTTCACGCAGATTCGGAGAGATTTAGTTACTATAAAACGGAATCCTTCTCCCAACTACCACGAGAATCCCAAAAGAGACTACTTGTTCGATTAAAGACCATTTTTTTTTTCTTGACAGACCTCGTGTTGCTTTAGTAATGATGATTTTATTGATGATTATGATTATGATTATAATGTTGATAGTGATAATGATTATGGTGATTATGATGCCAATGATGATGCCATAGTTAGGAAGGGGGTCATAAGTAGGCAAAAAATCGAAAAATTAAAATTTCGTAACGTCCACTTGGAATATGGTTCACTAGGTTATTTCATGAATATTCAATATTGGAAGTTAGTACTTTTAATGAACTAAATCGAAGATTTAGTTTTAAGCTTCAGCGTTTTCAAGTAAAAGGAAATCATTAGATAATTTACTTTACTTAAATTGAACGATAATAAAGTTACTTAATATAAAATATTTTTAGAAATTTTTTTGTGCCGCCTACATTACACTGGATTTCAGTAGTGGCATGAATAAAGTTCTGCAATTGGTTAAAACAGATATAAGGATATATCAGGTTTTGAAAAGTTTTATGGTAGAAATAAACGTTTATAGAAAAAAGTCTAGTGTAATTGGACATGCACTTGACATGTGTCTTCAGCTGGTGGCTCCCGAGCTCAGCCAAACCCTGGAACCGATTCAATGAGTTTTTCCTCTACCTTAAGCAAAGAATGGTATCCAGTGGGCTAATTTTTACAAAGACAACAAATTCTGGTTTTTCCAAAGCAATAACGATTCTTATTCACCACTTTAATGATCTCACTGATTTCTCAAGCCAAAACCTACAGATGAACAATAGCCTAGCCTGTCTAGTCAGAGAAGTTATGGAACCTTTCTATTTCAAGTTTTTCTGGTGGTGTTTTCCTGCTTGAATGTGCACGCAATGTCAGAAGAAGCAGTTGAGCACTTGGTGTAAGTTTATAAATTAGTTTTTATTATGCAGCCCCTTCTCAAGACGGTTTTAGATAGGCAAAAGAGAGACTAGGACATTGATGAAGAGGCCTTACCTATTAGTGGTAAGGTGAACCATAAACTAAAGAAACTAGTAAATTGAATGCAGTCAGTAGATCCATCATCTTATAAAAGAGCCAGCCGCCTAGAGATGGACAGAGCCCGTCTTTCGGAGGCTTCAAAGCAACGGGTCAAGCAAAAAAACAGTCAAAACTTAGCTTGAGTAAAAGAAAGAAAACTAAGTTTTAAAAAATAACAAAAATTTTTAAAAAGCAGGTTTATAGAAAAAAGCGAAAAATACTTGAACTTTTATGTTTTTTGAAATCAAAAGATGATCCTTTCACTGAAAATAAAAAAAATTAAAATTTTTCCAATAAATGAAAGTATTAACCAAGAAAGATTAAAATATATATAAAACAAAGAAGTTTTGATTTTTTTTGTTTCTAGTAAATGAAAGCTTTAACATCTCCCATTTTGTGTGTTTTTTTTTCAATCGCGGCTTATTTTTGATTTAAAAAAATAATTTGTGTGTCAAACTTCTTGTATTGTTAGTGTTAATCATGTCCTAAATGGACGTTTTGAACTTTTAAAATCGATGATTATGCCTTCCCTCTACCATAGTGGGAATGATGATGATGTGAAAATGATGTATCTGTGGTAAAAATAATGTTACTGTGGTGATGATGATGGTGATGTTGGTGAAGTTAGATATGGAAGTTGGTTAAGTTCATTGTCGAAGTTATTTGGGTTTTTAAATTTTACACTTATTCTATAAAGGGTTAAAAACTGGTTCATATTAAAGAGTGCTTTTGAATTTATTAAAAATCCATTAATAAACCCATTTGATTGATTGATTGATGGATTTACTGATTCGATTTCTTAACATAACTTAACTACTTTAGCATTTACTTCCTAAAACTAGCTAAAAACGATAGATAGTTGCGGTAAACCCAAGTGAAATAGAATAATTCTAAGAATTTAAATAGAATTAGACAAAAAGTGCATAATTTCTTCAAAGTAAATGTAATAAATGTTTAATTATTAACTTTTTGTGCTAATATTTCTAATAGATTCTTAGTCGAAGTCTGGCTTGGGGGGTGGCACATTTTCATAGATTGGAAAGAAGCCTCTACTGTTTGCCTGCGTCAACAATAAAAATATAATATTATCATAATTTTTACTGTTTATTATTGGGAAGCAGTTTTGCTTTAAAAAAAATTAATATTTGTGTTTTTTGAAGACTCACAATGATTCCGAGTTGGTTGAGACAGTACAGGACAGACAGCATTTGACTTTTGCGGCCTTAAATACAATAATTCAAAAGATATATTATATTAAAAGATATTTGTTTATGTTGTTTTTAAGTTTTAAAAAATAAATAACTGCTATGATTAGAGAACCATCGTAGAGATCGGATGACTGGAAGATGCAGTTGTCAGAGACTCCGTAACTTTTTGATGCTGCAGTAAAAAAAAATCATTAGATTGGAAAAACTAATTGAAATAATATAAACTTTATTTTGACATCAACATTAGAAAGGTTTACAAATTTTTATAAATCAATGTTGTATTAGTTTTAATATTATTCCTTTAATGCAATTTTTGTCTGTGCAAAATCTTAGGTGTTTTGGATAAGAAATATAGGGAGAAGGTGTACACATTCGATCATAGCGTTTTTCAACGAGCCCATAATTTATTATTTAATGTGATGTGTTACGTGGACGACAAAATAGTTCACCAAGTTATTTGTCATAATTTTGGTTTTAATTTTTTGCGTATATTTATTTATTTAAATGGCTAAAAATTAAATATTTTACATCATCTAACGAATCAAGCTGTGCATAAAGTAGTCACGGTTTAAAATACCCGTGTTGCCTTATAGGTATATTAATCTATGCTTTATCGTGTGTATCTGTTATATTTCGTGGTAGGAAATAATCATGAATGTTATAGCCAGTATACCAATTATTAAAAATTTGAATAAAATTTACTCATTTGTATTTATTTACTTTGTTTATAAATTTGTTTTTTTATTTCCATTCAATTATATAGAAGATGATTGTATTTATTAATTTGTGATAAGGGCAAATGGATTTAAATCAGCGCTCATTCTTTCAATTTTATGTAATGTTATGCATTATCGTGTGTATCTATTATATCTCATGTTAGGAAACAATCATGAAAGTTATAGCTAGTATACCAATCATAGGCATAGACGTACATAGTCGATAATCCGTACACAGTCGATAATTGATAGCTTTTTTGGCAAATACATCAAAACTTACGAAATAACTCTTGTCCAACGCAAGTTAGATATGGAAAGCCCCATCATGAAAAGAAACAGAATTGCGACACCTAAGGCCTAGTTTAGAAAAAAATCAGCTGGAAAAATGAAAGTGGAACTGTCTGGGCCTCAAAACAATTTTTAAAAAAATCTATTAGTTATTTAAAAAACTTTTTTGTCTGTAGCCTTTTAACTAAAACTTGAAACATTTATTTATTCATTTATCACATGTGTACGTATATGTGATCGACTGTATACACCGGCCGTACACAGTTGGTCATTTTCGGTAGTCCACTTTGAACGACATTTGATTAAAAACCATTCCAATCAGATAAAAGCATTAAAAAATGAAGTCAGAACGGATCTTCTTTACCAGGAATTTTCCTTAAACATATTCAGTAGAACCTTTAAATGATTCTTTACTTCATTCTCAGAATTTTTTTCATTTCAATTGCATTTGAAAATGCTGAAAACATGAACTTTTTTTTCTCATGCTGGTCAGCCACTCAACAATCTTCTTCTGAAATTCACAGACTTTATCTATAAGACGGAACAAGTTGGTACTCTTGCCTTGCACTGACAGATTTAAGAATACCGAAAATTTCCTAAAGGTTTTTGTTCCGCTCAAACAGTGCAAAAAATCAACGCGTATTCAATCCACTTTCTCCGATAAATTTTTCTTCTTTGACATCGTGGAGCTCATTTTTTTGCTATCAGCATCCTTTGGTAATTAAAGTAATGAGCAGATTTGGAAGCTACGTTTTTTCTGGCAGTAAGTCCTAAGGGTTTACCCGTCATGGCTGCTGCAACATCTAACACCACAATTTGTTCCATTGAATTTTCTTCGTAATAAAATAATCAATTCAGAATTTTTACAATTTCAGCACTTGTTGTGTGCCGAAGAAACTCCAGGCAAAATATCACGTCTTCAATAATGTCACTTTTAGCTTCAAATCGAACGTGACCAAAAAGAAAACTCTGCTGGAAAAATCTCTAGATTCGTTAAAAGTGTAAAAATATATTTTCTGCAAAACATTTTGCGGCCCACTGAACAGACCACCAATTAAGAAACCGTGAACTATTCAACGTTATCAATCCAAGTTTAGCAGCTGCTCTCGACAATCAATCAATCAATCACAATTATTTCTAAGCGCTTTCTATGTAATTCAAAAGCGCATTCAAAATAAATTTGTTAAATAAAACAGGTTTTTTGATTTCTTCCAATATATGTCGCTATATCAATTGAAATAAAAAACCATTAACCATAATAATCCAACCTCACTCACATCACCACGATCATTGCCAAAGAATCATTTTCTTTACCAATACAGCATTTAATTATCACTACAGTAACAACATTCCTACTACAGCATATTCATTAGCACATCATATTCATACCCAAAAAACATAATCATCGTATTTCTAAATCTTCTTGCCACTGGCGTTGAGGCTGCGACAGGAGGTGAAGTAGAAGTCCTTGCCAACACTGTTGTAGAAAGTTTTTTTTGTCGCAACTCACTTGGTTCTCTGCCGCCATCTTGGTTTGCTGCGGTCATTCCTTTACAGACTCAAAACGACCATTATTTCACACAAAGAAACATTCTAATTAATACTTTTAATTTTTCTTTGAAATTAAGATTTTAAAATTTTAAAATACTATACCCAAAACCGTTTAGTCCATGAATTTATTTGAGTAGCTGCCAAAACGGCAGCTGCTAACCAAAGACAGAGCTAAAATTAGCTACAGAAACGAAACAAATGCTAACAAATAATTTCGATTTACGGAAACCTCATCCTAGGAGACCTTATTCTATGAGACCCCATCCTGGAGAGCTCATCCTGTGAAGACCTCATCGTATAGGACCTTATCCTAGGATAACTCATCCTGTGGAGATCTCATCCTGTTGAGATCTCATCCTCCGGAGACCTTATCCTAGGAGATCTCATCCTGTGAAGATCTCATCCTGTGAAGATCTCATCCTGTGAAGATCTCATCCTGTGAAGATCTCATCCTGTGAAGATCTCATCCTGTGAAGATCTCATCCTGTGAAGATCTCATCTTCTAGAAACCTCATCTTATAAAATTTTAATTGTGAAATGTTTATTTTATCAATCAAATTTTCAATTAAATTACTTATATAGCTACTTAAATTATTTCTTTAAATTTAACATTTATTTGTTTAATATTTCTTATTTCGTTAAATTTAAAATTTCTTTGTTTATTATTTATTTTTTATTAAATTATGATTTCATTTTCAAATTTATTTACTTATTGAGATTAATCAGCATTCCAATCTATTTAAATTGAAGTAACACTGTATTACTAGTCTATACCGTCTATACAGTCTATAGACTAGAGGTCGGACATGGATGATTTTTCATTCCAAGTCACGTCCCGATCCCGTCCCGTCCCGTACGCGATGGCCATCAGAATTTTGATTCCCAATTATAATTTAAATATTTGACTTATTATCAGACTTTCTTATTTATCTAAAGAAATACTTTTTTCCGCTCACTCAACACTGATCATTCCAAAAATTCTGTAGTCTTTGAATTCCTTCTCAAAAGCGTCATCAAATGTCGTTTAAATACGCTCTAAATTTTTGTAAAAGTTTTTATAATTCAGTTTTTGAAGTAAATTCTGGAATAACATAAGTTAAGCTCGCTTTACCTCGCTTTTATTTCACACTTCACTTTTAGCTTCAACCATTCAAACCTCTATTTTACAATCTATTGAAACTAATAAGACGAAAATTTACATCTATTCAAATTTGAGATTTTGTTATAAATAGAACATACTTGTGTCAAAGCTAATGTATACTAACAGTTTTTTTCATTTAATAAAAAAGTAAATTATTGGTTTGAATTAATTTTCAATAGTCTATTTAGAATATAAACTTTGTATAGTCTATAATACTGTATATATTTTATATAAATTTATTATCTCCCGAGATAGACGAATGCCCGAGATAGATTTATCCATGTCTACAATCTCTTCCTACCTTTTATCTTATGAAAATATTCATGTTTCATCTTAGGTAACTATGACCATGCTACAAATCCATGGTAACAACAGGCTAATCACTCAATTATTAATTATACTACTTGCACATAATGAAACTGTAGTGCATCATCTGATTAATGATAATAAAACATAAATTTTACTGCTTCGGATGTGAGAAAAAAACAGCAAAACGTTAACTTCCAGCTTTTTAACTTCTTTTGGAAATCAGTTTTTCAATTATTATAACTGAAGAGGAAACTTTCAGAAACGAAACCAACATACAAATGTGCTTAGAATACGGATGCATAAATAGAAAATTAAAGAATTTTTTTCATTGAAAATTAAATTGTATTAATTTTAGTTATTAAATTTTTATATTATAGGTTGAATTTATATATTATAAGTTCAAATTTTTACATTATAATTTTAACTTTTTATAATATAATTTAATGGTATAATATAATTTAATGTTATAATATAATTTAATGTTATAATATTATTCAATGTTATAATATTATTTAATATTATAATATAATTTAATATTATAACATAATAATTTAATATTGTTAAAAATAATTTAATATTGTTATAATATAATTTAATATTGTTATGATATTATTTAATATTTTTATAATATTATTTAATATTGTTATAATATTATTTAATATTGTTATAATATTATTTAATATTGTTATAATATTATTCAATATTGTTATAATATTATTTAATATTGTTATGAAATTATTTAATATTGTTATAAAATATTTAATATTGTAATGATATTATTTAATATAGTTATAATATTATGTAATATTGTTATAATATTATGTAATATTGTTATAATATTATGTAATATTGTTATAATACTATGTAATAATGTTATAATATTATGTAATAATGGTATTATATTATGTAATATTGTTATCATGTTATTTAATGTTGTTATAATATAATTCAATATTGTTATAATATAATTAATATTGTTACAATATTATTTAATATTGTTCTAATATTATTTAATATTGTTCTAATATTATTTAATATTGTAATAATATTATTCAATATTGTTATAATATTATTTAATACTGTTATAATATTATTTAAATATTGTTCTAATATTATTTAATATTGTCATAATATATTTTAATATTGTTATAATATTAATTAATATTTTTAAAATATTGTTTAATATTGTTATGATATAATAAAAAAGCTTTTGTTTTAAAAATATTTTGTATGATTTTAAATCGGGATATTTTTATTAAACAGGGCTTTAATCCACGGGAGTCATTATCCGCTAGGATTTTAACCACCGGAGCACTAATCCACTTAAACATAACCCTAACCCTAAACTGTACATCTGAATACTTTTTTTCAAACATGTGGGTGAATGGGTAGCCAAGCTGGTGAACTACTACTACTACTACTACTACTACTACTACTACTACTACTACTACTACTACTACTACTACTACTACTACTACTACTACTACTACTACTACTACTACTACTACTACTACTACTACTACTACTACTACTACTACTACTACTACTACTACTACTACTACTACTACTACTACTACTACTACTACTACTACTACCTCTACTACTACTACTACTACTACCACTACTACTACTACAACTACTACTACTACTACTACTACCACTACTACCACTACTACTACTACTACTACTACTACTACTACTACTACTACTACTACTACTACTACTACTACTACTACTACTACTACTACTACTACTACTACTACTACTACTACTACTACTACTACTACTACTACTACTACTACTACTACTATTACTACTACTACTACTACTACACTACTAATACTGATACTACTACTACTACTACTACAACTACTACGTCTACTACTACTACTACTACTACTACTAATACTACTACTACCACTACTACTACTACTACTACTACTACTACTACTACTACTACTACTACTACTACTACTACTACTAATACTACTACTACTACTACTACTACTAATACTACTACTACTACTACTACTACTACTACTACTACTACTACTACTACTACTACTACTACTACTACTACTACTACTACTACTACTACTACGACAACTACTACGTCTACAACTACTACTACTTACAGCCAGGGCTCAATTGCTGCTTCTGACACCAAGTGCACATCTAAGCATGAAAACACCACCAGAACAACTTGAAATTAGGATGTTCCACAATTTCTCTTACTAGACAGGTTAGGCGATTGTTTATTTGTGAGTTCTGGCTTGAGAAATCAGTGAGATCACTGAAATGGTTAATTAAAATTGTTGTTGTCATAGGAAAAACCTTAACTTGTTTTCTTTGTAAAAAAATTAGGCCACTGGATAGCATTCTTTGCTCAAGGTAGAGAAAAAACTCCTTGAATCGGTTCCAGGGTTTGGCTGAGCTCGGAAGCTACCAGCTGAAGACACATATCAAGCGCATGTCTAACTTAACTAGAATTTTTCTATAAAAGTTTTTTTCAACACAAAACTTAGTAAAACCTGATATATCTTTATATCCGTTTCAACCAATTGTAAAACTTTATTCATGCCACTGCCGAAGCCCTTTGTAGTGTGGGCGGCCTAAATATTTATATATATATATTTATAATATTATTTTATATTTATACACTCTAGATATGGCAGCGGTGCTAGATAACCATCGAGCTGGGGTAGTGATGAAAGTACAAAATCAAATGGGTAGGGAAGATAGTAAGAAAGAGTGGAGGTTTGGAGGAATGCTTTTTGCTGACGACATCCTAGTGACGGCGGGAAATGAAGATAATATGAAAATAGTGTTAGAGGATGTACTGGAGGTGTTAGAGGAATATGGAATAAAACTGAATGAGGAGAAATCTAAAGTTGTGGAACTGGTTGGTAACACAGGAATGGAAGGATGTCAAGAATGGGTAGTTAGAGGTAGGACCATACGAAAATGTGATGAGGTACGGTATTTAGGATTAGAGCATGAAGGGAAAAAAAGGGGGGAGGATTTCTCAATTTAATGAAAGTATGAAAAACGTTGGAAGCCTAACTGGCATGGTAAAATATGGAGCAAAAAGATCGGGGAGTCGCTTTATCGTGGGCAGGGAGGCATGGGAAAGCTTGATTGTATGAAAGTTAATGTATGGTGTTGCAGCAGTTGGTTGGTCAGCTAAAGAGAGAAATAAGATAGAGGTTTTCAATCAATCAATCAATCAAATCAATTTCTATAGCGCTCTTTCCTCAAATTCAAGAGCGCTCGTGAATGAATTTGTTAAACAGATATGTCTTCAGATCCTTATGAAAAGTAAATAATGAATTAGAAGTAGTTAAATAAGGTGGTAATGAGTTCTAAATATATGGATGTGGGGTTATGAGCCGAATGGTACGTGAGAGGAAAGATGCACGAGCAGGAGGGTTTATGATGGGCGTTTCAGAAAGAGAGGTCGGAGGGATGAAGGAAAGGGAACTAGTGAAGAGGATCCAGGAAAGTGAAAGACTGAAAAGGTACCGTGAAGAGAAGTCAGAAAGCAAGAAGTTGGAAAAATATGTAGATGGTTCAGATGGAGCGAAAGTTAGGATGATGTGTAGGGGGGATTGTTTTACGGTGAGGGATAATACGATTGTGCACTGGAGATATGAGAAGGAGGATAGGAAGTGTGTTTGTGGGGAGGAAGAGAATGAGAGTCTCGTTTTGTTGGAGTGTGGGTTGAAGAGAAGAATGGCTGACGGATTGGAGAAGGGAACGTGGAGAACAAGACCCGATGGAAGAGGTCCTTGGATACCAGAAGGAGTATGGTGATTCCCAAATGTGAATTTTCAGAACGTTTATTCTTTCAAATATCAAGGAAAAAGCTTTTAGATGCATTGTTCTGTAATGTTATGACTTTTTTCAATGCCAGTAACTTTTATTCCGGGTTTTATCCTATTTCCGATTTGAAAGTTGATTCCCGTTCCAATCCCGAAAACCTATTCCCGGTTGCCGACTTTTTCCGTCCCGAATTTACTTTTCATTCCCGTCGGGTACCCGGTCTGACCTTAAGGGCCAACTGAAAGGTATAAGCAGAACTGTGTAGGTTTCTTCGATAATTACTTCGTGAATAAGGTGAGTGCAAGCGAAGTAGAGATGATTTTTCCTTAATTGCTTTAGCAGGATGAACGTAAAAATTTGAGTCCGGATTTGAAGGTGTTGTGTCAATAACACATACCGTATTATTATTTATAATTGTTCATTGCAATTATGTTTATGAAAAAAATAGAAAGATAAAAATCAAAAAATATTTTTTACTAATATTAAAGTGAAGACCCGTAATCCTCACCCTAACCATCCGTGCAAACCTATGCAGAAAGTATCGATGTTAGAGATAGCAACGAAAGAAGAGTTCACCTTTGATGAATGGATGGATGAACGTATGGATGAATGGATAGATGAATGGATAGATGAAGGAATAGATGAATGGATAGATGAATGGATAGATGAATGAATAGATGAATGGATAGATGAATGGATAGATCAAAGGATAGATGAATAGATAGATGAATGGATAGATGAATGGAGAGATGAATGGATAGATGGATAATTGGATGAATGGGTATATGGAAGAGTAGATGACTGGATGGATGAACGGATGGATGAAGAGATGAATGAATAGATGAAATGGATGGATAGATGAATGGATGCTTGGATGGATGGATGAATAGATGGATAAATAGATGGATAAATAGATGGATGAATAGATGGATGAATGAATGGTTAATTGGATGGATGGATGAATGGATAGATGAAAGGATAGATGAATGGATAGATGAATGGATAGATGAATGGATAGATGAATGGATAGATGAATGAAAAGATGAATAGATAGATGAATGGATAGATGAATGGATAGATAAATGGATAGATGAATGGATAGATGAATGGATAGATGAATGGATAGATGAATGGATAGATGAATGGATAGATAAATAGACAGATGAATGGATAGATGAATGGACAGATGAATGGATAAATGAATAGATAGATGGATAATTAGATGGATGGGTAAAAGGAAGGGTAGATGAATGGATGGATGAAAAGATGAATGAATAGATGAATGGATGGATAGATTAATGGATGGATAGATTAATGGAGGGTTGGATGGATGGATGAATAGATGGATGGATGAATGGATAATTGGATGGATGAATAGATGGATGGATGGATGGATGGATGGATGGATGGATGGATGGATGGATGGATGGAGGTATGAATGGATGCAGGTATGAATGGATGGAGGTATGAATGGATGGAGGTATGAATGGATGGTTGGATGGATGGATGGATGGATGAATGGATAGATGAATGGATGAATTGATAAATGGATGGATGAATGGATGGATGAATGGATGGATGAATGGATGGATGGATGAATGGATGGATGAATGGATGGATGAATGGATGGATGAATGGATGGATGAATGGATGGATGAATGGATGGATGAATGGA
>OX030960.1:918396-935896 GCA_943735955.1 Piscicola geometra | reverse complement strand
TGGGTGGAAGGATGGATGGATGGATGAATGGATGGATGAATGGATGAATGGATGGATAGATGGATAGATGGATGGATGGATGGATGAATGGATGAATGAATGGATGGATGGAAAAATGTCCTGATGAATGGATGGATGGATGGATGATAGTATGGATGGATGGATGACAGGTTGGGTGGATAGAGGGATGGATGGATGGATGGATGAATGAATGGATGGATGGTCGAATGGACTGATGAATAGATGGATGAAGTATCTCATGTCTATGCTAACAACATCGCGTGATTTTCACTTGTTGCAACTTACTATTAATTACTCTTTAAATTTAACTTTTTCTAACTAATTATATGTTTTCATTTCACATATAATTTGGCTAAGTCTAAATATTTCCTAACTTTCTTTCATTCTCGCTACTTCCAACTTCTCTACCAAAATCTCGTTCTAACCTATCTACCAAATATCTCGTTGATCTTAATCAAATTAAATAAACTTTGACTTCATCTATAATAGCCTACTCATCATCACAACTATTTGAAATCCGTTCTCAAATCATCACTCGGGTCTACAAAAAGTTACGAATTACATTATTCATCAACAAAATTTGGAAACCAAAATCAAACTTAAACTCATCTAAATCTCCACAAAACTTAGCTAAATCTTCACAAAACTTAGCTAAATCTCCATAAAACTCTTCAATATCTCCTCCAAACTCGTATACATCTCCACCAAACTCTTAAAAATCTTCACCAACACAAAAAATAGCAATCTTAAATAATAAAATAAATAGTTTAAATCAACTAAAATTGGGTTCTTTAAATACCAGGTCTGCCGTTAAAAAAGCGGGCTTGTTACATGACTAAATTAATGACCACAAGTTAGACATGTTAAGTCTTACAGAAATGTGGATGTCCTCAGACGCTCCGACAGCGATCAAGAACGATTCAGCACCACTAGGGTATTCTGTATTACATAGTCATCGAAGCACGAGGGAAGGCGGTCTAGCCTTCATACATAAAGCCACCAATAAGTGCTCTGTTGTCAAACCAGTAGCTTTCCCAGATTATGAATATCTTATAATTAAACTAACTAACATACGGCGATCATACCAAAACCGCCACCAAATTTCTCTGGAGGCAATAAGAGCCAAAAGACACAGAAGGAAAGCTGAGAAAACTTATTTCAAAGATCCTTCATCTTCTAATAATCAACTATATGATAAAGCTAAAGCATTAACAAGATAAGCAATTATCAAACCAAGAATAGAAATAATCAAAACGGAAATAGATTCATCCAATATCCCACGTACTCTACGGCACAATCTAAATAAACTATTACACAGGCAAAAAAATGATCCATCCAAAAACTCAAGCAATACAAACATGGCTTCCATCTTCAACAACTTTTTCAGCAGCAAAATCGAAAATATTCACAAGAACATTGATCATCTCCTATCACAGCCACAACACGAACAATTCATACACAATCATAGAAAAAACATCATTGACCCCATATCTAACTTCAAACTAACAACACCTGAAGATATATTACAAATTATTTATGCTACATGCACGAAGACATCGCCCATAGACCCTTTTCCTCACCAAGTTATAAGACAATGTAACCCAACATTGTCAAAAGCCATCTCACAGCTAGTCAACTTATCTTTCCAAGAAGGATGTTTTCCATCTACTTTCAAAGCAGCCCAAATTACACCAATATTAAAGAAAGCCAACCTTGACACAACCAATCCAGAAAATTTTCGACCTATTTCCAACCTGTCCACCATATCAAAAATGATGGAAAGGGTCGTTTTAAAACAACTACAACCTCACCTCACCTCCAATCCAAACCACCCCAGTCATCAATCAGCCTACAGACCTTACCACTCTACAGAAACAGCCTTACTCCATCTAAATGACCACATTTTCAATGGATGCGACTCAAAAAATACCACCCTGCTCGCATCACTCTACGTATCAGCAGCCTTCGACACCATCAGCCATTCCATCCTCATCGACAGACTTCATAAAGAATTTGGAGTTGATGGAACAGCTTTAAACTGGCTGTCATCTTATTTAGAAAATAGACATTATCAAGTTAAATTAGGTACATACATCTAATCACCAACCTATGTTCAACACGGCGTTCCTCAAGGCTCTGTTTTTGGACCGCTTCTTTTCACCACATACATCTCACCTATCTTAAATATAGTCAATCAATTCAATATAACCTACCATAAATATGATATACAACTTCTTCAATTCATCACACATAATACATCCAACCAAGCTACTAGTAACCTCACATTTTGCATACAAACCATGGAAACTTGGTTCCTCAATAACTATCTCCAGTTTAACACCACTAAATCAGAAATAATAAAACTAGGCACCCTTTTTCAACTAAATAGTTTAAATACCATATCATCTGTCGACATAAACTCAAATAACATCCCCATCAATAACACTCTCAAGATACTCGGAGTCACCCTTGATAGCAAACTCACTTTCAAAAACCACATCACATCTATCATCCAATCATCACACTATCATCTCAAAGCAATCAAACACATACGCCCATTCATTAATACTGATCTCTCCGCCTCACTTTCCCGATGTCTAATACTTAGCAGACTTGACAACTGTAACTCGCTATTATATATAATCACCAATCAAGAAATAAATCGTCTACAGTCAGTTTTAAACAAGGCTGCTAGAATCACACTTAATTGTGACTACCCAGGCCATCACCTTGTTCAGTCATCAAATGATAATCTTATAAAACTTCACTGGCTTCCTATTGATTTTAGAATATCCTTCAAAATAGCCATCACTACATTCAAAATTCTTCAAACTTCAATACCGTCATATCTCAGCAAACTCATAACTAAAAAAACATCAAACAAACAACTGCGTTCATCTTCATCTCTTCTCCTCAACCAAGAATCCACTTCAAACAACATATCAAAAAAAGCATTCCGTCACGCAGCTCCACCTGCACTTCGCAACATCAACCAATTTTCGACTTTCAAAGCCAAACTGAAAACTTATTATTTTAACTTAGCTTATCACTCATAATTACTCCATGCTACTCTTTGCTTTTCTTTTTATAACATTACTAATATAATTATTTTTATTTTTTTATTGCATTACGACGTAGTGAGAGCGCTTCAGTTGCGTGCCCGGGCGCTATACAAAAACGACAATTATTATTATTATGAACGGATGGATGGATGAATGGATGAATGAATGGATGGATGGATGGACTGATGAATGGATGGATTTATAGATGGATGGATGGATGAATGGATGGATAATTGGATGGATAATTGGATGAATGGATTTATGGATGGATGAATGGATGGATAATTGGATGGATAGACGGATGGATGGACGGATGGATGGATGGATGGATGGATGGATGGATGGATGGATGGATGGATGGATGGATGGATGGATGGATGGATGGATGGATGGATGGATGGATGGATGGATGGATGGATGGATGGATGGATGGATGGATGGATGAATGGATGAATGGATGAATGGATAGATGGATGGATGGATGGATGGATGAATGGATGGATGGATGGATGGATTGATGGACTGATGAATGGATGGATTTATACATGGATGGATGGATGAATGGATGGATGGATGGATGGATGGATGGATGGATGGATGGATGGATGGATGGATGGATGGATGGATGGATGGATGGATGGATGGATGGATGGATGGATGGATGGATTCATAGATGGATGGATGGATGAATGGATGGATGGATAATTGGATGAATGGATTTATGGATGGATGAATGGATGGATAATTGGATGGATGGATAGACGGATGGATGGATGGTTGGATGGATGGATGGATGGATGGATGGATGGATGGATGGATGGATGGATGGATGGATGGATGGATGGATGGATGGATGGATGGATGAATGGATGGATGGATAATTGGATGAATGGATTTATGGATGGATGAATGGATGGATAATTGGATGGATGGATAGACGGATGGATGGATGGATGGATGGATTGATGGATGGATGGATGGATGGATGGATGGATGGATGGATGGATGGATGGATGGATGGATGGATGGATGGATGGATAGATGGATGGATGGATGGATGGATGGATGGATGGATGGATGGATGGATGGATGGATGGATGGATGGATGGATGGATAGACGGATGGATGGACTGATGGATGTATGGATGTATAGATGGATGGATGAATGGATAGATGAATGAATTGATGAATGGATGGCTTATGTATACGTACTAGTTGATAATTGAATAAAACTATTAGAATGAAAAAATCCTAAGTTAAAAATAACAAGTAATTGAAGTTGGAAGCACCTTGGCTTTGAAGGGAAGCCTGGGTAGACCTTCATGCTCCAAAAGGCGGTTGATGAGTCTGTGGGGTACATAAAATACTGAGAAAATGATAAAAAGAATTGAAAAAAGAAGAAGCTTTAATGAAGAATATTGCGAGGATGAGATTAAATAAAGAACATAAAAATTAAGGGTGAACATGTGGTATTCGGGAAAATAATAATTATATATAATTAGACACCTCCCACTATTGTTTAAAAGTGAAACAAAATATTTTCTTGAAAACTCTACGTTTAAAAATAGATCATTATGAACGCATAAAAGGACATAAATAATTACTTTAACGTTTTTTCATTTAAATTGATTTTTTTATACTTTTCGTTTTATTTTATTATTCATTATTTTTATTATAATAATTTGGTATTCATAAAAATAAAAAAATTGCATTTTCTTCGAATCATATTAAATATTCTAACACCACTAACTTTTGGGTGGATTTACGTAGTTAAGGGGTGGAGCTTTAGGGTTAGGGTGTTTACAAAAACATTTAAGGTAGTGCCTGAAGTTAAACATTTTAGTTTTTTCCAAGAAAAATTACTGCGTTAAAAGTTTCTTAATAGCTATGAAATGAATCTCAGTGAACGAAAATAATAAGTTATGCAAGTCTGAAAATAAAGAACAACTTTGCGGTTTAAACTTCGTTGAAGGTAGTAAAAACAAGTTATTAAGTGATTTACGTAAAAAATAGTGGCTAAATTGTTTTTATTTTCAAAGACCGTCCCATTGAGGGATTATTTTTTTTCCTTATTTATCTTCACTCATTAGAGAAAAACTAAATCAAAGCGCTTGAAGAGATATGAGCTAAATGAAAAAAAGGCACATCCCAGTAGCACCAGCATCAGCAGAAGAGACCAGTAAAGAGAGTGAAGCAGCGTATGGCCTGTGGGGTTTGGGAAGTGACTTGCCCACTAACAGTGAAATAGTTCTACTTTTTTAACATGATGACACTGTTTTATTATTTTTAAAACCCATTATTAACTTATTTTAACCACTTTTTTTATCATGGTAGCTGACATTGATAAAAATAAGATTTAAAAAATGTTAGGATTATTCAAGGAAAAACATTTTGACTGCTGATAGGCAAAATAAAATACTTTAAATTATGAGACATTGTTTCCCATATTACTAGTGAAACCTGCTGATAACTTTTAGTGTTCTGACCAATTTATGCCACAACTTTTTATTGAACAATTTCACATAATATTTAACAATTTTCATTTTCAAAATTTTTATTTATATAAAATGGTTAAAACTTAAATTTTAAACGATGTGTGCAAATGAGTTGTATACTGTGAACAGATTTGGCATTGCTGAGTTGAGTTGAATTTGTTAAAGCTGCAAAGGGTATGCTGGAAGTTAGAAAAATAAATCATATCCGTAGATTTTTTAGACTTTGATTCTTTCTATCTTCTTCATTTAAGTTATATTAATATTCTAAAAATAAATAAGCCATAATAATTGTCCATTTTACGATATATATCGCATCAAATAGTTGCCAAAAGGGAAAAAATATTATGAACGCCTTTTTTTATTGTTATTTTTATTCTATCGTTCACATGGGCGGTGAATCTGGGATATCCTGGGGTCTGGACCCCCTTCCCACTTTTTGGTAGTGAAGGGGTTCACTTCAATGGTTTGGACTCCAGAACCCCTCTAGGGTCACTGTCTATGCTGAGTAGGACCCCCCCAAGATTTGCAGCAGATCACTGCTCCTGGTCATACATAAATCAGCTAATTAAAAATAATAAACAGTGCTGTTATCTATACCACAGGTTCAAAATTAGGGTGAATGCGTTTGATTCGCCGAAAAATAAATTCTTCAACGCCATTTCCAATATTAGTATAGACTATATATATATACTGTATAGTTAACAGCAATGTTGAAATGTAAAATATTTCAGAATAAATTAAAAGATTTATTGGGAAATTATTATGAATAAAAAAAATATTTTTTCATGGAAAATAACATCTGGCCATTTTTTATTGGCATGGTTGTAGGTTAACTGCAAAGAAACGAAAGCGCGCTGCATGTGTTAAATGCACTTTTTTTGCAAATTTCTTCTTAAAATGCGATTTTTCTGAAAACCATAACCCTAACCCTAACCATAACCCTAACCCTAACCTTAACCCTAATTTAACGTTTTTTCTGTAAAAAAGAAAAAATGTGCAAAAGAAAATGTGCATTTAACACATGCAGCGCGATGTGTGCAGTGTGCAGTTAACCTACAACCTATTGGCATTGGCTATGGGTTCTGCACTCAAATGAGTAAAAGTTATCGCGTATATTTCAATGAATGAATTTGTTTATTATTTATATTATCTGACCGGGTATCTGCGGGTACCCGTTAGAACGGTAATGAAACTTAATTTCGGGACGGGAATAGTTATTAGGATTGGATTTTTTAACAATTATTCTTCATACTCTGCACTTGAAATGAGTTTTAAATAATTAAAAAATGTATAATGAGGTCAATAATGAATTTTGTCAATGTCAATGTTTTTAACATTAAACTTGAAGCTGTTATGGTGAGTCCAAATAGTAGGGAGATTAGAACAAATGGGTGATGGTGAAAACTTGTCAGATAAAATCAACCTGGTCAGTTATATTATCTTTATTCTTTAAATTAATACTTTGAATTTGATTTTTTAACTTCCAGTTGATTGCTCAGTTGATCATTTCTACGAAAGAAAAGATGCCCATTGATCTTATTCATATTGCATCATGTCTGTTGCATCCCAAGTATGAAAGAATACTAAAGAAAGATTTTGGGATAGAGAAAGAAATGAATACCAAAACATTTATTAGAGAAAATTTAATTCGTTTTTGTACAGCCTAACCATGCTGCTGTGCCGTTGAGTAAAAAAACAATCGATGGGTATTTAGACCTATTATGTTTTTTTTATAACGTTAAAATTTTAATAAAATTTTATACTGTCAAATTATACGAATGATTTTTATTTTTGGAATTTTTGAGAAAAAGAATGTTTTCAAAAACATATTTCTAACATTATTGAGAAATTAATAATAATGAACGGGGGAAAATATTTAGAAGAGGATTAATTGTAAAATTATTCAAAACTAATTCTCACCAAAAGTTAAGATTATAAAGATGTTTTCTTTATTAAGATTAAAAAGAACGATTTTACAATACTACAAGAAGTAACCAAACTTTTGTTTAGTATACCTGCAAGTTCTATTTTCTGTGAACGTAATTTTTCAACATGTGGTCGTTTAACTACAGACCCAAGGTCATTTAATTTGAAAGCTAAAACTCTTGATGGTTTTACCAGAAAGACAAATCTTATTTCGGGAACGGGTCGGGACCGGCATTCGAGTTGCGGAAACGGGACGGGAATCAAAATTTTTATAGCCCATTACTATTTTTTTAATATAGAGTTTTTTTTAAATTGAATAATAATGCGCCTGACTTTTGCAATAACCACGCCTTATAGCGTGCATAAAGGTGCCTACATCATGTAGAATTTATGCATGGGCTATATGCTAGTAGCAAACTACTACTACTACTACTACTACTACTACTACTACTACTACTACTACTACTACTACTACTACTACTACTACTACTACTACTACTACTACTACTACTACTACTACTACTACTACTACTACTACTACTACTACTACTACTACTACTACTACTACTACTACTACTACTACTACTACTACTACTACTACTACTACTACTACTACTACTACTACTACTACTACTACTACTACTACTACTACTACTACTACTACTACTCATACTACTCTTAAATTGAAAGAGTTCTAAAAAAAGATGTTCGCCACAATACACACCTGCAAAGAATACAACCATCTTTGAGAAGCGTATGGATCGAGCGGTAGTCCCAATGACCATTCTGTCAGAGGAGTTTAGAGTGGTTTGGTATTTTCAATTGGTGATGTGCTCGATGGAGTGAGTGGCTGAGATAGTGCATAGAATATAATGTAGTGATGGATAGAAAGGTTTGTGGTAAGTGGTGGTGTTGGTGGTTTGGGTGGTATACGATGATGATAGTGATTTTAATATAAAATAATTTTAGATTTTGATAGATTTTAGTAACTAATGGTGGTTTTATTAACCACTCGTTCTACGAATGTCCACAAACTGACTGGAGGCTGGAAGTTCACAAGTACCACTTGGCTCAACCACTCCATGATTTTTTGTGGTACTCCCAACTCTTCTTCTTTCTCATACCTCTGTTATATTAAACCAAGATCAACTTTAATGCAAATTGAATAAAAATATCTCTTTGGATTGTGTGAATCTTAAATGATCCAAATCTTCGAGTCAGACATACATTTTTTCACGCTTTTGATGTTTAAGCCAGGGCGTATAGTCGTTTTATAACCACGATTTTGTTATAACATTCTATTTTCTAAGCATTCATCAAACTAATCTCAAAAGCAATCCTTCTTAACAAGTCAATTTTTTTACTCATTTTTTCATTAATAATTAATCCATCCATTCAACCATCCACCCATCCATCCATCCATACATCCATCCATTCATCCATCCATCCTCAATCTATCCATCCTCAATCTATCCATCCATTTATCTATTCATACATCCATCCATCCATCAATCCATCCATCCATTCATCTATCCACCGATCCATCCATCCAACCATCAATCCATTTATCCACGAATCCATCCATCCTTCAATCCTTTCATTCATCCATCCATCCACCCATCTTTAGATCTGTTCATCCAACTCACCCTTTGCAACTTCACTTCCAAATCTAGAGAATCTCCCATCTTTCCAGCCATCTTTGCTCTTAAAACAAAATTTTCTTTTTATATAGAATAAAAAAACTACCAAATCAGTGTCTTACTTTTTGAATTAGTAGCAAATATCCATGAAACGATGTTGTTATTGTGCTTGTAATGCAAACTAGCTACTAGATCTCTCGAGAATTCAAAGGGAACGCCAGCATCATTCCCACTAATCTTATCATATCTTTTATTCAGACATTTTTATTATTGCTATTATTTTACTTAACATTTTTCAATGGTTATTTTGCTCAGTCAGCACTATACTATTAATGATTTTTCGTTTTGCTTTTAAACAATTTTATGCCTCCTAGTTTCTGGATAAAGGTCTGTTTGTTTCTTTATTTGAACATAAACAATTTTTTTAAACAATGAAATTATTATTATTAATATTAATAATATTGTATAGTATTTTATAGTATAAAAAAATTTCTTTCAAAATGTTACATGATAATTTCTGATTCAGATCAATCATGTCTTTTGACTCTATTAATAATATCAAAATTAATAATAATTTATAATCAGGATTGATGAAAAAATTAATCTTATAGTTTTTAAAAACATTGCCTGGCATTCATCAATCTCGGGAGATGATGATAACGCTCTGGTATTTTGTTTTGCGGCAGCTTATGGAGTGGCTCAGCAGACCGATCCTGGATCGACAGTCTCAGCTGCAGCGGCTGCAGGTGAAGTCGGATGGAGGATCGAGAGCCTGATTCTGCTTGCTCATTTTTCTTCTTTGCCTTCGGGATTCCAGATGTTGCCTGCGTTCTTCCTCGCTATTCTTGATGTCTTTGTAGACAGTCTGGCGCCAGCCGCTTCAGTCATCTGCGAGCTTTTCCCATCTGCCAAGGTCGATACTCGTAAGTTTGAGATCGCGTTTGAAGACGTCTTTGGGCGACCAACTGGACGGTGTCCTGTAGCCAGCTTGTCATACAAAATGTTCTTGGGTATGCGACCTTCTTCCATTCGACGCACGTGACCCAGCCAGCGTAGACGTCGTTGGCATAAAAGGAGGTGTATGCTGAGTGAGTTGACTTGATTGAGTACGGCTGTGTTGGTGACTTTGTCTTGCCATGTTATGCCAAGGATGCGTCGGAGACAGCGAAGATGAAAGCTCTTGAGACAATCTTCTTGTCTAGCATAGGTGGTCCAGGTCTCGCTACCATACAACTGGGTGCTGAGAACGCTTTGATACACTTTGAGCTTGGTGCTCAGTGTCAGTTGGTTGTTAGTCCACACACGTTTGCTCAATCTGGCCATGGCGCTGGCCGCTTTGGCGAGCCTCTTATCAATCTTGATGTCGAGGGATAGGCTGCTAGTAATGACGGAACCCAAGTATGTGAACTTGTCAGTGGCCTCCAGCACCTGATTGTCGATTGTAATTGAGGGTGGAACAGGAATGTCTTGACCCATGATGTTGGTTTTCTTGATACTGATGGTCAGACCGAATTCTCTGCAAGCCTGAGAAAAGCGATTCATCAGCTGTTGAAGGTGTTCCTCCGTGTGTGACATCAGGGCCGTATCATCAGCGAACAGCATGTCTCTGATGAGGACAGTGCGAATTTATGTCTTTGCTCTTAGGCGTGCCATGTTCAGCAATTTCCCGTCACTTCTCGTTTGTAGTGGGAGTTTTCGGCAGAGTCCTTAATGCAAAATTCAGCAGCATCGAGAATAAGATGCCGAATAGTGTAGGCGCTAGCACACAACCCTGTTTGACCCTACTCTTGATTGCGAAGGGTTCTGAGGTCCCCCCATTGTAGCTGACCACACCTTGCGTGTTTTCGTGATAAGAAGTTGTAATCTTGAGCAGCCGAGGTGGACAGCCGATCTTCTTGAGTAGCCTAAACAGGCCGTTTCTGCTTACAAGGTCAAATTGCTTTGTTAGGTCAATAACGGCAATATACAACGGCATCCGCTGTTCTTTGCACTTTTCCTGGAACTTACGCACGGAGAAGATCATGCCGACTGTGGATCTTCCTGATCTGAAGCCGCAGGATACACGCGACTTGCGAGGACTTGGAGACGGTTGAGGACAACGCGGGCGAAAGCTTTGCCCACGACGCTAAGCAGTGAGATGCCCCTGTAGTTGTTGCAGTCGCTGCGGTCACCTTTATTCTTATACAGGGTGACAATCTTGGCATTGCGCATATCCTGTGGAACTCTGCCTTTTCTCCAAAATAGGCAAAGGAGCTTATGGATTGGCTCTAGTAAAGACGGTTTTCCAGATTTGATGGTTTTGTTGAAATGCTATCTTCTCCTGGTGCTTTTCCACTCTTTAAAGCATGTGTCAAGGTCACAACCGACCCGGGCGTTAAAATTTCCCAGAAGGGAGAGGTGTTCAGAAGCAGAAACTGTGGCAACAACGCTGTCTAGTTGTTAGTAGAAGTGATCTTTAGTCTCGGCGGTGGCCTGCATGGATGCATAGATGCACAAAAGAATAGCAGTGCCAGATGCTGTGAGAAAGCGTAGAGTGAGGGTTCTTTCTGTGCCGCGGGAAAGAGGTTCAGACATGCAAAGCAGGGTGTTTCTGATGACGAAGCCGACTCTGTGCTCCTTGGTCTCATTTTCTTTATTCCCTTGTCAAAAGAACGTGTAGTGTTCCTCCCTCAAGGATGCATACTCTGGAAGACGCGTTTCCTGTAGGACTGCAACTTTAACGTTTAGTCTGTGCAGCTCATGATCAATGACTGCAGTCTTGCGAAGGTCTTCAATTTCACGAAGGTCATCAATAAGTCCAGTGCGCATAGCGCGTATGTTCCGGCTTGCAATACGGAGAGCCAGAGTCTCCATCCTATTTCTATATTTGTTCAGTGTGTTAGGGTAAGGATTAAGGTAAGGGTTAAATTTTAAGAAAAATTGCACCATGTTTCCCTGACCACGTGGGTTTCTCGTTTTGGCCTCCCACTTCATCTTGTGAGTGCCTTCTACAACCAAACTCTACCGCCAGCAACGCCATCCGCCACATAGTTCAGAATTTGTCTGCTCATTTGAGTACATACATCCATCAGTATTAAACAAAAAAACAGCAGTAGAACAACAGTAAAACAACAGTAGAACAACAGAAGAACAACAGTAGAAAAACAGTAGGGTAACAGTAGAAAACATAGAAATACAGAAAAACACACAAAGAAATACAAGTTACAAGAAATACGATTTAATTCTTCTTTTTTCTACTTATTCGTTTTGCCATCTGTGAGGGTCTATTGAAGCGGCCTACATTTGTAGTGACCTACATTTATAAGACCCACTCCTAGGGCTAACGTGCTTTTGTCTGTCATACAATATATAAGAAAGCCGTCTCGTTAATAAACTTTTTAATGTCTCCATATTCATAATCGTGCTCGTTATACACCCATCAGTTTCAGATATGCTTTTTAAACCTGGCAATTACGTGATCCCTTGATCCAGTGCCTAATTATAACAATATTAGAACGCTCATAGTTGAATGTAAAAAAAAAGTTCGTTTCAACTTTCAATATAAAAGTTTCTGAAAAGAAGGTCTGTTTGAAGATAATCATGAGTGATGCTGCATTACCTTCTGTATCTGATGAGGGAGAATTTTACTATTGAGATCATGATATGTGATGGGTAATCTGAGTTTTTGTGTAGAAGGGACAGTGTGGTGGTATTTTTTATGTGTGTTCTTCTTTTTAGACAATTATTGGTGAAAAATATGTGGATGTCTAGAAAGGTTGCCTAACCCTCAAACACCAATACGGATCAATTCGACCCATACCATTATTCAACCGCTCACTGTATTTTCAGTTTTAAAGTTATTTTATTGGAATTTCATGACTTTGTCTAATTAAAAAAAATCTAACCGCTTTTGCAGATATGATATATCATTTATAGTTTCGGATTTACAGCATACTAAAAAATTTAGTAACGTTCGCGACCGTATGGGTCGAAACGACCCGTGAAATGAATAACACGAATTGAATAGCTTAAGTAAAACATTTTGGGGATTTTATTTCACAATCACAAAATTAGCAGTTTTTATATTTTAAATCTGTCTTGGCTGATGAGTGAGAAAGTACTGGGTTTTTATTTTCCCTTTAACATCTTTTTCTTTATATATCTCTACTCTTCAAATTTTAAATCTTTTATTTCCTTACTAGTATATGCCATGAAAATGTAATCTAAAGGATGGGCTTGGCCCTTTGTCCTGTTGTATGTCATGAGGATTCCCGGTTTAATGGTTTCTTCGTCAACTCCTTGCGTAGTATGTCCACAACTACTCTTTTTTTCCATGAAAAATAAATTAAGCTAATAAACCAAATAAAAATAAACCAGTTTTCTTTTTTTCTCTATAACTTCTTTCGGCAATACTCGAAGAATTTTTCATTCAGTTCCTACTAATCCAATACAGCGATTTTGCATTTCATTGAGCAATTCAAGTAAAGTAAAAAACTATTTGTAACAACTGTTAGTCAAGCATCCAGATGTTCTATCAGGTTGATCACAGCAGCCATTCCCAAAGTTTCAAACTCGTTCATCTGCGTGATCATTACCAAAAAATGACCCCATTTTAGCATCACAAAATTTAAAGTCATAGAGGAGACCGGGGCTGTATATTACAAAGGTTGTATGTTACAAGCCTAATAACTTTTATAATAAAATGGAAAAAATAATGGAAAATAATTTTTTAATCCTTGATTTAACTTTTATCTTAATATTTTATAGTCTTTTTTCTTTTTTGAAAAACTTTAGTAAGATTTAAGAGTTTGCCTATTTTTGTTTTATCTTAATTATTATTTTTGTTTAATTTAAGTTTTTTCAGCATAAAATTGAAGGTTTAAAGTATATTTCATGCTTTAATTAGCGGCGTTTATTACTAGTACATGTTAAATGAGTCATATGGTATTAGGGTTGTTTGTTAAAAACCGTTTCACGACACCCCAATAGGTGAAATAGTTTATAAAATGCAATCTAAGTTATTTTAATACTTTCAGCGGAAAATAGCATAATTCCACCTCCTTCATCTTTCTTTTCTCAAGATCATCATACAATACAATACAACGACGAGTATTATTAACGTGGCGTAAACCCGGACGGGCTTCAAGACCACATAATTACATAACAAGTAAAGTAGAAACAATAAGGTATAATTTTAACAATAATACCTCTATTCCTAGCCCTAATAATTATATTAACAATAGTGAATTTAATTTTGTCAGATTTTCTTCAATTTCTCTACCTGACCTGTCTTTAATTATTAATTCCATGTCTACATCTACCTGTTCTTTTGACATAATTCCAACTTAGTTGATTAAAGAATTGTCTGATATTTTTACCCTATAATTCTTTTCATTGTTAATCTGTCTCTCTCTACATCTAAATTTCCGACTTTATATAAAGCTTCTGTTATCATACCCACTTTTAAAAATAATTCATTAGACCCTACTCAAATTTCTAACTATAGACCTATTTCTAATCTATCATTCATATCTAAAATAATAGAAAAAGTAGTTAATCAACAAATCTACTCATATTTAAATGTTAACTCCCTTATCCCTTATTTACAATCTGGTTTTCGTTTAGGTCATAACTGTGAATCGTCCCTCTTAAAACTCTATAATGACCTTATTTACGCCTTTGATAATAAAAAATGTTTTGTACTTGTTTGCTTAGATTATTCGGCCGCTTTTGATACTGAAGACCACTCGTTATTACTACTATTACTAAAAAATAAGTTCAATATTTAGGATTCTTCGTTTTTATGGATTAAGTCATATTTATCTAATAGATCTGTTTATGTTTCTTCAAATCACTGTACCTCTACCCCATCTACTTACTCATATGGTGTTCCTCAAGGTTCTATTCTTGGTCCTTTGTTCTTTATTCTATACGTCTCTGAATTATCTTCTATCATTTCCTCTCATTCTCTCAACTCCCTATCCTATGCTGACGATTCGCAGTTATATGTCAGCTTCGATATATCATCATATAATACTGTTATGTCGTCTATATCTTCATGTCTATTATCTATTGAAAACTGGTTTAGCTCAATGTCCTAAAAATTGAATCCGCTAAAATTTGAACTTATATTTTTTGATAAAAATTGTAAACTAATTAATGGTCCATGTAATTTTTCCATTCATACTATTGTTCCATCAAATCATATTCGTAGCTTAGGATTTTAATTGACTCAAAATTAACCTTATCAAACCAAATTCTATCATTTACTAAATCTTGCTATTTTCATCTCAGACGTATCAGACATTTACTACCTTACTTAGATGACCCTTCTTTAAAGATGTTAGTCTCTGCACTTGTTTTATCTCGAATTGACTATTTTAACTCACTCTATTATAATTTACCTGAAACTACTTTAAAACCATTAAATAAAGTACTTAATTATGCAGCTCGAGTCGTTAGCCGTACTCCTATTTATCACCACATTACACCCTCTCTCATCTTATTACATTGGCTCCCCATCAAATTTAGGTTTATATTTAAAATCTGTGTTTTTAAGTTTAAATTTAAAAACTCCTCAGTATCCCCAATATACCTCAAATCATTAATAACTCACCCTCATAGAAGTAATTTAAGATCATCTACTCAAAATCATTATTTTATTCCTTCCATTAATAACTCTTTTGCTAAACGTTCTTTTCATTATGCAGGTCCATATATTTGGAACTCATTACCTTCTTATTTAACAAATTCTAAATCAATATTTACTTTTCGTAAGGATCTGAAGACATATCTGTTTAACAAATTAATTTACGAGCGCTCTTGAATTTGAAAAAAGAGCGCTATAGAAATCTACATTTTGATTGATTATGTCATGGTCCTTCACCAAAAAAAAAGAAAACTGTGAAAACGAGATAAAGTTTTTGATAAATTAAATAATGCTCAACAATTCAAACTCATGAGGCTATGAGTCTGAGCCGCGCCACCAGCTTCAAACGTTACATTTTTTTTCGATAGGCTGGTTATGGTAATGGAATTCAACAAATTGTGAAAATTACTGTGTTTAATTCATTTTAAATGAATTTCTGATGTTACAGTTATTTACAAATGCTCGTTATTTTAGAAACACTAATATTCACAATTTTTGTATTACTAAGAATTTTATTAGTCACAAGTTAAAACACAAAAAACTAGTTTGTTATAGAATTTTTTTTTCTTTTTCGATAGAGTCCTAATTGTAACAAACAACACCGTAAATAAAATTTAAATTTCAAATACATGATTGTTGTTCCAGATGCTTGTATATGTTATTCGAATAATTAGTCTAATGAGACCCATAAATCAATCAACCAAGATAACTAATAGATATCCAATAGAGAATCGAACCCGAACTTAATAGTTCGATTGAGGATACAGATATATCAGATAAACTACATAAATAAATAAAAATTTCCGGTTTTCTGTAAATATGAGATCCATTTCGGCCGAAACCGAAATTGAGCCAAAATTAAATAGTTGTTTTCGGCCGAAACTGAAAAATGGCCGAAATTGTCAAATTAGGTTCGACCGAAACCGAAAAATGGCCGAAACTAAGAAAATTGGCAATTTCGGCGCTGAAACCGAAACCGAACCAAATTTCGGTCGGTCTCTACTCAGAGGTTTTACTTAGATTTTTGTGTACATCGATGATGTTTTAATAGCCAGCACCTAGAAGAGGATCTCTTTCAATTAGAAGAAGTATTCAGCTAATTTCATCCGTATCATTCATCAACTTCCTTGGACACCACTTCAAATAAGGGATCTTCCCAACAGAATCCAAGAAATTGTGGAGTAGAAGCAACCGAAAAGTATCAATCAATTTCAACGGTTCATAGGAATGGTCAATTTCTACAGACGTTTCATTCCTATTGCTCCGGTTTACTTGCAGCGTCAAAAGATGTACTCAGAAAAGGCAATTTTTAAAATCTCTTTGCTTGATTGATGATCAGTCGAAATAAGTTCTTCAAAATGCCACAAGCTTGGGTTTCATAAATGATAGATGTGAGCTTCAACTGATGCTTCCGACATAGCAGCAGAAGCAGTTCTCGAACAGGTATGGAATGGTAAAGATCAACCTTTAGCTTTTTTATCGCAAAATTTTCATCCAGCCCAAACGAGGTATAGCACATTCAACCGAAAGTGGCTTGCAATTTTCAAGGCCTCAAGAACTTTCAACACTTCCTTAAAGGTCGTCATTTTACCATTTTCACTGATTATAAGCCACTCACCTTTGCTCTCAGAACCAACGCGAGTCATTACTCAGCGAGAGAAGCCATGCAGATAGACAACATCTCACAGTTCTCTGCTGAGATAAAACACATAACAGAAAATGTAGTTG
>OX030960.1:623396-913396 GCA_943735955.1 Piscicola geometra | reverse complement strand
AGTGATATTTGTATCAGTGGTATCTGTATCAGTGATATTTGTATCAGTGATATTTGTATCTGTGATATTTGTATCAGTGATATTTGTATCAGTGATATTTGTATCAGTGATATTGGTATCAGTGATATTTGTATAAGTTATATTTGTATCAGTGATATTTGTATCAGGTTCATTTTAAAGTGGAGTTTGCATATTTTCTAAAAAGGTTTTAGATTCACTTCCTTCTCAGGAGATGTTTCGAACAATTAGTCCTATAGACACACAGTCTTTCGAGACGTATATCGACACGTGATGGAGCTCTCTTCCGACTGATTGATATCACTTTATTTCAAGTTTCGCCTACGAATTGTTTGTGCGACAAATTGTCTTGCAACAAATTGTTGGTGCGACGAATTGTCCGCGACGAATTGCCCTGAAACCCTATTTTATAATTAAAAATAAGTAGTTCAACTAATAGTTATAAACCTATTTTAAGAATAGTTAACTATACATAAAAAAAGTAGTTAAACTTTTCCAAACTATTTTGCAACAATTTTTATATTCACTTGTTGACAGGCAGAATCTGTAGCATAAAAAAGCCATTTACTAGCCATTACTTCAAAATAACTCTTAGAAAATTTTTTTAATACAAAGCAAAAACAAAAATAAGTTCAAAAGACTCTTAAAAACAACACATACATTTTATTTCAAATGATCATGATTTTAACATACCTATATAGTCAATTCAACTTTATACAATTAGCATCCCCAATTGACATATTCTAATGAGCAAAAGTTACGTTTTACAAGTAAATTTATAGAAAAGTTTTAAAATTAAAATTATGCGTTATTCTATCGAAATAAAAAAGAAATTGCATGAAAGACAATTTTATAATTTTTCAAATGAGTATTTTATCAATAAATTACATATTATGTAAGCTTTCAAATAAAAGGATTTTAATCAAAATATCCCTTGAAGCGTAACGCCAAAAGCTTTAATTTTGTGGCTGCTACTTTTTATACGTACTTGTTCATTTCTTATGTCGCCTAACTAAAGAAACTACGTATAAAATTAAATTATACATAAATAGATATCATTATATTTTTCTTAAGTTAAATAAATATTAAGTTAAAAGGCAAAAAACTCGAGGCAAAGCTTTAAATTTAGTAAATCGGGAATCAAAAAAATAGTTTTTACTTAAGAAAGTTATTGAAAAAGTATAAGTTATACTCAATAAAATTCTGTAAAAAAAGTTGTGAAAAAACTATTTTTGTAATATACAAAATAGATCTTAAAGAGTACATGCTTTCGACTTGACACAAAATCTCAATTTTTTGTCTGCTACACATTCGATTGCAATAGTACGAGAGTTTAATTAACTTGATATGTTTTCATGATTTTCAAGTGAATATTTTAATTTAATTTAAAATATTTATTATTTTTAATTAATAACATTTATATTTTAATCAACTTTTAGAATTCATAATTTTACATACAGGCCTTTTAACAATGACTTATCTGGTCTTATGTGTGAAGCCCTTGGCATCTCATGTCAAAATATTAAAACTAGATTATTACAACAAGAAAATTCTTTAAGCCCCTAACTCTAGTATTTCTAAGACATTTGTTTATTGAAGAACATGAAACTATTAAAAAACTGTATGGTAGGTATAATGCCACTTTTTTATTTATTGAACAATTTAATAAATATTAGTTTCAGCCATTGCACATTGAATAAACGTATTTAAACAGTTTTTTTTATTCCTTGTGAACATTGTTATTGTAAAGCTGAATTATTTCAATTTTAGATACCTGAGAAACAAATAGCTAATTATTTGAAACCTTACAAAAGTATATAATAATTAATAAGAATAAACTAAGTAAAAGTTGACTTCTTTCATAAGTGAAGCTTTTAAAAGGTTAATAACTTTGTCATTTTCAAAGATATTATTCTTTTAACTTTTAATTCTGATTTCTTATATCAAATTGAATAGAACTAATAGTTTTCAACAATATAAAAAGAAAAAAAAAGTTATTGCACAAAAAAAATATTTCTGTCTTGTGAGAGGGTCGTGAATTGGTTATAGATTATGACGTAAAAACGGCACAAAAAATGTTTTTTTACATTTTAAAATAGGTATAACTTTTTTGTAATAAAAAATTACAATTTGGTAAACGTATTTGAAATCAGTAAATCAAAATCTAAAATTTAAGCATTTCAATTTTTTTTTAATGAAAAAGTTTTAAAAATCGATTGGGGTTGCTAATACAATACACTTATTTAATCCTAGACTGAACGAACACTATCTTGTCCAGAGTTTCATCCGACACCCGACAGCGGCGTGCACTCAAAACTTGTGAAGCAACGCTGAATAATCTTTCAACAGCAGCTGAACTGGGCAGTGTGGCAATGCTTTTGCGAAATGCCCTTGCAACTACTGGATATGTCAATAGAGGGAAAATATAGAAAACTTCAACCTTAGTGCTTTTTTTCAGTCTAAAATCATATTTAATAAAAGGGCTAACTAAAATATTTCAGTTAAATTTAGTTGGCAACTGAAATTGACTTTCATTTTAACTAAACTATATTTTTTAGTAAACTATGCCGGAAACTACAAAAACATAGTTTGCAACTATTTAGTTTGGAAAAGTTTAACTACTTTTTTAAAGTTTAGTTAACTATGTCCATCACTGGTTATGCCACTTGCATATTGCTTTATGGGTCTTGTGAAGTAATTAAATTTTTCTGTTTTGATGTTTGCGTTTGGTGAAAGGAGCTCGTATGTGTGTTTGTCCAGAACTTCCCTGTGTTTGCGTAGTGTGCCTCTGTACCACTGAGTTTGTTAATTCTTGTTGGTCAGGAGAGGGGTGTATATAGAAGTTTGTGTTATTAAGTTATCTAATTGCTTTATTATTTTATGTCTGAGGGGCCATGATCCCTATGGTTTCATCTTTGTTGGCTTTTCTGATGATTATATGTCTATTTTTAGAAAGTTGTATCAGATTTTTAGTGCTAGTCAACCAATCAATCAATCAAATAGATTTCTACAGCGCTTTTTACCATGAGCGGCGATCCTGGGGGGGTCGTGACCCCAGGACCCCCCCCCCCCCACTTTTTTTTCCTTTTTGTATTCAAATTTTTTATTTGGATATGAGCATAATCGTCAACCATGGCATAAAAGTAAATGTTTATACAGTAATACATTGTGAGTATGTGTAGTTATAGTGATAGCTGTCTAAAACAAAAATATTCTTTGCTCACTTAAATACTCCTTCACCTAGTTTTTATATCAATATGGCGTAGGCGGGAATCCTGAGGGGGTCTGGGGTCCACCTCTACAAGAACCCCCTCACTCTTTTAAAATACACATTTCTCAACTCTTATTTTAATACGAGCCTAATCGTCAACCATGGATAAAAAAAGGCCAATACAGTAATACATTGTGAGTATGTATGGGCAGCGATGCTAGGGGGGTCCTGGGGTCCATCTTAACATGGACCTCCCTCAATTTCACAAATACAATAATTTCTCAACTTCTATCTTAATACAAGCATACTCTTCAAAACATAGCATGAAACAGAATTTTTATTCAGTAATACATTTTTTCAATTTTCGGAAGCAGACATTCAGAATGCTTTTCAGAAAATATCAGTTCACTTTTTGCAAGATTTACATTTTTATTTAAAAAATCATTCATATTGTGCTACTTATTTTGCATGGGTGATATTTATAGGGGGATTCTCAGGTCCACTTCAATATCGACCCTTTCAATTTTTCAGATGAACCAAAGTTAACGAATTTCAAAAAGCTTCGAAAATTAACTAAAATTGTGGTTAAATCAAACTACAAGTTTCATATCACATGATTGCCAAAAAGAAATGCTGAGGCTTTTAGCTCATTCTATCGTTAGAAACACAGTGTGCACTGTTAATGCCAGTTTGGTTTTGTGGTTGACGGCACACAAGACTGCAATGGGTTAGAGCAGGAATCGATATGCATTCGTTTCTTGATGAAGCTCTGAAGTTTAATGAACAGTTTATTGGTTTATTCAGCCCACCAGACACGATCGGAAAAACATTATCTGCTGTAGTAAAAGAGTTTCTGATCAGAATTATGCTACCTATAGAAAAACTAAGAGCTCAGACTTATGACGGCGCTGCTAACATGAGCGGCCGATATAATGGTTGTCAGGCTATTATCAGCAGTGAGCATTTTTTCCACTGTTCTGCACACTGTGCAAATCTTTTTGCCCAGCACACAGCTGCCGCAAATCCCTTTGTGAGCAATTTTCTTCAGTTTGTCCAAGAGTTAGGTGCCTTGGAAGGTCATGAAGCAGTTTAGTGATGCTTTAGTGTCTCTTATAATTGCCTTTCCTGATGAGCCACTGAATAAAATGTATTGTTTAAAACTTCTTTGTCCTACAAGGTGGCTGACCAGAGTATCTACAGTGTCTTCTGTGCTTGAACATTATGAAGTGGTACTTGTTAGATTGGAATCATTTGCTTCCATTGGTACAGCTGTAAAGGCTTGAGGCCTTTTTTTCAACAGGGCACTACTGCACTGGCCCTTAAGGTAGTTGTTTTGGTGTTTTCACTTCTGGAACAGTTATCAAGTCGTTGCAATTAGCAAGTGCCAAGGTCAGTGGAATGGTTGCAGCAACTTATTCAGTTGTGCAAGAACTGCGTCACCCACGATCAGATGAACAGTTAAATGCCATTTTCAGAAATGTCAACAGTATGGCTTTGGCATAGAATCTCGAGCCGATTGCTGTACCTCGGGGGCGAAAGCCGCCACAAAAGTATTGTGGGCTGGGCCCAGCTTATGTAGCAACAACACCAGAGGAACATCATCGAGCAGCATATTACGCTGTCCTAGACATGTCAATCATGCAACTCACAAAAAGGTTCAATCGAGTTTCTCCTGGTTTGCGTTTATACTTGCAGCTGGAGACAATTTTGCTAACTGGTGAAGTGAACCATGATATTTGCAAGCAGTATCGTGAGTTAAATGAAACTGGTCTTTGTTCACAGTTAACTATGTTTAAAGACCTGAATGAACTTGAGCACAAACGCAAAAATAATGCAAGCTGTGATCACGGAAACCAGACATCTGTTTCCTTAGGTGGAAAAATTGATCAGGTTGATGCTTGTGTGTCCAACAACGTCATGTACTGCAGAAAGATCTTTTAGTGCTTTGCGGCGTCTTAAGACTTGGTTGCGTACACCTATGACAAAGCCTCGCTTGAATTCACTGGCCGTTTGTCATGCACATCAGGATATACTTGACAGTCTGGATTTGAAAAAACTAGCAAAAGAATTTGCTAGTCGGTCAGACATTCGAAGGGGTCTTGGAAATTGGGGTAAACGAGCTGTGGGAAGAGGGCAGGAGAACAGGCAGAGAGGGTATTTTATGATATCTAAATGGCCCACAGTGTATATTTAGAATCTAAATATACACTGTGGGCCAAAAAAAATCTCCCAATGTATATTTGTTTATAACTTTGGCAAATTTAAATCTATTTGTAATTTTTCAAACTATTGTACTGAAAAATGAATAGAAAACAAGATGTTATAAAATTAATTTGATGGCTTGATGGCTAGTTGTAATTGAATTTATATAAATGACAAATAATAAAAGTTACTAAAATTGCTGTTGTTTTTCTCCAAATCACTCATAGTGGCAATAGAAAAGTCTTTTTATTGAGTATCAAACTTTTTTTTAATGTTTGGTGATACAAATATAAATAGTTGATACAACAATAATTTGCACTTCAGTAAACAATACTAAATATTTTTGCTGGTACTGTATTGATCGATACTGGTTTTTTGATTCCAACCCTAGGGAGGACCCCCCCCAAGATTTTCCGCAGATCGCCGCCCCTGCTTTTTACTAAAATTCAAGAGCGCTCTAGTCTTTGTTCTTTTTTGCCGACAAATGGAAACAAATTTTACGTAATTAAAATGTGAGTAGATGATTTTTCCTTTATTTTGTGTGCTAAATCTGAAGATATAATTCGTTTTTACACATATCATCCTATTTTTTCGTTATACGTCATAAAAGTATTGCTCTATTACAATGAACTATTTCAATACAACGAGTCAAATTTGTTTATAGATATTAAATATTCTGTTAATTTGTATGGAACTTCTTATTATACATGTCAAATAAACAAAACATAATAAAATACAACAATAAATAAAACACAGTTATTTAAGACTAAAATTTGTAAACTAATGACCTAGGGTAAGTTGCTTCTGTTTTTTGTTTACTGTATGGTTCTTTGTAAAATATTTCAGAACATTTTTTTAATGTTTCTTAATTATAAACTTTCAACAAATTGCACTCTTTTTAACGGGATGCTAAAAGTTCCGATTGCTGTTTTGAGAAATACAACTCGTGACTAAATCATTAAGTTCCTCTTGTGAAACGGGATAAAGTTCACTAGAGGAATGTTGCGGTTTTTAATCATCGTCTGTTGAAACTTGCGTCAACTCAATATCCTCTTTCGAAACTGAAATATCCTGCCATGAGACTGGAGCTCTTGGAATAGGTAAATCATCTCCATGAGGAACTGGTCTCATAGCTGATAGAAGATATGGGAACACAATGGAAACTTTATTCTTTGAAGAAAACCAAGAAATTTGTCATGAAGAAATAGCATTCGTTATGATGATTTGTTGATTCACGCTACATCATCAAAAAAGAAAAACATAAATTATATTTTTTTACCCTGCAGTTCTTGCGTCAGTTTTTCATAACATCTATTGCACGTTCGATACAGTGACCATTGTTTATCTTGATCTTTTAGTTGGCAACCAAAAGAAAACCTTTATGAAGTTTTCACCAAATTTGAAATTGGTCTACGCTGACTATTTGTAGTGAATTCACCACATACGTAACAAAAAGCATCAGGAGAACGCGATTGCCGATTTATTAGGTACATATGAAGTAACAAAATAAATAATAGTTTTAGAAACTGATTATGCAATTATAATCATTAAACTAAAATATCTCAAAAACGTAATGAGATGGATCATTTCTGATTTCATTTTCCGTACAATAGATCCTTAAAAAAACTGACATATGATTTACAAAATTCTGTCGGCCAGTGTAATTATTAGATGCCTAAAAGTCTTAAAAAAAACAAAAATTACTGAATTTAAATGTTATGTTTTCACTGCTGTTATAAATTTAATTTTTAAAATTAATTAATTCATTCAATTTTTTGTTTGTTTATCCGATGCAAATAATTTAAGAAAAATTCTATTATAAAATATTAAAACTTTAAATGTATCATTTAAAAAAATATATAGGAATGAAAAAAGCTTAATAATTGTTTAAAAAATTGATTGTTTCATTTCATTTGAACTGTGAAATATAGTGCAGCATTTTTCAGGCTTTACGTATTTACGTAAAATGCCTAATTACGCGTTTGACTGTAACACACGAGAATGGATGATTTTTGTACTTACTTTCAGATATAAACATTTAGAGTTTGAGCTTCATTGGTTTTCAGAAGAGAATTATGTAAATAAAAGATTTCTTTGAATATTTTTTTCGCTTAATTAATGGCTTCTGGAATAAAATAAAATATGTCATAGAGAAAAATAGGTTAACAATAATATGTTACAATAGTTATCGTTAAAATAAATAAATAACTTTAAATTTAATTAATTTTTTATATATTTGGATAAAATGATCTGACTTGGCAATTCAGAAACATATTGCGAAAACTAGGTATTAGGAGGAACTCTTCTTTCTAACTCTACCTCATGTAAGTTCTGGTTCAATGTATGTTACATTAATACTACTACTACTACTACTACTACTACTACTACTACTACTACTACTACTACTACTACTACTACTACTACTACTACTACTACTACTAATACTACTACTACTACTACTACTACTACTAATACTACTACTACTACTACTACTACTACTACTACTACTACTACTACTACTACTACTACTACTACTACTACTACTACTACTACTACTACTACTACTACTACTACTACTACTACTACTACTACTACTACTACTACTACTACTACTACTACTACTACTACTACTACTACTACTACTACTACTACTACTACTACTACTACTACTACTACTACTACTACTACTACTACTACTACTACTACTACTACTACTACTACTACTACTACTACTACTACTACTACTACTACTACTACTACTACTACTACTACTACTACTACTACTACTACTACTACTACTACTACTACTACTACTACTACTACTACTACTACTACTACTACTACTACTACTACTACTACTACTACTACTACTACTACTACTACTACTACTACTACTACTACTACTACTACTACTACTACTACTACTACTACTACTACTACTACTACTACTACTACTACTACTACTACTACTACTACTACTACTACTACTACTACTACTACTACTACTACTACTACTACTACTACTACTACTACTACTACTACTACTACTACTACTACTACTACTACTACTACTACTACTACTACTACTACTACTACTACTACTACTACTACTACTACTACTACTACTACTACTACTACTACTACTACTACTACTACTACTACTACTACTACTACTACTACTACTACTACTACTACTACTACTACTACTACTACTACTACTACTACTACTACTGCTACTACTACTAAATAATAATACTCTTATTATTATTATTAGTTTGATTCTTATTATTATATCAATTACTATTACTATAGTTTTGTGTGATCGAGTTGCCAAGTGCTTATCGCCATGCTTTGGTTCGATTTCAACACACCCTAATAGGCCACATTTTAAACGAAAAGATCGGCACTGCCAGAAAAAAAACTTAAGCCCTGTAATTTCTATTAAAGAAACAAATTTTTCCTTTTTGTTCTTCAACCTAACCCGTTATGGGAAGCGTTTACATTTTGACGTAGTTTTTTATAAACTAGAGCTGTACTTTAATCTACGTTAACTTTCAATTAATGCGTTAATCAATAAAGACCGTTAATATTTTTAATGCCGTTAAATATTTTTACGCATTTAAAAAAATTAAACCTATCCAAATTGAACTTTTTTTGCTGTTTTGGTTAAATTGTCAAAAGTGAATAAAATTACTACTTATTTGTCACTTTATACAAGAAATATGCACTTCAGAATATGATCCAGTTTATGTCATTCGTTTCACACCCAAACATTTTTCAAAAATTGGAGCAGAGAATGAATAATCAGAAATATCCAATGATCAAGAATTGCCACATCATTAGACTCCCGATTTAAAATTGTAAAATGTTTTCAAAAAATAAAAGAGTTAAAGAAACTATAAGAGGGAAAGAAAACCTCAAAAACTAGACAGGCTTCACCAAACAAAAAACTACTAACATATATGTTTCTTCATCTTTAGAATCTGAAGTTACATATATACTTCAGATTCTAAAGATGAAGATGTCTCATAATAACACTCGTCATTGTATTGTATTGTATTGTATTCTTCATCTTTTGAATCTGAAGTTAAATATATATATGTAACTTGATATTCTAAAGATGAAGATATCTCAATGATTACAAAGTCAACCTTGAACGATATAGAACAGAACCTGATGTAGGCTTTAAGAGTTGTCGGCTTTTTTGGTGGCAACAACACATATCCGTCTCTTGCGAAACTGGCAAGAAAGTACTTGTTATCTCCTGCAAGTACAGTTCCAATGATATGTGACAATTGCATTTTTCTATCCTTATGGATTTTTCTTCTTTAAAATGTGGATTATTCTTATATAAAAATTCTGGCAAAATTTTTATTAAATTTGTAAAAAAAAAGTTAAAAATACTATTTTATACTTATTTCAAAAATTCAAAAAAATTGCGTTAAAATACGATTAACGCACGATCAAAAATTTTAATCGAACGATTAACGGCGATTAAAATTTTTAATCGTTGAACAGCTCTATTATAAACATTATAACAACTTTTAAAATACTAAACTTATGTATGTTCAGTGTCATCACTTCAGTGCTATATAGAAAAAAATGTGAAATCGTATAGTTTATAAATATTTCATTTTCTGTTTTTTAACAGAAGCGCATTGAAAGCCGCTCGATCCACATTACCTTCTGCCATTGCTCGAAAAACAAAAAGATCGCTGTAGGCAAATAACAACCAATTCAAAGACATCGCTATCTCTGACTCATTGTGTATAATCTAGCTCTAGTAATTATTCTATTTTGTAAATACCTTAGCACCTTCATTATTTATCGGTTAACGGATAAAAAGTCTTTCGGATAAAAAGACTTCGGATAAAAAGTCTTAAGCATAAAAAGTCTTAAAGATAAAAAGTCTTCAGGATAAAATGTCTTCAGGACAAAAGGTCTTCAGAATAAAAAGTCTTCAATAAGAGATTTTCATTGAAAAAAACTGTTTATATAATTTTATTAATTTTAATTAATGTAAAATAATTTTTAGAAACTAATTTAATTAATGAATAATAAAAAGAGACTAACTAGTTATTTAAAATATTTTATAGCTTATGTTGGAAACATCAAATAGAAGACATGAAACTTTCGGAGTTTTATCAGAAATGTGCATAGAGCTCCCAGAAGGGAAAGAATAATCTGGAAGAAGTGTTTTTTATATAATTTTATTAATTTTGACTGACTGACTGACTGACTGACTGACTGACTGACTGACTGACTGACTGACTGACTGACTGACTGACTGACTGCCTGACTGACTGACTGACTGACTGACTGACTGACTGACTGACTGACTGACTGACTGACTGACTGACTGACTGACTGACTGACTGACTGACTGACTGACTGACTGACTGACTGACTGACTGACTGACTGACTGACTGACTGACTGACTGACTGACTGACTGACTGACTGACTGACTGACTGACTGACTGACTGACTGACTGACTGACTGACTGACTGACTGACTGACTGACTGACTGACTGACTGACTGACTGACTGACTGACTGACTGACTGACTGACTGACTGACTGACTGACTGACTGACTGACTGACTGACTGACTGACTGACTGACTGACTGACTGACTGACTGACTGACTGACTGACTGACTGACTGACTGACTGACTGACTGACTGACTGACTGACTGACTGACTGACTGACTGACTGACTGACTGACTGACTGACTGACTGACTGACTGACTGACTGACTGACTGACTGACTGACTGACTGAGTGACTGATTCAACAAAAATTGGAGAAAAAAATATTTTACTATTTAAATAAATTAATAAAACAAATATTTCAATTAATTTCATGTGTAGAAGAGTTGTTAGGTAGCCAGTGGGTGCTTGCAAGCTTTGCACTGGTGCTCAATCTGAGACTAGCACTTCTTCCTCTCAATTATTATGTCTCCTATTTGATATTTCTTACATTGGCTACAAAATATTAAAAATAATTAATTAGTCTTTTCTCAGTATTTGATAATTATAATTATTTTATAAAAAATATTTTACATTCATTAAAATTAATAAAATTAAAGAACAAGTTCATAAAATTATATAAAAAGTTAATAAAATTATATAAAAAGTTAATAAAATTATATAAAAAGTTAATAAAATTATATAAAAAGTTAATAAAATTATATAAAAAGTTAATAAAATTATATAAAAAGTTAATAAAATTATATAAAAAGTTAATAAAATTAAATAAAAAGTTAATAAAATTATATAAAAAGTTAATAAAATTATATAAAAAGTTAATAAAATTATATAAAAAGTTAATAAAATTATATAATAAAATAAATAGTTCAATTAATTTCATGTGTAGAAGAGTTGTTTTGAAACCTTCTTCATAAACTATATGAAAAATTCATCAAGACTTTTCAATAAATCAATCAATCAAAAAGATTTCTATAGCGCTCTTTCTTCAAATTCAAGAGCACTTTTAAAGAAATCTTTGAGGTATTTATAATTCTATAAATTGGATAATAATATCATATGATTTTTAATAAGCCTAATCAATCATTACAATAGTTATTACGAAAATATTAAAATTATTATTTTAATGTTAATGTATTATAAAATTTATAAAATTAAAAGTAAAAGTTGAATTTTTTAGATGAATGTTGATTTTTATATTTTGAAAAAAATTCTAAACCGCAAATGCTTCACACTTGAAGCTTTTATTGAAGAAAATATAATTTTTTAACCTCTCATAGATTGATTATAAAATTTAAAAAAAGATAACATTCGTCGTCAGTATCGTCTTTGAAACAGCACGACAGTATATGAGTACTGTTGTAATTCACGTTAAATAATTTACTTTGTTGTAATTAAAATAATAATGATTATTATTATAACTATTAAAAAAATTAGAAGTCATAATTTTATCGAACTATTTGCAATTTAAATTTATTTCTGTTTTAATAAATGTGGTTTGAATCAATTCATTTATGATTTTTTACTGCACAGAAGTATGTCACACTTCCCGCTCACGTTGCGTTTTTGCAGCATTTTGCTCCATTAAATCTTATGAAATAATTGTTTTCAATTTTGCTTGAGTTATTATTATAACCATATAATGAAAGTCTTAATGTAAAATTCATGTTGACTTTTTTTACGGATAGCAGCGGTAAATGGGCAAAATAAAAACTACCAATTATAATTGATAAAGAATTTAGATAGTTTATTAATAATACAAAAGAAAAACTACAAACTAAGTTGCATAGTATTTTTAGAGTTACGTCATCATTTTTTATACTAAGGTAAAAAGTAAAAAAATAAGTTTGATATGAGATCCTAAACAGTCTATAATTGTTTTAAATATTTAGTTTCAACTAAATTATTATGTGTTCTCAGTACCAAAACAATTTTTCGATCAGTTAGTGAAAATCTTTTCACCATTTCATTCACTGGAAGAAGTGCAGTAACTGTTTTGGTAACAGATATTCTCAAACAAGCTTTGCAAACGACGAGCAGATACAGTCGTCCTAAGATGAATTTTAATAAGCCGAAGTTTGGAAAAGGTTCTTTCTGCATCTTATGAAGTAACTGGCAGAGTCAGAGCAACATCGAGCATATTATACTTCTTGGGCTGAAGGCTTGTGGCTCAAAAGAGTTCTTGCAGTTCGATATGTGGAATGAGATCAGACTCAGTCACTGATCCGCAAGTAAACTTGTTGATGTGATTTTGAGCTATCTTTGCACAGTTTCAGCATCCTTTCCATGAAGGCTGGATAATTCTGAAACCTCTGGAGTTATTTTTTCTATCTGCGTTGTTCTTTATAAACTGTGTCATGGCTAGAAAAATATGAAAAGTTTAAAGATTTAAAAGTGTAGTTAAGGTCTAGTGGTGCTCTATTTTTTCTCCGAATTTGTGACATGTTAGAGTTATTTTGGTGGGATCTCTATGTTCTGTGTTGATATATGAAATGTTTCGTGAGATAAAGACCCGATGGCCATCCAGAGAAAATATCATTGTCCTATGTCATATTGAAAAACTCATTACCCCTCTCCCCACCACCAAAAAAACTCATTGATTTTCAAAAAATTGCGAGAACCTTTAAATTGAGCCCTCCCCCCAAGCCCCCCCTGGTTACGCCACTGCCTATAAGCTAAGCTTATTAAATTACGACCCAGTCTTTCCTCAAGGAGTTTCCAGGCCCCTGTTTTGTTTGCAGTTACTGAAATCATGACCCCTCAGACATATAAATGGGTGATGATGAAAATTTGTCAGATTAAATAAAACTGGTCAGTTATATTATTTTCATTTTATAAATTAATACTTTGAATTTGAATGTTTAATTTCCAGTTGATTGCTCAGTTGATTATTTTAACAAAAGAAAAGATGTTCATTGAACAAAGAAGAAAATTCAAAAAAAGATGTACAAATATTCAGAATTACGTCCCACCAAAATTGAAGATTATAAAGATGTTTCCTTTTATTGGAGTAAAATGAGCAATTTTCCAATACTACAAAAAGTATTTAAAATTTTGTTTAGTATACCTGCAAGTTCTATTCCATGTGAACAGAATTTTTCAGATGTAGTCGTTTAATTTCAGACCCAAGATCATCTAATTTGAAAGGTAAAACTCTTAACGGTTAAATACGTGTTAAAAGCAATAAAGACTTAATTGATTTACTAAAAACAATGATTAACTTCAATACTTTCGTTTCAATAAATATTTGAACTTTAAATCGAGTTTTTTAATTTGTTAAAAGAAATATTCTCTAACTAACAAATACGAAATTTTAAGACTAGCAAGTTTTGGACCGGTGAACACGGCAGCGAAAAATAAATGAAAAACTTTTTGTTCGGGAATGGGTCGGAACCGGGTTAAAAGGTTTCGGGAATGGGTCGGGACCGGGAATCGAGTTGAGGGAACGGGACGAGACGGGAATCAAAATTCTGATAGTCCATCGTGAACGGGACTGGGAATGAAAAATCGTCCATGTCTGACCTCTATTACAGTATTGTCAAACTCAGAAAATTAATTTCATCGTGGAGTTTCTATTCTTGAAAGTGGTTAAAGACAGCACTGGCTTTTGTCTATCCAGTTCAATTAGGCAGTTTTTAGATACCTAACAGTTTCATTGTTTCATCTTCAGACACCAGAACTGCAAGACGATCAAGCATATTCTTTGACATTAAAGCGGGCAACATTTCACAATATCAATGAACTGTCAATGGGCAATTTGGATTGGATTTCCTTAGTTTCTTCTTTTTTCTGTTTTGAACGGAAAAAATTATTTTCATTGTCAATACTTTTCTGACATCTTGTGTTTTTCTGAGATTTAAATATTAAATGCCAGCGCATGGATAACATTGTCTTTATCGAAGAAATAATCAAAATTAGGAAGTCTTTAAGCCTGTTGCGCCACCGATAAATATTATTTTATTTCATTGAAATATGTTTATGTTAGTTTTTAGTATAAAAAACTCCAAAAAAATTTAAGACATAAAGTTTTACTGTTACTCTTTTTCACATTTATTTTATTGCCACCCTAATATTTCCATTAGAGTTAACTTTTCAACTTTTTGTCAACTAGTTTTTTTACCTATTTTATATTTCGATGAAAATTTACTTTAAATATTTAAAATGAGTTTTATTCTGATTTATTATTAAAAAAGGTCTCTCCTACAAGAAATCTTTGTAATAGTAAGCAAGGCTTAAATACTATTTCACAGATTTTGTGTCGTGAAGAACTTTTTAAAGAATTAATTAGAATAAAACTCATTTTCATTACTTTGGAAAAAGGTTTATCAATATAAGCTATAAAAAAGTTATTAATTTAAAAAAAATTAGAAATGTATAACTCTAATTATGCATAGGGGGAGGTTGCTCAAAATGAACCGGTTCCAAAGATGTAACGAGCCTATTTACTGTTATGCGCTTTGAAAATTAACAAAATTACCCATTTAATTTTTATGAATCCGTCTTATATGCGCATTTGTATGTTGGTTTCGTTACTAAAAGTCTTTATACTTCATTAAATATACTCTATTTAAGCTGTATAGTATATAAACTATGTAGTATATAGACTATATACTATATATGAAATATGTAGTATATAGACTATATACTATATTGATTATATATTATATAATCTATATATTATATGGTATATAGAATATATAGTATATAGACAATATTTCTTCTGATAACTAAACAAGTTTGACGATAAATTGAACGTTTAAATGGCATTTTTTATTAAATACAATATAATTTCATCTTAGGGAACTACGCATTCCATCTTGGGAACCCAGTTGCTCAAGATGGAATTTTTAAGTGTTCATGTTTAAAGTAAAAAATAACTTGTTTTTTTATATATTTATTCTTAGGTTTGAGTTTACATAACTTGACAAGGTATCAATATAATTGGTGGATAATTTAAAGTCAAATTATTTTTTATGCAATTGAGCCATGAAGTTACGTTTAAAATCGTTCCGTCTTGTGCAACCTTCCTCTATAGAGGAGTAATAAAAATAATTGTCGTTTTTTTATAGCGCCTGGGCACGCAACTGAAGCGCTCTCACTACGTCGTAATGCAAAAAAGAAATAAAAATAATTATAATAGAAATGTTATACAAATAAAAACAAAGAGTAGCATGGAGTAATTATTATGAGTGTTAAACTAAGTTAAAAAATTGAGTTTTCAGTTTGGCTTTGAAAGTCGGAAATTGGTTGATGTTGCGAAGTACAGGTGGAAGGGCATTCCAAGTTTTTGGAGCTGCGTGACGGAATGCTCTTTTTGAGGAAATAGTTTAGAACATTTTGTTAAAAATGTGGTTCTAGATGAAATCCAGAATGAAGAAAGAAAAAAGCGTAGAACGCAAATGTGTAAAACGCTGATAACATTTTGAGGATTGATTTTATGGATTGATGGGTTAAAAGTAGCTCTGTAGAAACCTATAACAATATTTTTTCAATATATATATATTTTTATTTTTTAATGCTGAAATTCAAAAGAACGTATAAAAATATATAAAAATTCACATATAACCAATTTTAGATTAACAGAATTTAGATTTTATAGTTAATTCATAAAACATTCTATTAATTCATCAATTATAATAAAATTATTTATTAATCTGATCAATCTGTAAAATTCAATCAGCGTTTCACACATTTTCATTCCGCACCTTTCTGCATTTTTCATACTGCAGTTTATTCACATATAACAATTTATTTATTTATATAAAACCAATTTTAGAGTACTATAATTTAGATTTCATAGTTAAATCATATAAATTTCTATTTATTTATTATTTATTATTAAATTATTTATTACTCTGATCAATCTGCAAAATTCAATCAGCGTTTCACATTTGCATTCCGCACCATTTTGCATTCTCATTCTGCAGTTTACCTAAAAATTTATCTTTTGTTTTTAAAGTTGCATTTCATCAAAATAATTTCATTCCTTGTAGATTTAGGGGAAAATGTAACATGTTCTATAGTATACCTGCAAATTGTCACTTTATAAAAAAATTATGCACTTAAGAAGATGATCCAGTTTGTGTTATTCGTTTCAAAGAAAAAATTATTTCTGAATCGAAGCAGATACAAATTGATCAACATTTCTCGTGGTTAAGAGTTGCCACATTATTTAACCACCGATTAAATAAAATTTAATGAAGTAACATGGAAAGAGTTGGATAAACTAGAAAAAAAAAATCTCCTAAAATATACAGACTTGACTATACAAGTGACTAGGAAATTATGAAGCTTCAGTTTCATTTAACGTTATTGAACAGAATCCTAGGTAGGCTTAAAGAATTCTTCTCTTTTTTAGTTGCAAAAAACACGAAGAAACATATCCGGCTTCTGCAAACTGACAAGAAAGTACTTGTCATTTTCTGCAAGTAAAGTATAATGTAAAAGTTTATTCAGCTTGTCAGGACACATAATTAGCAATAAAAGAGCCTCTACAGTTCCAACTAATGTAGACAAGCTTGTTTGCTTCAATAACTGGCTTAAACTAAATGTTTGAAATTTACATTTCTGATCATCTATGCATTCATTTATATGAATTATGAATTCATTTATATAAATTATAACTTCATTTATATGAATTATAAATTCATTTATATGAATTATAAATTCATTTATATGAATTATGAATTCATTCATATTAATTATAAATTCAATCCTATGAATTATAAATTCATTCATATGAATTATAAACTCATTCATTTGAATTGTGAATTCATTTATATGAATTATAAATTCATTTATATGAATTATAAATTCATTTATATGAATTATAAATTCATTTATATGAATTATAAATTCATTTATATGAATTATAAATTCATTTATATGAATTATAAATTCATTTATATGAATTATAAATTCATTTATATGAATTATAAATTCATTTATATGAATTATAAATTCATTTATATGAATTATAAATTCATTTATATGAATTATAAATTCATTTATATGAATTATAAATTCATTTATATGAATTATAAATTCATTTATATGAATTATAAATTCATTTATATGAATTATAAACTCATTTATATGAATTATAAATTCATTTATATGAATTATAAATTCATTTATATGAATTATAAATTCATTTATATGAATTATAAATTCATTTATATGAATTATAAATTCATTTATATGAATTATAAATTCATTTATATGAATTATAAATTCATTTATATGAATTATAAATTCATTTATATGAATTATAAATTCATTTATATGAATTATAAATTCATTTATATGAATTATAAATTCATTTGTATGAATTATAAATTCATTTATAAAAATTATAAATTCATTTATATAAATTATAAATTCATTTACATGAATTATAAATTCATTTATATGAATTATAAATTCATTTATATGAATTATAAATTCATTTATATGAATTATAAATTCATTTATATGAATTATAAATTCATTTATATGAATTATAAATTCATTTACATGAATTATAAATTCATTCATATTAATTATAAATTCAATTCTATGAATTATAAATTCAATCCTATGATTTATAAATTCATTCATATGAATTATAAATTCATTCATATGAATTGTGAATTCATTTATATAAATTATAAATTCATTTATATAAATTATAAATTCATTTATATGAATTATAAATTTATTTATATGAATTATAAATTCATTCATATGAATTATAAATTCATTCATATGAATTATAAATTCATTCATATGAATTATAAATTCATTCATATGAATTATAAATTCATTCATATGAATTATAAATTCATTCATATGAATTATAAATTCATTCATATGAATTATAAAATCATTCATATGAATTATAAATTCATTCATATGAATTATAAAATCATTCATATGAATTATAAATTCATTCATCTGAATTATAAAGTCATTCATATGAATTATAAATTCATTTATATGAATTATAAATTTATTCATATGAATTATAAATTCATTCATCTGAATTATAAATTCATTCATATGAATAATAAATTCATTCATATGAATAATAAATTCATTCATATGAATAATAAATTCATTCATATGAATAATAAATTCATTCATATGAATAATAAATTCATTCATATGAATAATAAATTCATTCATATGAATAATAAATTCATTCATATGAATAATAAATTCATTCATATGAATAATAAATTCATTCATATGAATAATAAATTCATTCATATGAATAATAAATTCATTTTAATTAATTATGAATTCATTTTAATCAATTATGAATTCATTTTAATCAATTATGAATTCATTTTAATCAATTATGAATTCATTTTAATCAATTATGAATTCATTATAATCAATTATGAATTCATTTTAATCAATTATGAATTAATTTTAATGAATTATGAATTAATTTTAATGAATTATGAATTCATTTTAATCAATTATGAATTCATTTTAATCAATTATGAATTCATTTTAATCAATTATGAATTCAATTTAATCAACTATGAATTCATTATAATCAATTATGAATTCATTTTAATCAATTATGAATTCATTTTAATCAATTATGAATTAATTTTAATGAATTATGAATTAATTTTAATGAATAATGAATTAACTTTAATGAATAATGAATTAATTTTAATGAATTATGAATTCATTTTAATGAATAATTAATTAATTTTAAAGAATTATGAATACATTTTAATGAATTATGAATTCATTTTAATGAATTATGAATTCATTTTAATGAATTATGAATTCATTTTAATGAATTATGAACTCATTTTAATGAATTATGAATTCATTTTAATGAATTATGAATTCATTTTAATGAATTATGAATTCATTTTAATGAATTATGAATTCATTTTAATGAATTATGAAATAATTTTAATGAATTATAAATTACTTTTAATGTATTATAAATTAATTCTAATGAATTATTAATTAATTCTAATGAATTATTAATTAATTGTAATATTTTATAAACCAATTTTAATGAATTAGAAATTAATTTTAATGAATTATGAATTAATTTTAATGAATTAGGAATTAATTTTAATGAATTAGGAATTAATTTTAATGAATTAGGAATTAATTTTAATGAATTAGGATTTAATTCTAATGAATTAAGAATTGATTTCAACGAATTAGGAATTAATTTTAATGAATTAGGAATTAATTCCAATCAAAAAGGAACTAGTTTTAATGAATTAGGAATTAATTTTAATGAATTAGGAATTAATTTTAATGAATTAGGAATTACATTTAATGAATTATGAATTAATTTTAATGAATTATGAATTATTTTTAATAAATTATGAATTAATTTTAATGAATTATTGCATATTAATTTAAAAATAAAATCTCTACTTTTCTAATTTTACAGGTGATTTATAAAATGGACATTCTATTTTGGAGCTTCTACCATGATCACAACACTATCGCCTTCGCAGGTGCACATTTTTTAGTTTGTGATGTGAAGTTATGCAGAAGAAGAAGATTAAATTAATGTGTAACACTTTTTTTAGGGTGGGTTGTAGAGCCTTCAGAAAGAATTATTCTCACTAAACTTTATGCATAGGGTAACAAAATGTGCCATTCACTTACATATTTAAACTGTAAAATGTTTAGGTTTTTATCTCAAGGAATAATGACCTCTCAAATTTCTTGATTACAAAATATTCTCCGGTTATCATTATTTTTGCCAATGACAGTGTCAGGACGTTTTTGAGTTTATTGGTTTTTCTCTTTATCACTTTATGATGTTCTATGTTTTTAACAAATAAATATTATTCAATAAAAAAGACTAAATGTTCGATTTAAAACTGCTTGAGATGAAAATTAGTGACGTATAAAAAAAGCTTCAATTTTATTAAAATGAGAAAGAAATACTATCCAAATTAAAAAAATTAAACAGACCAACAGAAAAAAATTACTCCAGATTTTGCAATACAATTCTGCGCAATATAAATCTTTGTTTCAGTTAATTTTAAATTTATTTGTTAAAATATTATTTGCATTTCCAATTATTAAATGAAATGAGTTAGAGTAAAAAAAGTTTAAATAATCTTGCTATATTTGTAGAGAAAACAAATGAAAAAGCTATGAGGATTTTATGAAGAAAGCTCATCTCAGTTACTTTGGTTTTAAACTTGGTAATTAAAATAAAATCGAGACACCACACCTGTAACGTGTAAAAACATTTACAACAATGGATTACTAGAAAAAGAAATATTCCGAATTTTGCTTACCAATGGTTTGGAGAGAAACTAAAACCCTTTTGATGACTGATATATTTTTCTTGTAAATAGTATTTGAATCAAACAAAACAACCGTTGTAAGTGGACTTATCTAGATTAAGTTTCTGCTAGACGCCCGGTTTCTCATACAGAATACCGATACAAACATTTCACTTACTATCAGAAAACAATAATTTTTCTCTTAATGAGTCTTTTGATACTAATGAAGGTGATGGTTTTAAGAAAGACTGTCATCAATACTTCATCGTTTTAATTAGAATGAATTAATGATTTATTTCTAGCTTCTTGATAAATATTTACTGAATAAAAAAAATTAAATAGGTTTTTCGTGAAACATGAAAAAGTCTGTTGCCTTCAAAAAAAACATTTTTTTCGTTTTCACGAAATAAGTGGACTTCTGGAAAAAATGGGTCTTTCAAAATATTTTCCAGCGGTTGCTGTCTCATCAAAACTCAGTTTGAAAAATTTAGTATTTAATTTTTTTAATTGATAAACATTTTGTAACAATTTTTAAAAAAAATAATTCATATTTAATAAAAATAAATTAATTTATAGATACTTATAAATATTTATAAATTAATTTTGTTTTAATAAATGATAAAATCGTTACATCTCAAAAACTCAAGCTCCTAGAAAAATAACTGAAGCTTTATTTCAGTTTTAATATCTTGTACATTTCATTTTATATAACAACTTTTTATATAAAAATCGTTCAAAAATTTAATCTTCAATAATTTTGTAGATATCGTTAATTAATTAATTTCCTGGTTTTTGTTAAACAGGCCAACTTTTCCTCTCCCGAGGGTGGGGCCTGTCTGAAAAGTCTCAATCTCTCTCTCCACTCCTTTCTGTCATGGGCATCAGTGTTGCATGCCCCCAGGTATTTGAGGTATTTCTGCACTATCTCTTTACACGTCTTCTTTGGCCTGCCTGGTCGTTTCGTTCCAGAAACCTCCATTCTTCTAACCTTGTTGATCCATCCAAAATCACGCTCCACATGCCCAAACCACCTCATTCTTCTCGCTTGCAGTACAGCACCAATATCCTGGATTCCCATCATTTTTTGGAGCTGATTTGAACTGATGAGATCTTTTGATTTGAGGTTGCACATCCAACGGATCATGGCCCGGTCGTTGCGTTGAAGGCGGTTGATTGTTTTTGTGGTGACAGCCTAAGTCTCAGAGGCGTGTAACATTGTACTACTCACACATGAGGTGTACACACGACTTCTGATTAGAAGTGGAAGGTGTCTGTTTGTCAGTAGAGAAAGAAGTTGACGAAATTTTCCCCACGCACACTTGCATCGGGTTATGGCAGCATCCTCACAGCCTCCACCTGCAGAAAGCATGTTACCTAAGTAGCAGAATTCAGGAACGACTTCAAGTTTGTCTTTATCGAGAAACACTTTCACAATTGGTCTTCCGTCTATCGGTCGAGCTGTGCCTTGACAGCGGGCACACTTGTAGTTTGGGTCTGAGCGGAGGGAGCCTTTAATGCCTGAGCATCTCTTGTGCACCCAGAATGAACAACCGCTGCATAAAATGGAGTTTTTGCCCGTTTATTTAAGGCAGACTGCACATGGGTACTTTCCCGATTTCTTGGTCAGCTCTAGGTTTGTACCAGATACTAAAACTTTCATCTCGTCAATCTTCGCACGGATCCTGATCAGGTCTTCTATCACGCTCTCCAGTACTTTGAGTACTTGCTCTATCAGTTTCAAGCCCCTGTAGTTGTTTCTGTTGAGAGCATCTCCTTTCCCCTTGTAGAGGTTCAAAATAAAACTCTTTTTACATTCAGTGGGGATCTTCCCTTTTAAGATGATGCACTCAGCAAGGTCACGTACTAGGATGACACCCTGTAGACCAGCAGACTTGAGCATCTCAGCAACAATGCCGGACGGACCAGCTGCCTTGCCATTACTCATCTTTGCAATGGCTTTCATGATCATTTCTGTGGTGATCGGCACACTTGATCCTTCAACTGGGTCTTCCACCGGCAGATCCTCAGGGCCCCATGGGAACTCTAGGTTCAGCAGACGCTCATAGTGCTCCTTCCAGGCCTCTTTCTTTGAGTTCTCACTCACTGACATTTCGCCAGCATCATTTCTTACTAGCAGCTCTCCGATTATGTCTTGATTTTCTTGTCGCATCTGTTGAGCGAGACGAAAGACTTTTGCTGTTTTTGGATTGATAGAACTGAGAGCTTTTTTCTCTGCAGCACTCATAGCGATCTGGACAGCTTGTTTGCAGGCACGTTTTGCAGCGTTGTAATCTGAACGGCTGCCACCATCTTTCCATGCCTTGAAACATCTGCGTTTTTCAACCATCGTTAATTAACGAATTATTATATCCAGTACTGATAGTTCTTGCTTCCAGTCTTTCTTCAATATTTTTCATACTACTTTTTCAAACATACGTTTTGATTGAAACGCTTTAAATCAAGATATAGAGACCACGGATCAGTATTCTCATCGTTCTTTTCTTCAGTTGAAAGGCTTTTTCAAAAACTGATTAATGAACTCTGGCTTGACGAGGTGTTGGAGCATTAACACCATCGAGGGCAATTTTTTTGGAAATTGTTAAAGCTTTAATTGTTGGTAATCTTACTATCGTGCTAAAACTTTTTTGTGTCACATTTTATAGATAGAAATCAAAAGTAAATAAAGTCCCAACTTCACCAAAGATATGATATAATAAACGCAGCAATATAATAACTATGGCAACATCTAGTTTTGATTTCGGTCTGACCTTTTTTGAAAATTTAGAGGAGCTGAGTGTTTATTTTAATGTTTGAAAAAAAAAGTTTCTTGATTTCTGATTTAAAAAATTTGATATTTAAAAAAAGTTCAAAAGTTATAGTTCTAATCTACATAGGAACATGCAGAGGCGCAACCAGCCAAAAATGCTGGGAGGGGGGATCAACTTCAGTTTTTTTTAAATAATTGTTTAACCTATTTATTGCAGCGGTTGCGTTTTACAACATCAATTTTTATATTTTCTTGCTGTTTTAATACTTCAATAATTTTGTAGATATCGTTAATTAATAGCGAAGTTTTAATGCTGTTTTTCACATACTTTTTATAGTAAATTTTAAAATTTAATTTCATAAATTAACTTTCACAATTTTTAATTTTAATATTTATAATCTTTTATTTCCTGTTCACATTTATAATTTCTCAAAACAATCTTTCCTCGCTTAGATAATTGTTTAATTTTTCGTTCAATTTTAGTATTTGTATACAAATTAATCAATCAATCACTAATGATTTGTATAGCGCCCTTTACTAAGTGAACAAAAGCGCTCTTCAAATAAATTTGTTAAATAAAACGGTTTTTAGACCACTACCAATATATGTATATATATCAATTTAAATATATTTAAAAAAACAATCAACCTCAATAATCCAACCTCACCCACACCACCATGACAATCACCGCCAAAAATTCACTAACACCACCAAAAAAAATTCAATCATCACTACAGTACCAACACTCATACCACAGCACAATCATCACCACATCTTCCTCAAAACAATAAAACACAATCATCATTCTTCTCAATTTTCTGTCTTGCCACTGGTGCCGAGGCTGCGATAGAGGATGAAGAAGAATTCTTTGCCAGCACTGGAACTGCTGCTTCTATGGAAGGATTTCTCCTTTATTTCGCATCTCACTTGATTCCCTGCGGCCATTTTGGTCTGCTGCAGCCATTCCTTGACAGATTCAGAACAACCAACATTCGCACTAAAAACATTCTAATTAATTGAATTTAATTTTTATTTAGATTTAAGAGTCGAAAATTTTAATATATTATACCCAAAACCGTTTATTCTACAAATTTATTTGAGCGGCTGCCAAAATGGCAGCCGCTAACCAAAGACCAAATTAAGTCTTAATTTCAGAGTGTAAAGATAGTTAATACTTAAATTAATTTTTTTAACATTCAAAATAACTTGTAAAACGTTTTCAATGTGTTTAAAAATCAATGATGCGTTTTCGCAACTTTGACGTGATATGATTTCATATGATTTTTAATAAACCTAGTCATTCATTACAATAGTTATTATAAAATTAATAAAATTATTATTTTAATGTTAATGTATTATGAAATTTATAACATTAAAATTAAAAGTTGAATTTGTAGATGAATGTTAATTTTTATATTTCGAAAAAAAATCCAAACCGCAAATGCTTCATACTTGAAGCTTTCATTGAAGAAAATATAATTTTTTAACCTCTCATAACATTAAATAAAGATAACATTCGTCGTCAGTGTCGTCTTTGCAACAGCACGACAGTTTATGAGTACTGTTGTATTTCACGTTAAATAATTTGCTTTGTTGTAATTAAAATAATAATTATTATTATTATAACTAATAAAATAATTAGAAGTCATAATTTTATTGAACTCTTTGCAATTGAAATTTATTTCTGTTTTAATAAATGTGGTTTGAATCAATTTATTTATGATTTCTTACTGCAGATAAGTGTCACACAAATCCTCAAGTTTAACAATAAAGTGACCGAGATAAGCTTTCTTCAAGAAATCACTCACAGTTTTTCTGTTTTCTTTTTATGTGCATTATCTAAAAATATAGCATAACATGTTAGAATTATTTAAATAACTTCTTCTATTTGAACTCTTTTTTTTCATTAAAAAAATGCAAATATAACAGTGTTTCAAACTATATTTTTAGTTTAATTCAAAAAGATAGAGATTTCTATTGTGTAGTGTTATTAAATATGACAAAATAAAGAGTAAAAACTAAAGATTAAAATGCAACTTATCTGAAAAACTAGAGCTGGTAGAAGAAAACTGATTTGATATTTGAAATCAGCACCTCAAATATAGTTAATTCAGTTTCAAAATTCAAAACAATATTTTTTGGTTGGCTTATATAATTTTCCAGAAAAGGTATCCGAATAATAAAAAAATTAACAGGTACCCGTTGTCCTTACTACTTTTCTTCAGAGCTGTGCTCTTATCTGAGTTAACTTTCGATTAACGCGTTAATCAATAAATGACAGTTAAAATTTTTAACGCCATTAAATATTTTAACTCATTAAAAAAAATTAACGCATTTAAAAAAATTAACGCATTTAAAAAAATTAACGCATTTAAAAAAATTAACGCATTTAAAAAAATTAACGCATTTCAAAAAATTAACGCATTTCAAAATTTCAACGCATTTAAACTTATCCAAATTGAACTGTTTATTTGCTGTTTTGGTTATATTGTCAGCAAGTGAACAAAAATGGTACTAATTAACTGTCATCAAACGAATGGGAAAAATTGGATTTCATGAAAAAACTTCTCTTTTCTTGAGATATGCAACAAAACTTCTAGGGGGTAAAAAATACATGAAATTTTAAAAAGTTTTTCTTGCAATTTGTCACTTTTTACAAGAAATATGCACCTCAGAATATGATCCAGTTTTTGTCATTCGTTTCACAGCCAAATTTTTTTTTTCAAATTGGAGCAGAGAATGAATAATCAGAAATATCCAATAGTCAAGAATTGCCACATCATTAGACTCCCGATTTAAAATTGTAAAATGTTTTCAAAAAATGAAAGAGTTAAAGAAACTATAAGAGGAAAAGAAAACCTCAAAAACTAGACAGGCTTCACCAAACAAAAAACTACAAACATATAAACCTAGAAGTTTACCTCGACAAAGACCTCACCGTGACTACGCACATCAACAAGATGACTCAAACCTGCTTTGCTTCTTTACGCCAAATACGATCCATAAGATGGTTAATGACTAAGGACTCACTGACAACATTGGCTTCTGCTTTGGTTCTCAGTCGAATTGACTATGGCAATATCATTCTTACTGGGTTGCCAATGACGCAGCTGCAGAAAATTCAGTGTATAATCAACACCACAGCTAGGCTCATAACAGGTGCTAGAAAGTATGATCATATCAGCCCTGTTCTTAAGGAGCTTCACTGGCTTCGTGTTAAAAACAGAATTGAATACAAAAACATCTTGTTAATGCATAAGTGTCTGTCTAATGAGTGCCCAGATTATTTGTCGAGTGGTATTGTCATGAGAGCAAGTCTTCCCCAGAGAAAAGACTCAGGTCTTCTAGGTCAAGAGATGTAGTTCCACAGAGCTACAAACTCAAGTATGCAGGTGCAAGAAGCTTCTTTGTTGCAGCGCCAACTCTTTATATATATATATATATATATATTTGTGTATTTTCAGATTCTAAAGATGAAGATATCTCAATGATTACAAAGTCAACCTTGAACGCTATAGAACAGAATCTGAGGTAGGCTTTAAGAGTTGTCGGCTTTTTTGGTGGCAACAACACGAAGGGGCATATCCGTCTCTTGCGAAACTGGCAAGAAAATACTTTTCATCTCCTGCAAGTACAGTTCCATTAGATCAACTAATTTTGAAAAACTTGTTTGCTTGAGTAACTGGCTCAAAAAGTATGTGTGACAATTAGCTTTTTAGCTTTTATGGATTATTTTTATTCTTTAAAATGTGGATTACTTTTATATAAAAATTCTGATCAAATTTTTTTTTAATTAAAAAAAATATATATATATTTTATACTTATTTAAAAAATGCTAAAAACATTGCGTTAAAATACGATTAACGCACGATCAAAAAATTGAACGATTAAACGCGATTAAAATTTGTAATCGTGGAACAGCTCTAATTTGAATATATCAAAATTAAACTGTTTTTTTTGCTGTGTTGGCTACATTGTCAGCAAATGAACACAAGAACTCTTAATTTACTCTCAACCAACGAATGGGAAAATGCATTCTTTCTAGATTAGCAACCGAACTTTTGTATTTTTTTGATCATTTGTGGATTATTTTTTTCTCAAATGTCGATTACTTTTATAAATAAATTTTGATAAATTCTCAATAGTTTCTATTCATTAAAAAAATAAAATACTATTTTACACTAATTTCAAAGGCTAAAAACATTGCGCCAAAACACGATTAACTTTCGATTACAATTCTTAATCGTTCGAGCAACAACTCTAATTATCATGTTTTCATTTCTAACACAATTATTAGCTTAATATGCGTAAATGAGTTCTCTAACATTGCTACTTTTAAAATGCTCATGCCTTGTCGTTGAAAAACTTTCTTTCTTTAAAATTTTATTTATAGGCCACAAAAAGAGTTAAAAATCATCAATGAAATGTTTACTGAACATATAATAAAATCTCAAACACAAACATAGCTTCAAATATAGCTTAAAAATCAAATAAAATAGCAAATACAAACTAAACATCACAACAGATAACTTTCCGTTCTGCTTACTTTTGAAAAAGATAGAAATTCTCTTAGAAAAAAAAGAAAGGACTGAAGAAGAAAGAGAATTGAACAATGGGGGTGCTGATGATGATTCTGATTTCGGTTTAACAATCTCAACTTCCGCAAAGAAACAACTTGGTATGCAAGCCTCTGTTGTGCTACGCATCTAGAACAAAATAATAAAAGCAGTTCGCTTGCAGAGTTTAGAGAAGCAAACATTATCAAAGATGAAAAGTAATTTAAGATTTCGAGGCAAACCTTGAGTCTGTTTCACTATCGAAAGCATCCTTCTAATAAATTGATAAAAATATATGTTTTTATTTTTGGGATTGAATTAATGGGTGATATTCCTACAGTAGAGAATGGTGATGAGGCTGGCAGAGAAGCTATGTTATTTGTGGAAAGCATTCGTAGAGGTGGTCCTACTGATCGGTGAATTTTATTCTTTTTGCTCTTTTTTTACACGTTTTTGTCTTTTGTCTTGGGTTTTCGTTGCTGTATTTTCCAGTGATCGTAACTATACTCTGGATAAGCATAAATCGTGCTGAAAACGATTTTTTATTGCTATTTTAAACTGCCATCTGTGAACCTTCTATGAAGACTACACCATCGACTCAGAGAAGGCAGCTTGATGGTGGGAGACCGCATCTTGAAGATCAACGGAGTGGGAGGTTTCTCAATAAACAAGATCAAGCACATTCTACAACAGGATGCCAGAGAGCTTGTTCTCCTCTTTCAATACCAGACCAGAGTTTTAGGTCATTAGTCTTAGTTATGAATGTTTTTTTCAAGTTTTGATGCTGGGTAGTTACTAAAAATATTGTTGTAAAATGTCTGAAATAACAAAGCTAGTTTTAAAATCAAATAGATAATTAATTGTTAACATGACACTTAAGATTTCAGAACTGCCAAGCCATGTCCAATTCTGGGCAGAGTGCCCAGTGGCACTGAGGCACTTCCTCTCGCCTTTTGTCTCGCTGCTCATCGAGTGAAAGATGTTGTACGCTACATGAAAAAACACCAGCTATACGGAGAAAAAGATGAAGATGAAGAGTTCGATGCTAATGAAGATATAATTATTTCAATCGATCAAGTCTCTGAAGCAAGCCTTGTAGATAGGTGTGAACATTTTGATTATTGATGGTTTTGAAGTGTGGTTTAATTACTAAATTAACTATAAATTGTTGTAAAAATCAGATTCATTATACACTGCTACATCTAAAAGGCATGCACCCATCCACGAATCCATCGATCCACTCATCGAGCTATTCTTTCATTCATCCGGTGCAGAGAAGGTGTGCTGCACTCGGGAGACAGGATTCTCGAAGTGAATGGCGTCAGTGTGGACGGGAAAAGTTTACAGGAAGTGTACGCCATGCTGTACAACAACAACAGCTTCAAACACTATAAAATAAGAAAAGTCAAGAGCAAGAGTACTGCTGTTAGGGAGAATTCATTGGAAGATGAAACTGCCGAAAAGGACAGTCATGACGTGCGAGATTACTCTACCATTTTGTTCATTCCGAAAGCATATCATCAAGTTGACTTGGCTGCTGTTGGTGAGTGCTAGTGCTGAGGTGCACCTAGTGATGATAGTTATGACAATACTAATGCAACGATAAGTCAGTAGTTTTTTTAATATGTGTATGAATGAATCAATAAATCAATGAATTAATCAATATATCAATGAATCAATAAATGAATCGATGAATCAATCAATCAATCAATCAATCAATCAATCAATCAATCAATCAATCAATCAATCAATCAATCAATCAATCAATCAATCAATCAATCAATCAATCAATCAATCAATCAATCAATCAATCAATCAATCAATCAATCAATCAATCAATCAATCAATCAATCAATCAATCAATCAATCAATCAATCAATCAATCAATCAATCAATCAATCAATCAATCAATCAATCAATCAATCAATCAATCAATCAATCAATCAATCAATCAATCAATCAATCAATCAATCAATCAATCAATCACTCAATCAATCAATCAATCAATCAATCAATCAATCAATCAATCAATCAATCAATCAATCAATCAATCAATCAATCAATCAATCAATCAATCAATCAATCAATCAATCAATCAATCAATCAATCAATCAATCAATCAATCAATCAATCAATCAATCAATCAATCAATCAATCAATCAATCAATCAATCAATCAATCAATCAATCAATCAATCAATCAATCAATCAATCAATCAATCAATCAATCAATCAATCAATCAATCAATCAATCAATCAATCAATCAATCAATCAATCAATCAATCAATCAATCAATCAATCAATCAATCAATCAATCAATCAATCAATCAATCAATCAATCAATCAATCAATCAATCAATCAATCAATCAATCAATTAATCAATCAATCAGGTTCACAAACCATTGTTTTTCAAAAAAATAAATATTTTTGGGGTTCTCATTTTTAATATAAATTTATTTTTACAAAACAAAAACGTTTATGGTGGTAGTTATAATACTTTTAACTGAATTTCAATCAGTGACCGCCCGAAATTCTGTTCGGTTTCGGTTTTGGCGCCGAAATTGCCAATTTTCTTAGTTTCGGCCATTTTTCGGTTTTCGCCGAAAATAATTTTGTAATTTTGGCTCAATTTTGGTTTCGACCGAAATGGATCTCATATTTACCGAAAAACCGAATTTTTTATTTATTTATGTAGTTTATCTGATATATCTGTATCCTCAATCGAACTATTAAGTTCGGATTCGATTCTCTATTAGATATCTATTAGTTATCGTGGTTGATTGATTTATGGGTGTCCTCAGGCTAATTATTCGAATAACATATACTAGCATCTGGAACAACAATCATGTATTTGAAATTTAAGTAAATTGGGATACGTTCAATGATGATATTTAACAAAACTTTTTTTAAGCAAATTCTATTTTTCAAAACATTTGTTTAAAAAATGTTATTGTCAAATGTAAGTATCTGTATATCCTCAATCGAACTCGAATTATTAAGTTTGGGTTCGATTCTCATCTCTATTAGATATCTATTAGATGTGATGGGAAAGTTAAATGCATCTTTGGCAATGATCCAGAGGGTAGATTTATTAGAGGTACACACACACAAACACACACACACACACACACACACACACACACACACACACACACACACACACACACACACACACACACACACACACACACACACACACACACACACACACACACACACACACACACACACACACACACACACACACACACACACACACACACACACACACACACACACACACACACACACACACACACACACACACACACACACACACACACACACACACACACACACACACACACACACACACATTATTCGAATAAGATATACAAGCATGTGAAATTTTAGATATCCATGCTTTGAAAAACACTGTATATAAGTCGAAAGAACGAGAAGATTCGGCTTCGATTAATTAATTCAAAAATAAATTGTGAGAATGTCGTTGAATCCTATTTGGAAGTTTTTTACTAAATGTCAGTCTGACCAAAGCAAAGCCTGTCAACAACAAACAATTTTTGTTGTTGAAAAACTTTTATTTTTTGCTTAAAATATACGCTTGTTTGGATTTACTTATTAAACTGGCATTGTCCTCATTAAATACTATTCTTTCATTTTTAATAAAAGTTGGGGAAAATTTCGGTTTCGGCTTCGGTTTCGGCCGAAAATATGATTACAATTTCGGTTTAATTTCGGTTTCGACCGAAATTTAATATTCCATTTCGGCTTAATTTCGGTTTTGGCCGAAAATGTGATTTTAATTTCGGCCTAATTTCGGTTTCGGCCGAAATAAAAATATCTGTTTCGGTCGGTCTCTAATTTCAATAATATAATGACTAATTTAATTTATTAAGAACAGAAAGACTTTTTTCGTAAATGTGAAAAAAAAATTATTTAAAAATGTGCGTATATATGGGTATATTACGGTAATATATTTTCATAAATTTAAAGTGTACGTCTAAATCATTACATCTTTACAGAAAAACTGTCCGAAAAAAATATAAGTGAAAGCATCTTTAAAACTGCAGCCCCAAACGACAACATAGCAGAAGGCTTTGAAAAACAGTATATAAATAAAAAACAAGATCAATGTGAAAAAAATACTAAGGATATAACGCAAATAGAACAAGTTAACTACAACAAAGACAACAGTCACAGAAGAAGCTACAACGACAACAGCAACAACACATCAAGCAATTTCGACACTAATTTATCATGCAAAATCAAGCATTCACCGGGCTCTATGCTTTACAAGAACCTATTGCAAGAACAAAATCAGTTGAAAAATCAACTGCAAAAAGAAAAATGCAGCCGACTAAAAACTCAACTGAAACAGAAGCAAAAAATTTCGAATCAACAAACTCCCAACATGAGACAACTCTCCCGACAACAGAACCCATCAAACAGAAATTCCTATGAACATCAAAACATCAACTATTCCCACAACATCTCTGACAAAACTCCTTTCACCAACAACCATCCAGACAGCCATCTCAATCACCACTCAAGGAACTACTCTTCCCATCATTCTAAAGACCCTAATTTTCTTCACTGCCTCACATATCACCACCCCATTAATCCTAAGCCAAATACCTTTTTCAACAATGGCAATGACCTCCATCACGCCACCAACCAGGCCAATCAATCACTCCAGACAAACAACTCAAGCAAACGACACTCCTTCCAACGCATCCAGGCTCTCAAGCGCTCTCTCCAGAAGTCGAACCCCCTCAGACAACTGTCGTGCGCTTCTGGCGTCAAAAACAACTCTTTTTGCGGCAACTTTTGTTTTTCGAGAAACAACAACGCCATATATGTCAGCCCTCCTTCTATCGACCCCCAAAGAAACATCATTGCACCCTTTCGTGACAAGAGCAATGGTAAGAATGGTAGAGATGATGATGAAAGTGTCTTTGATAATTTTGGAAAAAAGACTCATAAAAACGAAGCTTGCACGCACGCCCAGCAAGTAGAAAAGCAAACATGCCCCCAAGACTCTATTGCTGACAGCAACGTTGTCTACAACAACTCAGAAAACATGGACAGTAACTTTAATGACGGTGATAATAATGATGAAACCGTCCATGTCATTAACTTTTCGAATAACGACAACAAAGGAAACAGCAGCAGCAGTAGTAGCGATCATATGAAAAAGAAAAATATCATTAAGAACACTAATAATAATCAACTTTATGCCTTTGCTAATGAAGCCTTCAACCTTCAAGCACCTGAAACGTCTTTTAAAAAAGGTGTCAAGTTATCAACATTACAACATTTAATTCGTCTATGAAGTGAAATTGCAAAATCTAATATCAGCATTTTTTAATTCCCTAATCTGAGAGATACTATTTCATCTATTTCACATCATGACTTTCATCATCCAACATTAGTTTTTAAAAAGATACTATCTCACATCCTATTTTAATGCCACTCCCTCATTTTTGTTCTTCACGTCATCACCAAAACCATTCCGTCTATCCAACTTCCATTATCCTACATCACAACATCCTTCACTTAACCAGCATGCATGGACCTCACCTACACTGTGGTCATTAGAAAAACCAAAGTTCAAGATAGCTTGGGCATAGTGCTGGGAAAGAGTGGCGCTGGTGTTGAGAGTAGTGGTTGCACGGTGATTGGTTTCAGAAAGGGAAGCATTGCTCAAAAGTTTGGAGTTTTTAATAGGATTTCCATTTATTTCTATGAGTTTTTAAATTTATTGATTTATTTTGCAATTTATTTATTTTTCTTTGATTTCTAACTCATGCATCCCACGATTCGCAGAACAGGAGCAATCCACGTGGGCGATCAGATCTTGAGCGCCAACAAGATTGCTCTCAGCAGAGTATCACGTGAAAATTTGGAATCAATATTGGAAAAAGAATTCAAACAAACCGATTCAGTGTCTTTGGTGATCAGGAAGCTTTCTGCTATGAGTTAGTCAAAAGTATTCAATCCTTCTTCAATATTATGATTTTCCATTTCAATTGAAAATTGAAATTGAAAAATTAAAATATGATCAAATCATTTTCAATCAGTCGTAAAGAAGGAAGTGTTTGTGAGTGAAGACTCTCAGAAGAACTTTCGCAAAACACACACACCTTTACACCCGAGTAAGCAGCTAAAATTCACATTTTGCAACAACTTTTAAATAATTTGTACTATAATTTATAATTTGCATTTATATTTAGATAACCTATATCTATGGGCTATAGCTTGTATTATAATTCGAGCTGTTCCCTTATTTTAACAATTGAAAATTTTAATTGAAATTTAATCGTGTTTGAACGCAATGTGGTATCAGCTAATTTGACATTATTGAAAAATGTATTTTTATCCTTTTTTCACAAATGTAATAGAAATTAGTGAAGCGTTGTCAAAATTTATTTTTAAAAGCAATTCATGCCACACTTCTCATTTGAGCCAATTACTCAAGCTAAAAAGATTGTCTACATAGTTTGGATCTAAAGAGGCTCTTTTATTGCTATTTATGTGCCTTGACAAAACCTTCACATGGAACTGTACTTGCAAGAGATGACAAGTATTTTTTTAACCCGTTTCGCAAGAGCCGGATATAGTATTTCATGTTGTTGCCACCAAACAAGAGGATAATTGTCTAGGCCTATCTCAGATTCTGTTCTATAACTTTGAATCCTTGATGTATATTTATCTTGAGAATCTGATTAATAAGAATAATAATTTCTATTCATAATGCGCATTGCGCCATAGCAATCAACAGAGGCGCCACTTACACGACGTACATACCAGTGTTATTTTCGTAACGAAAACGAAAACAAAAATTCTGAATAGTCGTTCCACGAAAACGGAAATAAAAACTTAATTTATTTTCAAAACGAAAACGAAAATAAAAACTATAATTATTTCCAAAACGAAACTGAAATAAAAACTATAATTAATTTTCAAAACGAAAATTAAATAAATTTCAAAGTATGCATTAATATGCAAATGAATAATTTATATAAAAATATGTGTCTATTTATGAACATATTTTTTGGGCTTTATGAAAGTAGCGCCATTTATTAAACATTATTTTATTACCGTTCGCTTTGTCAATTAAATTATCACTTATTTTCATCGTAAATTTGATATTATATTTCTATTTATATTTCTAATTTGTTATTACTCGATAAGTTACGTTCTCAATTCTTATGATATTTAAATTGACTTAATTTTTAAAACTCATTTGTTGTTAATATACAGTTCTATTTTACTGTTTCATTTTATGATCAATTAATTTTTTTAGATATAAAAAAATAGTGTTTAAAGTTGTAAATTAATATATTTTCAAAACGAAAATAAAAATAAAAACTATAATTATTTTCAAAACGAAAACGAAAATAAAAACTTTATTATTTCCAAAAGAAAACGAAAATAAAAAACTATAATTAATTCCAAAACAAAACTGAAATAAAAACTATAATTATTTTATGAAACGAAAATAACACTGGTACATACCAATCAATAACTTCATATAATGTATATGTTCCATCCATATTCGATCTCCCGTTCAAACTTCCTTTGCGCATGCGAAATAGAACTATTTTTTTTTTATTTTTACCAAATTAGAATTTGTAAATTCACATATCTAAACCTAAAGTTTTAAAATATTTAATATTATAATTTATAATAAATGCTTCAAAATAATAGAATTATCCAACTTAAAATAATTATTTAAATGTTACATTTTAAAATCTAATTATAGTCTGATTAATAATTCTAGCTGTATTCTAATTAATAATTCTTTTATCGTTTTATTGTAATTCAAATTCCCATATTTATTTCATATTCGAATCAGAAAAAAAAGTATTATAGATATTCTTTAGAATAAAAATCTAATAATGATTTTTCATTCTAATCCTATAAAAAAATATAAAATGTAATAAAAAGTATATAAAAAATGTCATACAGATTAAATATAAAATTTAATAACAATAATTGTCAGAAATCTAATACAAATAAATGACAGAAATAATAAAACATATTAATTCATAATTTAATAATTAAATAATAAAAAAGAAATCATGCAGGTGCCAAAATCGTGGGATCAACACCTGGTTTTGAAGATTAAAGGTCACTTTAACTGCTGATTTATGACAAAGCGCAAAAAGTACGTGGAACTTGGACCAGGGGTCCATGTAGTGCCCAATTCAGCTGTATGTCCCATCTCGACAGTACCTTATGTTTATCAGATCAATCTGTAACAAATGCATGTAGAATGGTTAGGCAGGTGACACGTAAGGCATAGAGCAACACAGTCATACAACTTGGACACCTCATCAGCTGTCTTTCTGATGCCAATATGACCTTTACTCAGGTGCACTTCATGAATGATGTCAAAAAGTCTTCAACAAAAGCAACAGGCTTCCAGGAAGAGATTATGGTTGTGTCATTGGCATTCTGCAAAAAGATTTATTAATTGAAAAATGTGTTTTTACAATATATAAATTATATTTTTATATATTATAATGAAATCACAATTACTTACTTGAGATTTTGAGAGTAGACAAAGTACGTCCTCAAGTCCCAAAGCTGCATGGGAAATAAGCTGGAACCCTTGGCTCTTGACCCATTTATTAAAGACTTAAGAGAATTTCTCCTTTTTTTATACATCTTTTAATTTAAGCTCCTTTTTCTTACATATTGTTTTGTTAGTATTGCTTAAAGTTAAAATTTAATTATTAAAGATTTGACTCGGAAAAAACCTAAATAAATTTGTCTTTGATTATCCATAGTATAATATCTTATCCTAACTTATTTTAAAACTTATCCTTTAGAAATGATCTCAACTTTCTTAACACTTTATCAAATAACAAATACTTTCAACAATTTAATTATCAAATAGAAACGCAAATTCTAGTTTAGTACAAATAGCTAAAAAATAGTCCTATTTCGCATGCGCGAAAATAGTTTGGACGGGAAACCGAATATGGATTGAACATATACATTGTATACAGAATACATTAAGGTGTCAATCAAAACAATGGGGAAACAAGTTTTTGATACATTTTAATGTCTTAAATTTTTTTTGTTTCTTTTATGCTCAAAACTTACTGGAAAACAATTTCATAAAAATATAATAATATTTACACGGTGCTCTATAGGCTCACACTTTTCTTAACTTAATTATGTCTTTAGAAAAAACAATGTCACCCATGCGCTAAAGTTTCGGGAGTTTTAGGCAAAAGTTCATCGATTGAAAATTCTGACTAAATAATCTTAAAAAATTTAATGACTCGTGTTTTTTCAAAATTTCTGTGGTGTTATGCCCACGAAATATTTGTAAGATACAATAAAATTCAAATTTGAAAGGATATTTAGAGAAAATCTCATAAAAGACAGCATAAGGAAAATGGAAGTTACTAAAAGAGTTCTGTAGTTATAACCCTAATGCATACGTCGTGAAACGCCGCATTTATATATATAGATTTCTACTGCGCAGTGTAATTAGATTTGGCTAAATATGAAATAAAGGCTGAAGATTAAAATGAAAATTATCTGAAACAATAGAGCTGGTAGAAGAAAAGTGATTTCATATTTGAAATGAGCACCTTAATTTTGCAAATTGAACTTTTTTTGCTTTAGGCTTTCTAGTTTTCATTTCGACCTTCACTGGTTCAACTTCTCTAAAAATTGATCACTTTTTATAGTTTTTTTTTCAACTCGTTAACAATTAGTTAATCTTTGTAAGGTGTGCTCTTCAGAATTGTGGACACTTCACGACGTTTGTAGGAACTCATGGCAGCTGTAAATAAATACATTTTGTAATAAATAGTATGAATTAACATAGACTATGAGGTGCTATAAAGCCGATGTAAAAGCAAATGAATACTAATGGTTTTTTAATCATTAAAAAATAAATAATTGGTTTATATTAATTTTCAATTGTTCATATACTCTCTATAGTCTAAATAAAAAATAAACTCTTAATAGTCTATGTAAAATATATACTCTATATAGACTTATCAACTTCTACAGTCTCATTCTAAAATTAATCTTAGACAATTATTCGTGGTCCATGTTAGGAAACTATGACCACGCACGTAATCATGGTCATAACAGGCCAATCACTCAATTTTTAATTTTACAACTTGCACACAATAAAACTGTATTGCATCATCTAATTACTAATAAAAAATTGAAATTATTTACCTCCGAAAGTTGAGAAAAAAAAGAAAAATGTTATCTCCCAATTTTTAAAAAATTCTTCTAGAAATCAGTTTTTCAAAGATTCTTATTGAGTGAGACAACTTTCCGAAACGAAACCAACATTAAAATGTGCATCTAAGATGGATGCATAGATATGAAATATAAAAAAAATTACTTTTCAAAGCGCATAACTGTATCTTTGGAACCGGTTCATCTTGTGCAACCTCTCCCTATATTTTTTCATCGTCTAGAAGCTCTGTTGCAGAGATACAAAGAATGAGAACATTTTTGATGAAATGTGGCTTTAAAAAACGATATATTTTCCGCGAAATTTAATAAACTATTTTCTGTAGCGCAGAACATAAATAATTATGAAAAAGTTTAATTCCGATAAATTTTGCAAAAAGCGTTAAATATTTTAATTACGTTTCATTTTTTTATTGCGTTGAATTTTTTTAATGCGTTGAATTTTTCTATTGCGGTTAAATCTTTAGTTTGGTGAACGGGTGGCCGAGTGGCTAACAAAAATTACGAACTAGAAATTTTTTAATTTCTTCCTTACGACCTAACCCGCTATGAGAAACGATTACATTTTTAATTGCGTTCAAATGTTTAGTTGCGTTTAAATTTTTTATGCGTTTAAATTTTTTATGCGTTTAAATTTTTTATGCGTTTAAATTTTTTATGCGTTTAAATCTTTTATGCGTTTAAATTTTTTATGCGTTTAAATTTTTTATGCGTTTAAATTTTTTATGCGTTTAAATTTTTTATGCGTTTAAATTTTTTAGGCGTTTAAATTTTTTATGCGTTTAAATTATTTATGCGTTTAAATTTTTTATGCGTTTAATTTTTTTATGCGTTTAAATTTTTTATGCGTTTAAATTTTTTATGCGTTTAAATTTTTTATGCGTTTAAATTATTTATGCGTTTAAATCTTTTATGCGTTTAAATTTTTTATGCGTTTAAATTTTTTATGCGTTTAAATTTTTTATGCGTTTAAATTTTTTATGCGTTTAAATTTTTTAGGCGTTTAAATTTTTTATGCGTTTAAATTATTTATGCGTTTAAATTTTTTATGCGTTTAATTTTTTTATGCGTTTAAATTTTTTATACGTTTAAATTTTTTATGCGTTTAAATTTTTTATGCGTTTAAATTATTTATGCGTTTAAATTTTTTATGCGTTTAATTTTTTTATGCGTTTAAATTTTTTATGCGTTTAAATTTTTTATGCGTTTAAATTTTTATGCGTTTAAATTTTTTATGCGTTTAAATTTTTTATGCGTTTAAATTTTTTATGCGTTTAAATTTTTTATGCGTTTAAATTTTTTATGCGTTTAAATTTTTTATGCGTTTACATTTTTTATGCGTTTAAATTTTTTATGCGTTTAAATTTTTTATGCGTTTAAATTTTTTATGCGTTTAAATTTTTTATGCGTTTAAATTTTTTATGCGTTTACATTTTTTATGCGTTTACATTTTTTATGCGTTTACATTTTTTATGCGTTTAAATTTTTTATGCGTTTAAATTTTTTATGCGTTTAAATTTTTTATGCGTTTAAATTTTTTATGCGTTTAAATTTTTTATGCGTTTAAATTTTTTATGCGTTTAAATTTTTTATGCGTTTAAATTTTTTATGCGTTTAAATTTTTTATGCGTTTAAATTTTTTATGCGTTTACATTTTTTATGCGTTTAAATTTTTTATGCGTTTAAATTTTTTATGCGTTTAAATTTTTTATGCGTTTAAATTTTTTATGCGTTTAAATTTTTTATGCGTTTAAATTTTTTATGTGTTCAAATTTTAAATTGCGTTCAAATTTTAAATTGCGTTTAAACATTTAACTGATTCAAAAATTTCAATTCTGTATATCTATTGAAAGTTAACTTAGTTTAGAGCATAGCTATAATTTTATTCTTTTAATTGATACTTCATATCTATAGATTTATTATATGTTACTTTGATTTAAAGTTAACATTTTAAATTTATAATTCAATTTTTGAACTAACCTCCAAAAAGTGTACAAAGTCGATGCTGATGTGCAAAAAAATGTAAAAAAGGAAAGAATGAATGTTGGCATTGAATGTCATACTAATAGGGATGAGGAAAACGAAAATAAAGATGGAAAAAATAAAAGTGGGAAAGATGCTCACGATTATGATGACATTATAGATTGTGAGACTTATGATGATGATGTTGTTGACGATGATGATGATGACGATGATGATGGCAATGATGATGGTGATAATGATGATGATACTCTTGAGAACCAATTGGGAGGATCACCAGCTTTCATCAGAAGGAACTTTCAAGTGAGAGAGGAGGCAAGGGCTGAGCAAAGAGACAAACTGATGTCAAACCATGAAAACACCGTTATTAAACCTCTTCATAGAGCCCCAATTAAAAAAGCTTCTTCGGTTACTAGAGAAGTTCTGACTAAACCAACATCAAATCCAGTGATTTTTGACGTTTTATCTGCTTCTGTTCCGCCAAGCAGATCATTCAAGTCTCAGAGTTGTGTGGAAAAAGAAGGGGATGTGGGTGGGGGAGCTGGGAAGGTTTTGAGTGATGATAATGATGTGTGGAGTGATGACTTGAGTGTCAAGCTTGAAAGCGTTTCAGACTTCGAAAAGCTCAATCTGACCGCGCTATTGAACGATGAAGAGAAAAGTTTCAAGGTTGAAGAAAATAGCGGAATTATTTTGAAGAGCTATGAAAAAGCTTTTGAGATGGAGAAGCAGAAACCGAGACAGCAAACATTTGGAAAAAATAAAAAAGCTCCTTTGGCAAGACAGGAGAGCTGTTGCAGTGGAGACTGGCCACTGTTTAAAACAGCGCAAGGTACCAGCTTCAAGTCTCACCAAAGCAGTATCGAGAAACTTGGAGTGATTGAATCGGGAAGTCACGAGGAATATGGTTGTGAGACGGAGAAGAAAGGAAATGGAAAAAGCAAGATGGATTACAAGGAAAATCAACAAAACCACAACCAAAACAACAGTAACTACAATAGCAGTACAGACTCACCAGCTTCGAAGTTGAAAAGATCCTTGCTGAAACTTGATGCTCTCATCAGCAACATCAATGGAGTAAACGAAACCGCTGTTGGAAACGGAAGTTGTGAAAAGAAGAAAAAGTATGTTAACAGTAGAGCGGACAGTGCTGATGGGGGTGTGATGTGTGCATACGTGCAAGGCACTGGCGACCACACTCGGACAGTGGCGAACGTAAGAAAGCTGGACAAGATACTCAATGCCAGAGTGCCTGTGGTGGAGGGGTTTGAAAGAAAAAGTGCTTTCAGCAACTACAAAAGAATTAAGAAGCCTTCAACAAATGAAGGCTGTCACCTCGAAAGCGACAAGTACAACATCATACTACCAACCCTTCGTTACATTGACTCCTACCCTTCTACCCCCACCACTGATCTCTCTACTATCTTTGACTTCTTAGACGGCATATCGGATGAGGAAGCAAACATGAGAGCTGAGAACATTGTCGCAAGGGATGTTTTTGTCTCGCATGACGATAACCCAAGCCAAATTTCTGAGTATGATAAGAAGGTGAAAGGAAATGTTGCTGATTATGAAAATAGTCAAAATACTATTATTATTCAGACCAATAATTTGATTATTGATGAAAATTGTAAAGATGAAAATTATAAAGATCATTCGGCCAGTGTTACCAATGGTTCTTGCAGCTACGAAGCCTTTTCTAGTATGGTAGACAATGAAAAAAATGAAATAAGGGAAAACTCCAATGAAAATGAGAAACGAAGTGGTGTTAAAGAGGCATCGGAGGATTTGAATGATATAAAACCCAAGTCTGATATTAGAATGAAGAATAAAAACAGTATAAATAATAATAATAATAAGTTGACCCCTCATTTAATTTCTTTAACCAAGCACCATGTACTGCCAATAACCAGAACTAAAAGGGAAAATAAAAACAATGGAAACATCAGTATTGATAGCAATGGTAATTATAATGAGCTCTCTGAAGATTCAACTTCGAGGAATGCAGCAAATAGAGAAAATAGTGATGCTATAAAAACAACAATTATTTCAAGTCTTGATAAGAATAATAAAGATGATAATAATAACAAAAATACGAATAGAAATACACATTATAGTGAGAACGATCAAAAAATTGTTATAAAGAAAAAAGATTGTTCCAAGGCTAGCAGTGATGTAAATGATCAGATTTGCAAACACAATACCAAAAACAATCACAAAAACTACAATAACGAAACAAGTTTGGAGCTGAATGATAAGACAAGAACAGAAACTCAGAAGAGTCCCTCCAAGGCAACTGGCGTGTGCGTATGTTCTCTGCCCTACATCACCTCGCACTTGACCCCTTCCACTGACGTCATTACTTTCACAAAGAACAACTCACCCAGTGCTGAGATACTGGTGAAAACAGATTGGGATGGTGCCAATTATACGAAAGATTCAAATATTCATGAAAACAAGGTCAAATCAGTCCTTGACGATATTGAAAACGATTTTCAAATCTTGAGTGAAAAGGAAGAAGCAGAAAATAATGAAAAAATAATTAATAAGAAATTAAGGAAATATATTAATAGAAATACTGATAACATAGTCGATGTTGATGATGAACAATTCCAAAAAGAGAAAAAATTGAAGGAAGATGATGAAGATATTTTTTTCAAAAAGCCGATATGTGATCTAAGCAAGATAAATATTTTTAAAAATTTCAACTTTAGAATTGAGGATGAAAATAAAATTTGTGGCACAATTGCCCCTAAAAGCGAAGATTATTCTATTGGAAAGACACTCGACTGTGACAAATGTTACAACGACGATAACAAATTTTACAACGACGATAACAAATGTTACAACGACGATAACAAATGTTACATCGACGATAACAAATGTTACATCGACGATAATAATAAAAAGAACGAAGCGATGGCAAAAGAAAACGTTGTCATTGCAATTAACTCTTTTGCAACAGAAAACATCAAAAACACTGAAAGTTTTCAAAAAAATAATGACGATATTGAAATTAATAATTTTGGTTTAAAAAACAAAAAAATTATTGTTCAAGTTTTAAATCATGAACCTATTCACCGTTCGTCTATTGAAGTTTCAAATGCTAAATGCAGCAACATCAAGGGCGCTATAACAACTCTCCCACAATGCCCCGAAACATTGCCCGAGAAAGAACTTGCAAGCGTGCTTACTAGATTCATCGGAGGCCTTGCTGGGAGAAGTGGCAAGAAGAAAAAAAAGAAAAAGCGCTCCATCAAGAGCAGTAGGAACCTCACTTATAAGAAAAGAAGTGTCATAAAGAAAGCCATAAAATCACACAAAGGCATTGTCCAAACCACACTATCCCCAAAAGTTCTTCTAGCTACACCGGCCACAGGTGGCAGTGAATTCGACAAGTGGTCTGAAGAATTCGAACGGCTGCTGTTACCTGGAGGTGGTGATGATAGCGATACAAGTTTTCATAGCGGCTGCAGCAACAACAACAAAATTGTTTTAACTTCTTGCAACGACAACGACGCTGAGTGCAACAGTAGTGGTAGCAGCAAGTTCTATTACAGCGAAGGAGAGGTTTTTGGAACATTCAGAATACATGGAATCAATGCAAAATCCAAATACATTGATTCTTCTTTTATTTTAAAGTTGATTTTGTTAATAGATTTAAACTTTGTGCAACATTGGTGTGGCAGGTGAATGGCAGTAGGCTGCTGAGCGGACTGAGTGGAAAGAGCACTAGAGAGTACAAAGAGATATCGCAGAGGATCCAAGAGATCGTCAAGTCACTGAGACTCGACGACTCCAGATTTCTGCAAGCGGGTCTGAGCGCAGAGGGTAGTTGAGTGTTGTTATAAAGTCTTCCTAGAGTTTATAGTCCGTTGAAGTACAATTAATGCTTATTTTTACTGAAAGGCTTGAAGGAAAAACCAAAAGAAAACACTGGAAAAGAACTAAAAAAGGAAAGTAAAGATAAACTAGAACCAAAACCCCTTGAATTCAAAGGAAAACAAATTCAACCTTCGCAACACTTACGACATTTTGAACCACAACAACATCAGCAAAATACGGAAGATTCAGCAGAGACAGACGAAGAAATCGACTTGAAAACGACGGAAGACATTCGAGAGATGCTGGCGAAGATGGTGAAGTGGAAAAGGCCGATGGAGGTCTTGAAGGTAGTGCTACGCAGGCTTTCGAGGGAAGAGAGTTGGGGCTTCGGAATAGCGAGAGGGGTGGAAGAAGCAGGCTTGTTTGTGAGTGGAGTTGCTTCAGAGGGCCTTTCTGACAGTGTTCTCGTTCCCTTCGACTGGATCATCCAGGTATTCATATGATCCTCGAAGCATTTGCAACGCAATTTCAAAGAGTTGTTTATAAATTAGATATCAATTCCAAGGCAAATTGTTCGAAAACACCCGCACGTTGAAACCTGCAGATAGAGGGGCACCGCTCTGACACACTGACAGTGGAACAAGCTGTCTCAGTTATCAAGAGCTCTCCCCTCACCCTCAACCTCATCATCTGTAGACAAGTCAATCCCTGAGAGGCGATATATCGTTAGATGTTCAACTTAAAACCGCCATTTCAAAGGGCGCATTCACAGTTCTTAAATTTCACAAATCGTAGCATGAAATGTCACAATCCCTACATATCACAACGCCAAAATTTCACAATACCTTAATTCTAAACGCCTCCAACATTAATACTGCTAGTTCAATGTAATTTATTATCCCAACGAATGATCATCAAAGTTTTGAGTTAATCTTAGAAAACTATCAGTTTATATGAAACAATTGTTTCGTTTATTAATAAAAAAGGTGAAAACAGCAAAGGTGTCCATTACAGTAATAATAACCGCCACGGATTTTTCAATTTTTTCAAGTTAATTATTCTAAATATATATCAAATAGGTTTTGATGTACAGATCCTACATTTGTTTTTATTCTTTAAATATTCAAATCGGTTCAAAAGTTATCAGTTTTTAAATAAAAAAAACTGTATTTGGAGACTTAAAGACAGCGCTGATTGGTTCAAATAGATATGCGTTCCATGATCCTTGAGAATCTAACTGTTTATTATACGTTTTTCATAACTCTCGTATATTGATTAAACTTTCCATACTCATAAACTAATAATAAATTCCCAAAATTATTTATTTGAAATCAGATTATCGTTCAAATATCTTTCCAAAAATGTATAATTCATTTTTGGGGCTCATAGTTTAAATAGACAACCAGACGACCCACCCGAAAAAGTTAAGACAGCCCACCCGAGAATTTTAAACAGGCCACCAGGAAAAATTGGACAATCCACCCGATAGTTTTGGATAACCTACCCGACATATTTGGACAACCCACCCGATCAAATGACTTATATTTATAAATAAATATTTAAATAACCAATTTTTTAAAATTATTTTGTACAATTATTTGAAAAGTGGTGCTGAGCAAGATGCGGCATCTTTACATACATAAAATTCATTAGTTCTACAAAAAATAATGATTTTATTAATTTGAAAAACCACATTAAGGAAAATAAATTAAAGTCGATTTGTGTTTGTACTGTATTGAATATTTAAGTTTTAAATTATTCAAAAATTCACAATTGTAACATCACTCCACTAACACACTATCCAAACTACTTTTATTCAAAAATCCCAACCATTAAACTAACTATTACAATTCAGTCACTGATTTTGAAATGTAAAATATTCCTATGGTAAGCTTACATAAATGACTAATTGCCCATAAATGAGCTTCTATAAAAATGTAGTGGCCTTTATGGGCCAAACCATTAAAATCAAAAACGCTTTTTTTCTACTAAAAATTATATAGTTGTCTAATGTTTAATCGATTGCATTGAAGATGCCGATTTTTAAAAACCTTAACGTTAAAAGTATAGATATCAACGAAAAGCCATAATAACGCCAAAAGAAATGATAAATACAATTTCTAAAATAATGATCTCAAATAAATTAATTTTTTTGATTTTTAAAATATAAATTTAAGTCATATATGATCGGGTGGGTTGACCACTTTTTCGGATGGGTTGTCTAAAACTTTCGAGTGGGCTGTCCAATATTTTTCGGGTTGATTGGTAATCGGGTGGGTTGTCATGGAACCGTTAAAATAGACAGGTATGTTGAGAAGCAAAATCAGATAATAAAGAGGAAAATTAATTCTCGTTTTTTACATTTTTATAAAGTTTTTTTATTTTAGAAATTATATTCAATGAAAAGAAAATTTCTTTTAAAAACACAAAATTATTAATTCATGATAGTCAAAAAGTTAATAGGTTAAAGTTATTCAGCTTTTTGTGATGACTATCATAATGATAGTATCATCATTGAAATTCCCTTCATTCACCTAATTTGCATATTTTATAAGTTTACCATTTCCATTTTTAAGTAATATTAATGTTTTTGGCGTTGTGACAGTTGGGGGCGGGTTGTGAAATTTGGACGTTGTGATATTTAGGGATTGTGAAAGTTAAATTTTATAAAATGAGCTAGCTTTGATTTTTGAAATTTAGGGGTTGCAAAGCGACTAAGTTGAAGGATGAATGAGGCTTCGAAGCTACAATCCTCGTTGTACCTACCACGAATGTGATGTGGCGTGAATGAGTGGATGATTGGTTTCATTCAACATTGTAATAACTTTTTTTAAATTAGTTTTTTTTAAAGCTTTTTCGCCATAGTTGTGACTCTAAAAATTAGCAATAGGGAAGGCAGTGCCGTCAAAGGGACTACAAAATATGTTAGATTTTTCAATAAATATCAAAAAAATAACTAATATCTTTTTTGAAAGATTGAAAACGTAACAGATAAAACGTAAAATAAAAATGATAGGTGTCAACGGTCTGCTTTTGTAGTGAGACTGACTGGCAAGCAAGCACAGTACATGTTTCAGTGCTATTCTTCAATCAATCCATTTATACTAAACTGCTTCATCGTCGTATACCATTGCAGCAACCCAAAGTCAATATAAATGTAGCAGCATGCATCGAAATACATTTATGAAATTACACTCTCATGCAAACACAAGGAAGTGGCCACATTGTCATCACCATTGCAAGCAGTGACATTCATAATGGTGGAAGGAGAAACAGCAGCAGCATCGGTGGTGTGGGCCGTTTGCAACTCCTTGAAAACGTTCTCTTGACAACTATTACCACCCTCCTCCTCTTCCTTCTCATTATCCTCCTCATCTTCTCCATCACTTGATGACGATACCGATGATGATGATAACGATGATGATGATGATGAGCTAGGGGACTCGTTGAGAACCCTCTTGGTGACTTCAGCGCCTGCGAAGACGTACTTGCGAGCACTCAAAAGTGCAAAAGTGGCACCTGTGTGGTTGAAGAAGAAACCTCACACAGTATTCAGCAGATCAAAAAAAAGTTAGGCACAAACAAACCAACCGTTCAAAAAAGCTGCAACGTCCAAATGTTCTTTTTTGGCACAATCACCATTCCTTTCTTTTGCAACATCCACATAACACTCTCTGTCATCGTCATTGCAACTGAGCATATCTTCACCTTCATCATGTTCATTTGAGTTGTTGGCAGTAGTTTCATCATAAGCACTAGATATCTTGTTAAAATCAACAGCAGCATCAGAATTTTCCGTTAAAACTTGTATACCAGTTTTCGTAATTGTTTTGATTTTATTATTATTATTATTATTAGTAGTAGTAGTAGTAGTAGTAGTAGTACTAGCAGTAGTAGTAGTAGCAATAGTAGTACTAGTAGTAGTAGAATTGGTAGCAGTAGTGGTAGTAGTTATTACTTCAATAGTTTCATTTGAACTGGTTCTTTCTTGAGGCATGACAGAACTTAGATGATATTTTGTTGTTGATAGAGTGAAGAGTGATGGTGAAGTGTTGTTTTCTAAGTGAAAGTCTCTCTGATCTAATGATTCTACAAGAGACGTGGCTTTGCTGCTATGAGAAGCAATGAAAGAAGAAGCAGTGGCAGTATCGGTAGTTTGAGCGACAGAGGTCTCAGTAGTAATACAAATAGTGGGAGTTGCATTGTTTTGTGAAGCACGGTCTATATTATTGAAGTCTTCTTGCGTCTTCACATTGTTCTTCACAAGGTGATCAAGACCCTCTTCAGAGACAAACGTTTGTACGGCCACTCCCTTCTCTTGCCCCTCCAACAACTGCTTGAAGACGCCTCCATCGGTGTCAGCCAAGTGGGCACAAAGGGAGCGCACCACCTCGTCACAGTCACCTGCAAGTCATCTCTACTTGAAGCTGTCTTATTTTACGTAAGTTGTCATCTAATCATGATCATGATCATCATCATGATCATCATCACCACCCCTACCTAGAAGTTCGACGTCAAAGTGCATGTGAGGCAGGGACTCCCTGTTGATGAGGACTTGAGGCACCTTGGCAGGCAGCACGTCTGTGTGGGTTGGTGATGGTGGAGCAGATTGCACGCTGAATGTGGTACGAGGATATACAGCCGTATTGCCGTGCCGACCCGCTAATTTTTGCCAGAGTTAAGAAAAACTGGCAACTCCGGCTCTCAAAATTGTTTCAAGACAAAAAGCTTTGAAATTCACTCATTTTTTTATTGTTTATTTTTCTCACAATAGCAGCCTTCAATGAAATAATAACGCTCACACTTCAACACAAGAAATATTTTAGGAATCTTTTTGTCTCGTTTAAAAAACAATCAACCGCCTTCAACGCAAGAACCGAGCCATGATCCGTTGGATGTGCAACATCAAATCAAAAGATCTCATCAGTTCAAATCAGCTCCAAAAATGATGGGAAACCAGGATATTGTGCTGTACTGCAGGCGAGAAGAATGAGGTGGTTTGGGCATGTGGAACGTGATGGTGGTTGGATCAACAAGGTTAGAAGAATGGAGGTTTCTGGAACGAAACGACCAGGCAGGCCAAAGAAGACGTGGGAAGAGGTAGTACAGAAATACCTCAAATACCTGGGAGTAGCAGCACTGATGCCCATGACAGAAATGAGTGGAGAGAGAAATTGAGACTTTTCAGACAGGCCCCACCCTCGGGAGAGGAAAAGTTGGCCTGAATAATAAAAACCCGGAGATGATGATGACGATGATGTTTTATATTTCGTTAACCCGCCCAAATAAAAAATGAAACCAATGTATAAAAAAACAATGTAAGCCTAAATAATTTATTAACTTTTAAAAACTATTTTTCACAAAATTGTTGAAATTACATTTTTTAAAATGTACAAATTATGTTTTTAATTTCAATAAACAAACAATAATTTCAATTTTTTGTAATGTTTGTTTTGAATTCTTGATTTAAAAAATGTTAAAACATAAAATATAATAACAATTAGTAAGATAGAATAATATTTATTTTTTTTACTTTCATTAATGAAAAACTTTGGACAAAGTAAGCAAGTGCCAAGGATTTAAAATGTATGGTAGACAGTGAATAACTATCTACAAAAAAGTGCTAAAATCGAACCAATGCACCCACCATCTCTGCTCTCTGCCACCACCACCCACCAGGAATGATGGCAACAGGCTTGACTTTGAGCGATGAGCCCATGACGATGAGCAGGTCGCAGAGGTGCTTGTCCTCCTCGAAGCTCTTGTGGAACTCCTCACTGAGACTCTCGCCGAAGAAGACGATGTCAGGCTTCAAGATCGCCTGTTCAGGAATTGGCAAGTTGCCAAGAGAAGCAGTAGTGGTGGCGACATTAGCAGTAGTCGTTGTGGTAATCTTGCTATCTTCAGAGTCGTATTTTACAGCACCAAAGAAGTTTTGAGGTGCGTGCTTCTCTGGCACACTCGAGATGCTCTCATGCTTTTGCAGTTGCTGTGCCGCAGCAGGGGCTCCGTCGCCACACCTGCGACACATGGGGATGACCTGCTTCATCACGTCTTCACGGATCTCCTCGGCATCTACCTGCAGACGACACCTCATGCAGGTTGCCGTTGAGAAGGAGCCTGAAGACGTTGAAGGTGCATCATTACAGCATCATTGCAACGAGTCAAGGTCTTCAAAAATGCATTAATTGTTCGCTATGTATGCCATCAAAGTAGTGTAAAACAAGCTTTCAGAGCCGAGCCGGAACCGCTACTTTTGCAGAAGCCATAGCCGAAAAAAATGGTGGCTCTGGCTACAAAATAAAATATTCAATAACAAAATTTTTTTAAAGTGGGTTCCACAAGTAGATACTTAAAATAATATTTGTTTTCTTTTTTGATTTTATTAATTCCAAAATGTGTTGACACTATTTTCCAAATTTTTTTATGCAGCAAAAAGATAATACACATAATTTGAGAAATAATTACAATTCTAATTTTGAAAGTATAATAATGCTTTTATTAATTAGAACCTAAAGCCTAGAATGCAAAAAAAATCTGTTGACAAGGGAATAATTAACTGAAAAAAATATATATTCTAATTAACCAATCAGAAGACACTTCTTACCTAAATTGTGCTTCATTTTTTGAGACAATGTTTTAGTCAAAAGTTTGCGCAAGTTTCTCTCGTGTGAGAGAGCCCAAACCAGAGCTGAGCCAAACCAAATGGCCGGCTTTGCAAGCTGCTGTGAAACATCATGTCTAATGAGCAGCTGTTTTCAATGTCAAAAAGAAGAAAGCAAGTTTTAAAAACGGAAATTAGCTAGTCAGCTAGAAAGTATCCACTGTTTTGATATTTAAAATGTTAAAAATCGCGTCATTGGAAAACTTTTGAGAGCAAAATAAGAAGCAAAAGTGCAGCCTGTACATGGTGTTTCACAGTGTTTAAAGGTGAGAAAATAAGCAACCATGACACTGGATGAGTTTGCTGATGTGTGCGAGTGGTTCGAGTGTGTCGATGTTTTGAGTGTAGTTGCGCAACAAGCGACCCGATGCTTCCAGAACCCCTGCATGGTGTTGGTAGAGGGTGTACAAAAGCGTCTAGAAGGTTTTATATATATGTATGCAAAGGTTTTTCTAAAGGGCGCACCAATGAAACGATGTGCAGTCGATGGACTGAAAAGACCCGGGTAGATTTCCTGAAAATGTTAATAAAATGATAACCTAAATAATTGAATAAAACATTGTTTGAAACTTAAAAACCCATCTTTTCGAACACTGAGACACACTTCTGACAGCACTGACCTTGGCAAACTTGAAGAATGGCTTGGGATTCCTTCTGAAGTAGTTGATGTCAAACATGGCCTGAGGGTCGGGCAAGTCAGGGTAGTCGATTGAAAGACGTGCATAGATGCCATTCCGCGACCTGAAGTCCGGAATTCCACACGAAACTGAAACCTGTAAAAAAGGATTGGAATAGTTGTAGATCGGGATGCTCTTGGATAAGTGCAACTTCTATCTCATTTATAATTGTACTTTATGTAGCTCTATGCCATTTAAATTTTCAAAATAAGTACAACATTTTTGCACCAACACCAGCTCCAGTTAAGACAATAATCCTCTTGGACTGTTTTATCAGACGTATGACATCATCGAAGGTGGTCACCCCCTCAAGCCTATTTCTCTTCGGAGGCTCGGTCATGATGGATGCAATGATGTGCCAGAGGGTGGCATCTTCAATGTCATTTGGCAGATCGTCAGTGTTGAAAAGAGACTTGAGCAAGAGACGAGGATTGAACCCTGACTTTACCTTCTTCTCTATCCATAAGGTGTTAGCTGTGGGCAGCAGTATCAAATATATTAAAATAAATCATTATCAAATTTTTTTTAAAATAGTGAAGTACCAATCCTATTACCAACAGCAGAGGAAGAATGTGTGGTATCATTCATATCAGTTAGTTCATTGTCACTGCTGTTATTACTAGCTAAGTTTTCTTTACCTGGAAGTATAATTTTTTTTATTAAATATAAAAATCTATAAAATGCTCAGTACAATTCCGCAAGCATATGTAAGATACAGTCATATTTTCCAGTCTACCTTTCGTTTCCTCTATAAATGAAGTATCACAGGCAGAAATAGCGCTCATAATTTTCGGCTCAATTACCTTTGCCTTTTTTATTGGAGAATCGAAATCTACAAGACCTCGTTCTGATGAACGCTTGAAAGCAGGCTTAAAAGAGTTTTCCCGATTTTCAAAGTGGTTTAGTTCATCCGCGGCCATCTTAAAGGGATGCATGATCTTTTACATAAATGCGCGTTATTTATAGGCCATCTGAAGTATATTATATGTATATGATCTTAACTATATTTATTTTCAACACTTTTTTTAAAACTTCTAACTTTACAAAAAATAGTTTCAGAATAAAATTGGTTTATAAAGATAAAAGAAGATTTATATAATTTCAAAGTTTTATTTGAGAAAGTTTTGGTCTTAGTTTAGTTTTAGTTTAAGCTTTAAACTTTAAGGGCCTTAAATTACAATTTAGGAAAACGTTTTTTTCAAGTCACTTAATATATTTAAAAAAACTTTTAATACGTCTAAATTAGACTCTAATCAAGATAAAGCTATTAAAATCTAATGTCTGACGAAAGTGACCAGTCAGATGAAATTCTGGCCTTAAAGAGCATATATGGAAACAAAGTAGTTGTATGTGACACTGAAATCAAGCCAATACAAGGAAAGATTTTGGTAGATGTTGATCCTTTTCAGGCTTTTGAAGATGGAGAGTTCAAAGTATCTTTAGACAGTAACCCTGGTTTGGATATTTAGTTTTTGCTATACTAAATAATAGCTATTGAAGTTTAATATAATTTATTCCAGATGCTTTGGTATTTATTAAGCACCTCAACCCTGTGACATTTTCATTTACACTGCCTCAAGACTACCCTTCAAAGTCTCCTCCAGTGTTTTCACTCAACATCTATTGGCTTTCTATAGATCAAGTATGTCTGTATGTGTTTACATGCTTCAAAATAGTACATTCACATAAGACATTTATAAAATGTCATCATTAACATTTAAAGACAGAATCACTAAGCAAGCAGATGAAAGAGCTTTGGAAAGAGCAGTGTAACAGTGTAATCTTGTTCACCTGGTTCAACTTCTTGCAGAATGAGTCTCTCACTTTTCTCAAGGTGGTTTCTGCCATTCCCCTCTCCCAAGAGAAGATCATCAAACTGACTGAACACAATATTCTCAAGTGAGGTCTTAGAAACTTCTGTTAGATTATTTCTACTTTTTTTCAATTGAACCTATAAATTCTATTTTTCTTCCATCAAGGAAAGAGAAGGACTTTAGAAGAAGCTTGCAGTTATGCCCAGTGTGCTTCATTGACAAGCCAGGTTATTAGAACCAACCATGCATATTCTTCCATTTTTGTTTTATACAGACCAGTTTCCTCGTTTGAGGGCGAGGCCTGTCTGAACTGGGTCGCAATAGTAAGCACTCTTTTCATCTGGAGCTGAGTAGAGAGAGCTTTTAATACCTAGTATCTCTTTTGCACCCATGATATGAAATCACTGCATAGATAGAAGGGTTATTTCATTGTATATCGACCAAAATAAATTAACATTTTACACCCCACCATCTCACTAATTAATGAGACTTTTACTTAATTTTTTTTAGATTTAAAAGTTATACTATAACAGTTATACCATAACATTTATACTATAACAGTTATACTATAACATTTATACTATAACAGTTATACTTAACAGTTAATAAAGATATTGATTTATCTGCTGCCAACTCAGGAATTTTTTTGAATAATGCAAGATTTAAATCATGAACAGAACAGCCCATTTTATCAGAATTTTTATCAGATCGGGTACCCGGTCCGATCTCTAATAAAGACATTAAGTAGAAGTAAATACGATATATCTTAGTTGATGTTAGTAACAAAGCACATAAAAAATTTAGTATTAATATTTTTATATTTTTGTTTGTATATTATAATAATTAAATTAAGATATCTCAGAAAAGTGATGAGATAGAGCATTTCTAATTTCATTTTCAGGGCGAAAAATTCTTTCAAACAGACTAACTGACATACGATTTACAAAAATGTTGTTGGCCAGTGTTATTATTATTATTGGGCATATTATTTTAATTTATTTTGTGGGAGAAGCATTGGTCACTACACAATAGGAAAATTCAGCAAAATAAGATGATGATATCACATATAAAAATAATTTATTGTAGTGCGTGGTCAATACATAATTGAATAATAATTACTAATTTTATTGTATTATAATTCTATAGTATTCTCTTTCACTTTATCACAACAAAGGCAGCCAATGCAAGAAGTTGATAAACTGTGGTCATGTTTTTTGCATCGCGTGCTTGCGTGACTACCTCGAGCTGGCTATCAGAGAGGGCAGTGTCAGTAGCATCGAGTGCATGCTGGGTGAGTGCTCAGCCCAAGTCAACCCTCATGATGTTCGTCTTCCGTGCGGGTGTCTGGGTAATGTTTTTTTGGTGTGATTTGGTGAGGTGAGCTATGGTGATCTGGTGAGGTGAGCTATGGTGATTTGGTTTTTTAAAGTCATGTGGTGGTTTGGTGGCGTGTGAAATCCATAAAACTTAGTTGATATATTAGCTTTCTTATTTTTCAGAAGTAAATTTTTAGAAATGAATTTAAAATTCTCTTTTTCCAAGGTGAAAAGTCAGGTGTCTTTGGAGTTATTCAGCAGATACGATCGCCTGCTGCTTCAGAGCTCCTTAGACTGCATGTCCGACGTACAATACTGTCCCAGGGCCGACTGCAGGTGGATAATTAGATGATACGATGATTAATATTATATACATAGGCCCATATAATATGGGTCAATAAGGAGATGAGTTTTTATTTTTTCAATTTACTAAAAAAATTCTGCTTCATTCAACATAGACAAAACTTATATGCTTATCATTTGTTAAAAACATTAAAATAAATAATATAATATGCAACAGCAACAAAAGTTTATTTACATAATGTACAGGGAAAACTTATTCTTTAAAAAAAGGCGTTTGAGGATTACAGGCAAACTTACCAATTACTTTTTCGATAAGTTGTTTCTTATTTGCTGAAACCTATTGACGATCAATGCTCCACATGGACAAGGCATCAAATGTAAACAAGGCTTATAAAAATTCTGATAAAATGATTTGGTTGGCTGTTCGTGATTCAAATCTTGCATTATCCAAAAAGTTTTTCGAGTTGGCAGCAGATAACCCAATATCTTTATTAATTGAGAATGCTGAAGATGTTTTAAAATCCTTAATCCGGTTTTTACTGTATGCGGAGACTTCATCCTGTATAGTTGAATTTACTTTGTAATCCAATCATCAAAATTATTTCATGGTATTTGCTTTTTTTTCCATAATAGAATAATTCATGCAGTAGAGGATTAATCTTTTTTTAAACATGATTATACAGTAATTACTTTGATATAGGAAAATTAAGAATAATTATAATCTATACATATATTATTTGAATTAAGTATTCTAGGATGAAGTCTTCGTGAATTGGTTTTCACTGACAGTTTTTCTTTTAGGAAGCTAAATGAACTTTCTACAGTCCTGGTAGTGCAGGGCAGAATGATTAAAATTAATAAAGATAATAATTTTGATAAAAAATTTATATTTATTTTTTGAAACTAGAAGCGAGATGACAATCAAAGAGCGACGGCCAAGAAGAATATAATTCCAGTGATGATGATGATCACATCAAATAGTGTATTCCAAGTCCATGGGATGCAGATCAGAGCACAAAAGCTGATAACAGTAAAGACGACACGAAGGTGTCTTCAAATAAGGACAGCAATGACAGTTTTGATGGTGGAGCAGCGGCACAAAGTAAAAGTGGTGTAATCATGTCTAAATAGGAAAATATAGCCTGACAAAGTGAAACAGTGCGTCCCATTGCATTAAGACATTTGGAAAGATAATATCATGCATTTGATGCAAGGTACAATTTGATTTGCCTTGCGAAGGGTTGCCATTCCTAAGACAGCTTTCCAGCTGTTCATTCGAGACTCTATCATTGAAGACATTTTGAAGTGGACAAACAAGCAAACTGAAATGCGTCATAATGAAAAATGAAAATAGTTGAAGAAATAAGATTTTTTTACATTAGTTTACTAATTCTTGCTGTTGTTCATAAAGTGAAAAGCGAAGCAATCACTAAACTCTGGAACAAAGATCGTAGGTGACCAGTTTTAAACAGACGAATGCCAAGAAATAGATACAATAGGTCTCGAGTATGATTCGTTTTGATGATGCCCAAATTTTAGTCAAGATATCGGATTGGGGTCATGTCTGTCCAAGATCTCGCGACAAAAAGACGACATTGAAAGACTCAACGTGCCGCAAACCTAAATACAAAGAACATGTGACATACTTTGGATGCACAGACAAATGACATTATAAAAATATTTATTTTGAAAAACCATAATTCGATGCAATAAATCAATTATGTAGGCAAGCATTGTGACGCAAATGACGTCATGAACATCATTATCACGACATATCTGTTAGTATTTTGTAAACACAGTGAACATTAATATATCTTTTAAACGTTATTTGAGTAAAACTTGTTGTATTCATTTTTCGTTAAACTTTCATCTTGCTGTCGTTTTCGGTAGATGCAACAATTTGCCCTCGTTCTAGGGTTAAGGTCGGAGAATATGTGAGCTTTTAATGTTTCTCCGCAAAGATGTATTATGTCTTTCTGAATGATAGGAGACCGATGTATTGCATTTATTGGTTCGTTTTCAAACTGATAGTGCAATTCAGTATCACCGGCTTCAATTCGCATATGGCATGAATCTTCGGACACTTCTCCATCTATTTTTTCCTTTTAAGGTTTAATCATGTCAACCAAAAAAAATGACACAGAAAACAATTGAGGATTATACCTGTTTATTTTTTAAATACTATTTTTCGAATACTGTTTTTTTCTGGTTCCCCCTTTGACCCACCACATTCTCTAGGATACGCCCATGCATCTATATATGAAGGGTTGTTTGTTGGTCCTCCGATTTGAAAGTCACTAACCCACTCACTCACCGACCTTCCTCTCCCATTGCAGGTGTGCAGTGATTGTGGACAAGGCACACAATGTTGGTTCATGTTTACAGTGTGGCTTCTCTTTTTGCACCTACTGTAGGGCCCTCTACCACGGCACCGAGAAGTGCAAGTTTCAGACTAGTTAGTGATCTTTTCCAACTTCAATGCTTTTCTGGATAATTTCATCAGATATTATTCTAAAATAATTAATAAAGGCTTTATAATAAATTTAAGGTTTTAATATTCAAAGATTTAGCTCTTAAAATACTTCGCAACCACGCATGAAGGCGACAAGGACATGTACAAGCAGTACACAGAGGCAGATGAAGAGGAAAAGAAGCGGTTGGAAGAGATGTATGGCGAAAAGAGGCTAGCAAACATGGTGTCGGTCTGCCAGTCGCTCATGTGGATGGAGAAGTCAACAATCAGTTGTCCCAAGTGCCAACGTCCCATCGAGGTACTGCAGTGCGTGTTTTCATGCATACTATTGCACGTATTGAATTCTTTAAACTAGCATGCCATTCAAAACACTGATCAACCACTAAAGAAAATTGATGGCTGCAACAAAATGACATGCACCAAATGCCTTACGTACTTCTGCTGGGTGTGTGGCAAGATGCTTGACAAGGCCTCTCCATACCAGCACTATTCCGACAAAAGCAGCAAGTGCTACAACAAGCTCTTCCAGGGCGTTGAAACTGATGTTGACATGGATGAGGATGATTTTTTCAATCTAAGGGATGATGAGGATGAAGAGTGAACTTTTACCATTTAAAATTGCTTTTTTTTCTATTGCTTTTTTTGATTTCTATATGAAATACACACGTAAAAAGCTGTTGCTATCGAAAAAAAGGCAGTTTTCATTTAAATGCTCGTTGAAGTCAGCAAAATTATCGTTATAATTTAGGGATCATTCACAAATACGCATAGAGATAAACTAAAAGTTACTTCAAAACAAACCCATTGATAAAATAACAGTGAACTTGAGTCGTAAGCGCCTTTGTGACATCTGCAGTGGACGTATTCAATACTGATCAATGCGAGAAATAATCTGATATTAAATGAATAACTTATGCACATGTGTTTAGATATTTAATCTGGCCATAGGACTGATAGGAGCTTTGAATGAGAAGAGAGATTATCAATGTTTTACAAATTTAGTTTATATATAAAATAAATCAAATGCAAACAATTCCGAATAAACTTCTCTAGCGGTTCAAAAAGTTTGAAATGTTGATGCTACTTCTTACGCTTATCTTTCTTTGTTCTTCCAGTTCAGGTCAATTTTCATTTTAATTGAATTCGATAACAGATCAAAAAAGACTTATTTAGAAACACTCAGCTCAATCTTTCAGATTTATTAGGATGCAGGTCAGTGGAGAGGATTAATGGACGACCAGCGGTGGCCTGTCTGTGTAAAGAAATCGAGGTAGGTTGGATGGATGTTCATTGACTCGTCATAGGCAGACCTGGGAGTCGAATTCTATTTTTAAATGACTTGACTTGGGGAATAAATGGCTCAAAAATCGACTTGAAACTGACTTCCGGAAACAGAAACGACTTGACTTGACAATAAATCAACCGACTTAATGAGACTTTAATAACTTTAACACGCTTTTTAGCTTGGATTGTAACTATCTTCTATGTAATGGATTTAACAACTGTTTTTTTCAATGAAAGACATAATAATTTCACAATTTATTAGAAATAAAAAAGTAACAATAAACAATTAGTTTGTACAGTTATATTGACAGTTAATTGTTTTTAATAGCATCTTCTTTAGTTATTGCAGTGTTTCCCAACCTTTTTCAGTGTTGGCCTCCCTAAAAAAGTCCTAATGGTAACTTGGCCTCCCCAAATCCCGTCGTCAATAATTGAGAAAAAAAATCAATTTGTTATAACAATTTTCATTCAGAAAGATTTAATTAAAATTAGCATTGTTCATAATAATAAAGTTTATGTAAGGTTTTTTAATTTATAAAATGTTATTAATAATAATAATTGTCGTTTTTGTATGCAATAAAGAAATAAAAATAATTATTATAGTAATGTTTTTAAAAGGAAAGCAAAGAGTAGCATGGAGTAATTATTATGAGTGATAAGCTAAGTTAAAATAATGAGTTTTCAGTTTGGCTTTGAAAATCAAAAATTGGTTGATGTTGCGAAGTGCAGGTGAAAGGGCATTCCAAGTTGTTGGAGCTGCGTGACGGAATGCTCTTTTTGAGATGTTGTTTGTAGTGGATTCTTGGTTGAAGAGAAGAGATGAAGATAAACGCAGTTGTTTGTTTGATGTTTTGTTAGTTATGAGTTTGCTGAGAAATGACGGTATTGAAGTTTGAAGAATTTTGAATGTAGTGATGGCTATTTTAAAGGATTTTCGAAAATCTATAGGAAGCTAGTGAAGTTTTATAATAGAGGTCGGACCGGGTACCCGATCTGACTGGGTACCCGCGGGACTCCCGCGGGAACGGGAATGAAAATTAATTTCGGGACGGGAAAAGTCGGGAACCGGGAATAGGTTTTCGGGACGGAAACGGGAACGGGAATCAACATTCAAATCGAGAACGGGAAAAGACGGGAACGGGAATCAACTTTTAAATCGGAAACGGGAAAAACGGGAATAACAGTTATTGGGATTGGATTCTTTAACAATGATTTTTCAGCAAACTTCTAAGTATGGAAATCTTTATTTCATCGATACTCCGTACTTAAAATAAGTATTAAATGCAATATAAATGTATAACGAAGCCACCATTGCCAATGTCAAAATCTCCAACACTACATTTGAAGTTGTTATGATCAGTCCAAAGATTAGAGAGATTAGAACAAATGGGTGATGATGAAAACTTTTCAGACGAAATCAAAATGGTCAGTTATATTATTTTAATTTTATAAATTAATACTTTGAATTTGAATGATTAATTTCCAAATGATTGCTCAGTTGATCATTTCGACAAAAGAAAAGATGCCATTGATCTTATTCATATGACAGCATGTCTGTGGCATTCCCAGTATGAAAGAATAATAGGAAAAAAGTTTGGGATAGAAAAGAAATAAATACCAAGACGAAGAAAATTTAATTCTGTTTTGTACAGCCAGACCAAGCTGCAGTGCCGTTGAGAAAAAAAACAAATGATGGTTATTTAGACTTATTATGTTTGTTTTTATAACGTAAAAATTATAATAAAATTATTATACTATCAAATTATACAAATGATTTTATATTTGCAGTTTTGGAGAATAGGAATGTTGTCAAAAAACATATTTCGAACATTATTGAAGAATTAATATTAATGAACGAAGAAAATTCAGAAGAAGATGAATTGTACAAATATTCACAATTACGTCCCAAAAAAATTGAAAATTATAAAGATGTCGTTTAACTTCAGACCAGTGTTATTTTCGTTTCAGAAAATAATTTAAGTTTTTATTTCAGTTTCGTTTTGGAATTAATTATAGTTTTTATTTTCGTTTTCGTTTTGGAAATAATTAAAGTTTTTATTTTCGTTTTCGTTTTGAAAATAATTAAAGTTTTTATTTTCGTTTCAGTTTTGAAAATAACTAAAGTTTTTATTTTCATTTTAGTTTTGAAAATATATTAATGTACAACTTTGAACACTATTTTTTTATATCTAAAAAAAATTAATTGATTATAAAATGAAACAGTAAAATAGAACTGTATATTAACAACAAATGAGTTTTAAAAATTATCAGTCAATTGAAATATTATAAGAATTGAGTACGTAAATTATTAAGTAATAACACATTTTAAATATAATAACAAATTTATGATTAAAATAAGTGATAATTTAATTGACGAAGCGAAGCGGTAACGAATCTTCTACACATGATTGTGTGTATGAAGAAGTGCCAGGGCCTCAAATCGAGCACCAGTGCACAGCTTGCAAGCACCCACTGGCTACCTACTTTACAAGGCAGATGAGCTCTGCAGCTGAAGGACAGAACGAATCCTCTAGACATGACTGTGTTTATGTCTATTATCTATTGAAAACTGGTCTAGTTCAATGTCTTTAAAATTGAATCTACTAAAATTTGAACTTATATTTTTTGATAAAAATGCTAAACTAATTAATGATCCATGTAATTTTTCCTCTCATACTCTTGTTCCATCTAATCATAGTCGTAGCTTAGGATTTATTTCTGACTCAAAACTAATAGCCGTACTCCTATTTATCATCACATTATGGGTTATAGGTGAACTGCACACGAAAGAAAGCACACTGCATGTGTTAAATGCACATTTGATTTAGCAAATTTCTTCTTAAACTGCGATTTTTCTGAAAACCCTAACTCTAACTCTAACTCTAACCCTAACCCTAATCCTAACCTTAACTCTAAATTAACGTTTTTTCTGTAAAAAAGAAGATATGTGCAAAATCAAATTAACCTACAACCCACATTATGCAGGTCCATATATTTGGAACTCATTACCTCCTTATTTAACTACTTCTAAATCATTATTTACTTTTCGTAAGGATCTGAAGACAAATCTGTTTAACAAGTTTATTTACGAGGGCTCTTAAATTTGAGGAAAGAGCGCTATAGAAATTGATTTGATTGATTGATTGATTGATTGAATAAAATAACGTTTTATGAATGGCGCTACTTTCATAAAGCCCAAAGATAATGTTTATAACATAGACATATATTTTTTTATATAAACTATACATTTACATATTATGGCATACTTTGAAATTTATTTAATTTTCGTTTTGTAAATAATTATAGTTTTTATTTCAGTTTCGTTTTGGAAATAATTATAGTTTTTATTTTCGTTTTCGTTTTGAAAATAAATTTAGTTTTTATTTTCGTTTTCGTGGAACGATTATTCAGAATTCTTGTTTTAGTTTTCGTTTTCGTTACGAAAATAACACTGCTTCAGACCCAAAATCATCTCATTAGAAAGCTGAAACTCTTAACGGTTTAACCCGTGTGAAAAGCAATAAAGACTAACTTCAATACATTCATTTCAATAAATATTTGAAATTTAAATCGTGTTTTTTAAATTTTATTAAAAGAAATATTCTCTGACTTTCAAATAACACATTTTAAGAAATGTTAGAGCTAGCAAGTTTGGGACCAGTCAAAACGGCAGCGAAAATAAATAAAAAAACAAAAAGCTTTCGGGAACGGGTCGGGACGGGGAAAAAATTTCGGGAACGGGACGGGACGGGAATCAAAATTCTGATGTCCCATCGGGAACGGGACGGGACGGGGAAACAAATTTCGGGAACGGGACGGGACCGGGAATGAAAAATCGTCAATGTCCGACCTCTATTTTATAAGATTTTCATTTTATGACTGAACAAGGTGATGGCCTGGGTAATCACAATTGAGTGTTATTGAAGCTTAATGAGATGATTGTTGCTGTTTTCCATCACAGAGAAGATGAAATCGAGGTTCTGTATTAGAAAGAGATACCCTCATATCATTCGAGGCATCCAATCTATTTCTATCTTTAGTCTTGATAGATACTAATGTAGAAAACCCTTTTTCACATAAGTAGGTGGTCGAAAATGAAATCAGAGCTGCCATGGCTTTTTTAAATAAATTTGGGTATATTTCTTTCAGACTGCACCAAAATTCTGCCAATACTTTGAAATTGAATTCAGCTTTTACCAACTCTTTTGATCGAAGATCAATTAAATCTTCTTTTATTTCTTCTTCATCAGCAACGGATTTCGTATCCAAAGATTATTTTCCAAATTTTTAGTATCAAAATAACGCTCAAATGATAGTTGGAGAGTTGTGATATGTTGTATAATTTTTTTTTTATTTCAACAGGCATTGATTTGTTTCCACTGCTACTTATAACATCAGCTAGGTATAGAAAATTTGCAAGGTTTTCAGCTTCTACTCTTCTTTTGTACAATGAAAGCTTATTTAAAAATCCTACTAATTTTTCATTGGCGTCGATTATTGTCATTTCTGGTCTTTGCAAACAAAGATTAAATTCATTTAAGAGTGTGAACAGATCAGCTAAATATGCCATATTAACCATGAAATCAGTCTTCTCAAAGTCACCTGCTAACGTTTTTTCTTTTTCTTGCACAAATGAAGACACCTCATCTTTCAGGTCCATTAGTCTTGAAAATACCTTTCCTTTGCTTAACCACCTGAATTCTGTGTAATATAGCAAGACATCGTATTAAGAACCAAGTTCTTGGCATAAAACTTTGAATAAACGATGGTTTACTGCTCTTGATCGTATAAAATAGACTATTTTGATCGCTGTAGACATGACAGACTGAATCTTTGCTGGTAATGTCTTCACAGCTAGAGCATGGCGATGGAGCATGCAATGAGTTACAAGTGTCTGTAGGGAATTACCTTTGATTAAGGCAGCCAATCCAGATTTGTTACCCAACATACTTGGTGCTCCATCAGTATAGACTAGAGGTCGGACATGGACGATTTTTCATTCCCGGTCCCGTCCCGTTCCCGAAATTTGTTTTCCCGTCCCGTCCCGTTCCCGATGGAACATCCGAATTTTGATTCCCGTCCCGTCCCGTTCCCGCAACTCAATTCTCGGTCCCGACCCTTTCCCGAAACTTTTTTGTTTTTTTATTCATTTTCGCTGCCGTTTTCACTGGTCTCAAACTTGCTAGTTCTAACATTTCTTAAAATTTATTATTTGAAAGTCAGAGAATATTTCTTTTAATAAAATATAAAAAAACACGATATAAATTTCAAGTATTTATTGAAATGAAAGTATTGAAGTTGGTTATTGTTTTTGAGTAATTCAATCAAGTCTTTGTTGCTTTTCACACGGGTTAAACCGTTAAGAGTTTCAGCTTTCAAATGAGATGATTTTGGGTCTGAAGTTAAACGACCACATATTGAAAAATTCCGTTCACATGGAATATTACTTGCAGATATACTAAACAAAAATTTGGCTACTTCTTGTAGTATTGGAAAATTTCTCATTTTACTCCAATAAAATAAAACATCTTTATAATCTTCCATTTTGTTGGGACGTAATTGTGAATATATGTACAATTCATCCTCTTCTGAATTTTTTTCTTCGTTCATTATTATTAATTCTGCAATAATGTTAGAAATATGTTTTTTTCTTATTCTCTATAACTGCAAATATAAAATCATTCGTATAATTTGATAGTATAATAATTTTAGTATAGTTTTTACGTTAGAAAAAACAAACATAATAGGTCTAAATAACCATCATTTGTTTTTTTTTCTCAACGGCACTACAGCCTGGTCTGGCTGTACAAAACAGAATTAAATGTTCTCTAATGAAAGTCTTGGTATTTATTTCTTTTCTATCCCAAACTTTTTCCTATTATTCTTTCATACTGGGGCATGCAACAGACATGCTGCCATATGAATAAGATCAATGGGCATCTTTTCTTTTGTCGAAATGATCAACTGAGCAATCATTTGGAAATTAATCATTCAAATTCAAAGTATTGATTTAGAAAATTAAAATAATATAACTGACCCTTTTGATTTCATCTGACAAGTTTTCATCATCACCCAGTTGTTCTAATCTCACCATAACAACTTCAAATGTAATGTTGGAGATTTTGACATTGGCAATGGTGGCTTCGTTGGTTACATGACATTTAAACACATGACAGATAATCACGCGACACTTAATCACAGACACTTAATCACACGTTAGATAAACACAGAGACATGTAATCACACGACAGATAAACATACGGACAGATAATCACACATCAGATAAACACAGAGACAGATAATCACACGACAGATAAACACAAGAATTTTAAACATTAGGTACTTTCATGAATCAAATACAAATATTTGATAATAATAATTATTATAATAATTATAAGAATAATTAGAATAATAATTATAAGAATAATTATAAGAATAATTATAAGAATAATTATAAGAATAATTATAAGAATAATTATAAGAATAATTATAAAAATAATTATAAGAATAATTATAAGAATAATTATAAGAATAATTATAAGAATAATTATAAGAATAATTATAAGAATAATTATAGGAATAATTATAAGAATAATTATAAGAATAATTATAAGAATAATTATAAGAATAATTATAAGAATAATTATAAGAATAATTATAAGAATAATTATAAGAATAATTATAAGAATAATTATAAGAATAATTATAAGAATAATTATAAGAATAATTATAAGAATAATTATAAGAATAATTATAAGAATAATTATAAGAATAATTATAAGAATAGTTATAAGAATAATTATAAGAATAATTATAAGAATAATTATAAGAGTAATTATAAGAATAATTATTTGAATAATTATATTAATAATTATTATAATAATTATGAGAATAATTATAGGAATAATTATTATAATAATTATAGGAATAATTATTATAATAATTATAGGAATAATTATAATAATAATTATAAATATAAATATAATGATAAATATAATAATAATTATTATAAGAATAGTTATAGTAATAATAATTATAGTAATACTAATTATAGTAATAATAATTAAAGTAATACTAATTATAGTAATACTAATTATAGTAATAATATTTATAGTAATAATAATTATAGTAATAATAATTATAGTAATAATAATTATGGTAATAATAATTATAGTAATAATAATTATAGTAATACTAATTATAGTAATAATAATTATAGTAATAATAATTATAGTAATAATAATTATTGTAATAATAATTATTGTAATAATAATTATTGTAATAATAATTATTGTAATAATAATTATTGTAATAATAATTATAGTAATAATAATTTTTGTAATAATAATTATTGTAATAATAATTATTGTAATAATAATTATTGTAATATTAATTATAGTAATAATAATTATAGTAATAATAATTATAGTAATATTAATTATAGTAATATGTCGTGTGTTTAAAATTCGTGTGTTAATCTGTCGCTGTGATTATCTGTCCATATGTTTATCTGTCGTGTGATTATCTGTCTCTGTGTTTATCTGACGTGTGATTAAGTGTCTTGTGATTAAGTGTCGCGTGATTATCTGTCGTGTGTTTAAATGTCGGCACACCGGCTTCTTTATACATTTCTATTGCATTTAATAATCATTTCAAGTAAGGAGTATCGATGAGATAAAGATTTCCATACTTAGAAGTTTGCTGAAAAATCATCGTTAAAGAATCCAATCCCAGTAACTGTTATTCCCGTTTTTCCCGTTCCCGATTTAAAAGTTGATTCCCGTTCCCGTCTTTTCCCGTTCCCGATTTGAATGTTGGTTCCCGTTCCCGTTCCCGTCCCGAAAACCTATTCCCGGTTTCCGACTTTTCCCGTCCCGAAATTAATTTTCATTCCCGTTTCCGCGGGTACCCGGTCAGATCGGGTACCCGGTCCGACCTCTAGTACAGACTGAATGTAATTTTGTCAGCCAACTAAATTCATTTCTTTCAAAGAAAGTTGCAATCATTTGAAAAACATCTGCAGCTTTACTAGTTGTCTGAAGTGGTTGGCAAAATAAAAATTCTTCTTTAATTTTAAAATTACATACATAACGAACATACACTAAAAGCTGATAACACATTGATACATCTGTGGTTTCATCAAGTTGCATACCAAAATTAAAAGGACTACTTTTCAGTTCTGACATAACTTGGTCCAAGATATCATTTGAAAGATCTGCTATTCTGGAACAAATAACATTATTAGAAAGTGGAATTTCTTCAACCTGTTTTTTTTCCAAGAATTAACTCCACCATTTCAAGTGCACAGGGTTTTATTAAGGTTTCTCCAATTGTATGTGGTTTTCTTTTTTTGGCAATCAAATAGGCAACTTTGTAAGAAGCCTCCAGAAGTGATTTCTTTGGTTGAGCAAATCCAACATTTTTTAATGTTCCAGTGGCTTGAAATCTAGCTCGCTTCAGTTTGAAGGTATCCAGGTTGTCGTTGACATTCCCAGGATGTTTGCTTTCTAAGTGGTGGCGTAACTTTGCTGGTCTCATTTTATCATTACAATATACTGCTCCGCATTAGAAACATTGTGGCTTTTCAGTGCCATCTTTTTCAGTAATAGTCGTGAATCCAAACGCAACGTAGGTTTCGTCATAGCAACGTTTTTTCGACATTATTGAAAACTGAAAATGATAAAAAAACACATATTTTAAAAAGAACTGAAATAATTAAAAAATCACAAATATAAATTACCAGTTATGTTTGAAACAGCAGACCAAATTTTTTAGTTAATTTATTCAATTAATTGTCTTATTTTAATAAATTTATTGAAAAAGAAACTGATGCAGGGTATCTCAAAAAACGCGACAGAAAGAAAATGAGGGATTTATGAAACAGAAATGTGCAAATCATTACTCAAATAAATACAATATGGAAATCCGTTACGCAAAAACAATTTTCATATAGTATTCAAAAAATCGTTTTTAGCATGATTAAAATTTTGTGATTTAACAAAACTTTATAAAATTATATAAATTTATAAAATACATGTAAATAGAACACCTTAGTTGGCCTCCCCTAAAAGATCATTTGGCCTTCCTAAGGGAGGCCGGCCCCACCGGTTGAGAAACCCTGAGTTATTAGGAAATATTTAGAATAATTTTCATGCACAAAAGATAATAAATTAGTCCGACGTGGTGCCAAAGAGGATCTTTTGACGTTCAAGCATGAGTCCACAAGTAGAAAACATACTTTCAACGGGAACACTAGATGCTGATATTGTTCTGCTTCTGGCTAGTAAACTTGAAAAGGGCAAATTATTTTGCTGCTTTTTCCATAATACCAATGGCGACTTCTTTTGCAAATAACAAATGAAGATACTTCCTGATTTCTTCGTTGATTAGCATTTCAATACCAAAGTTATCGTTGTTTTTTTTAAATTTTTGTAGAAGCTTCATTTTCTTGGTTGGCTGGCAATGTGGCTTTGCTTTATTTTATCAATTTTTAAAACACTAGTATTTATATTATTCAATTGTTTGGCTATTTTTATCGACATTGTTAATGAAATAATTCAATATACCTTAAAACTAACAAATAATTATAATAATTTGACACGAACACCTAACTTTAAACACAGTTATGAAACGACGTTTCATTGAAACGTTAATGTGTAATTAATCAACGATTTAATGTGTAAAATTAGTGCGCTTATTTCGAGCTTTGTTTTTACTTTGTTTTACGATGTATAGACATTTTATAACTCAAAAATTAATTATTTAAGACCTTAAAAAATAAATTATTTATAAAAGATTTTTAACTGTATTAGACTTTTTTTAAATATTTGAATTCACATAAGTTTTAAATTTATAAGTCGACTTGATTTTAAAGTGACTTCGCCAATAAAATTCGACGGTTGCGCTAACTAAATTCGACTTGACCCGACTTTATAGGTCAAATCGACTCCCAAGCACAGGCCATTGAACTTTGAATAGTTAGCCTTATAGAGATGTGTTTAATAATCACTTTTAATTAATGTGTGAAATCAAATATTGTAGGCACTGGCTACGGGTACAGCACTCAAATGAGTAAAAGTTATGGCGTATATTTTAATAAATATATAATTCGATAACATATACTTTTAAAGTATTATGTTTTATTAATTATAAATATAATTAAAGGGACAGTTTTTTTAATTCTATTTCATCCATTTAAACTCAACCTTAATCCTAACCCTAACCCTAACTTTAACCCTAAACTTAATCTTAACCCTAACTCTAACTCATGCATCGAAATATTTGTACCAAACTTTCAAATTAAATGTTCATAATATTTTAATAAAAATTAATAAAATATTTATAATACTTAGTTTATCAACAATTCAAAATGTAAAAAAAAAATGACGGGGAATTAAACATGTATCGCAAGACTAACAGACCAAATGCTAACCGTTAGACTATAGAAGAAATATACAAAAACGTCTATCATCATCACCTCCTGGTTTTTATTATACAGGCCAACTTTTCCTCTCCCGAAGGTGGGGTCTGTCTGAAAAGTCTCAATCTCTCTCTCCACTCATTTCTATCATGGGCATCAGTGCTGCATTCCCCCAGGTATTTGAGGTCTTTCTGTACTATCTCTTCCCAAGTCTTCTTTGGCCTGCCTGGTCGTTTCGTTCCAGAAACCTCCATTCTTCTAACCAAGTTGATCCATTCACCATCACGTTCCACATGCCCAAACCACCTCATTCTTCTCGCTTGCAGTACAGCACCAATATCCTGGATCCCCATCATTTTTTGGAGCTCATCTGAACTGATGAGATCTTTTGATTTGATGTTGCACATCCAACGGACCATGGCCCAGTCGTTGCGTTGAAGGCGGTTGATTGTTTCTGTGGTGACAGCCCAAGTCTCAGAGGCGTGTAACATTGTACTCCTCACACATGAGATGTACACACGAATTCTGGTTGAAAGTGGAAGGTGTCTGTATGTCAGTAGAAGAAGAAGTTGACGAAATTACCCCCACACACACTTGCATCGAGTTATGACAGCATCCTCACAGCCTCTACCTGCAGACAGCATGTCACCTAAGTAGCAGAATTCAGGAACGACTTCAAGCTTGTCTTCATCAATAGGAGCTTCCAGAATTGGTCTTCCGTCTATCGGTCGAGCTGTGCCTTGACAGCGAGCCCACTTGTAATTTAGGTCTGAGCGAAAAAAAAACGAACCATGGTCTAAGTTACATCTATTCAATAAACTTAAAATAATTCAAATGAGTTTTATTCAATAAATAAATAATTATTCAATAAATAAATAATTATTCAATAAATAAATAATTATTCAATAAATAAATAATTATTCAATAAATAAATAATTATTCAATAAATAAATAATTATTCAATAAATAAATAATTATTCAATAAATTAATAAATTTTTAATAAATAAATAATTATTCAATGAATAAATAATTATTCAATAAATAAATAATTTTTCTAGAAATAAATAATTTTTCTAGAAATAAATAATTATTCAATAAATAAATAATTATTCAATAAATAAATAATTTTTCAATAAATAAATAATTTTTCAAAAAATAAATAATTTTTCAAAAAATAAATAATTTTTCAATAAATTAATAATTTTTCAATAAATAAATAATTTTTCAATAAATAAATATTTTTTCAATAAATAAATAATTATTCAATAAATTAATAATTATTCAATAAATTAATAATTATTCAAAAATTAAATAATTATTCAAGAAAAAATATAATGTAAGAATACGGGTAAGAATAGTCTTGAAACTAGAAAATGTGGAAAAAAATGTAGAAATTCAGGACATGTGAGATATGCGCAGAATGGACTAATCAAGGGAAAATAGGAACAGAAAAAAACACTTTTTTTATATGGCTTTAAAAAAATTCCGTATTTTTTCTTACTTTCTAATAAACTAATGGTCTGAATCATGTTAAAAAGGACCAATGTATGCTTTGCTTTTACTTGCTAAATTAGTTCAATTAACTCTCAGAAAAATCATTCCGCAAGGTCCATTTGTCCAAGGGCTGGCGAAATATAAATTGGTTTAAAAGTGCATGGTTTCTAGTTATTATTTTGTGATTAATAATTTAATAAGTATTTAATATTGTATTTTGTATAATTTAATTTTTTAAAATAATTTAAGTTAAATAATTGTTTTTATCTTTAACATTTTATTTTTTATTTAATAATTTCTTTTTTTTGACATTTTATTTTCATTTAATAACTAATAATTAGAGCTGTTCCACGATTAAAAGTTATAATTGCCGTTAATCGTTCGATTAAAAGTTGTAATCTTTTGTTAATCGTATTTTAACGCAATGTTTTTAGAATATTTAACATTTGTATAAAATAGTATATATATATACTATTTTATTGAGATTTTTTCTCGAAAATGTAAAAAAAAATCCAGAATTTATTTCTAAAAGAAATCCACATTTTGTTTTAAAAAAAGAACATATAAATGATAAAAAATGCAAATGTCACACATCCTATTTGAGCCAGTTATTAAAACAAACAAATTTTACAACATTAGCTGGATCTAAAGAGGCTTTTTTCTTGCTAACTATGTGTCTTGACAAGCTGAATTGACGTTTATGTGGAACTGTACTTGCTGGAGATGACATGTACTTTCTTTCCAGTTTTGCAAGAGCTGTAAATGCTTCTTTGTGTTGTTGCCACCAAACAAGAGGACAACTCTCAAAGCCTACCTCAGATTCTGTCCTATAACGTTGACTGATTGACCTATTAATCATTGAGGTATCTCAATCTTCAGAATCTGAAGTTGCATATGTTCTCAGTCGCTTGTTTGGTGGAGGCTGTAGAGTTTTGGAGATTTTATTATCTTCTAATAGTTACCCCAACTCTTTCCACGTTGCTTCTTTTTTATTCATTTTAAATTTTTAAATCAGGGGTCTAATGATGGGGCAATTCTTAACCTATTGGATATTTTGATTACTCTTTCTCTGCTCCAGTTCGAAAAAACATGTTATTTTAAAACAAATGACATAATCTGGATCATCTTCTGAAGTGCATATTTCTTGTGTAAAGGGAAAAATAGCTTGTAACACTATTGAAAATGTTACGTATTTTCACCGCCTAGAAGTTCTGTTGCAAAGCTAGAAGGAATTAAAAGTTTTTGATGAAATGCACTTTTTCCCATTCGTTTTATAAAGTAAGGGGCCATCCATAAAAGACGTCCACACAAAAGGGGGGAGGGGGGGGGTTCAGCAAAAAGTGGACTAAAGTGGACAAGGGGAGAGGGGGTTTAAGACAAAGTGGATATCCACATCACAGTGTATTTTGAGTGCAGTAGTTTTGCATAAATTTACTGCAAACTACTTCTAGTTTATAGACAAAAGAGATTGGATGCAAACCCAAACAATCTTTCACAAACAGGATTTATTTAGAAACGATAGGTTCAATTATATGTAATACGCTTGAATATTATTTTTCAAATAAGTTGTTAAAGTTTGATTTGTCAAATAAAATAAAATTTCAAGTAAAAATTCTTAAAAATTAGAATATTTTGCTGATTGAACGGTGGTGGATAATTTGTTTATTATATTTTTATTACACTTATTTAAAAAAATTATTTGAACAGTTATTATTTCATTAAGAATTTTTCTTGAAAATAATTGGAATTTCTAAATAAATATTTGTAAACACATACTCTTTATATTTTTGTAAATTTCTCCAAAATATTCATTGATTTAAGTTCGGTGAATTATATGTTTTGGACATCCACAACTAGGAGGGGGGTCAAGTCAAAAGTGGACAAGGGGGGAGGGGGGTCAAGTCAAAAGTGGACAAGGGGGGAGGGGGTCAAGTCAAAAGTGGACAAGGGGGGAGGGGGGTCAAGTCAAAAGTGGACAAGGGGGGAGGGGGGTCAAGTCAAAAGTGGACAAGGGGGGAGGGGGGTCAAGTCAAAAGTGGACAAGGGGGGAGGGGGTCAAGTCAAAAGTGGACAAGGGGGGAGGGGGGTCAAGTCAAAAGTGGACAAGGGGGGAGGGGGGTCAAGTCAAAAATGGACAAGGGGGGAGGGGGTCAAGTCAAAAATGGACAAGGGGGGAGGGGGGTCAAGTCAAAAGTGGACAAGGGGGGAGGGGGTCAAGTCAAAAGTGGACAAGGGGGGAGGGGGGTCAAGTCAAAAGTGGACAAGGGGGGAGGGGGGTCAAGTCAAAAATGGACAAGGGGGGAGGGGGGTCAAGTCAAAAATGGACAAGGGGGGAGGGGGGGTCAAGTCAAAAGTGGACAAGGGGGGAGGGGGGTCAAGTCAAAAATGGACAAGGGGGGAGGGGGGGTCAAGTCAAAAGTGGACAAGGGGGGAGGGGGGTCAAGTCAAAAATGGACAAGGGGGGAGGGGGTCAAGTCAAAAATGGACAAGGGGGGAGGGGGGTCAAGTCAAAAATGGACAAGGGGGGAGGGGGGTCAAGTCAAAAATGGACAAGGGGGGAGGGGGTCAAGTCAAAAGTGGACAAGGGGGGAGGGGGTCAAGTCAAAAGTGGACAAGGGGGGAGGGGGGGTCAAGTCAAAAGTGGACAAGGGGGGAGGGGGGTCAAGTCAAAAATGGACAAGGGGGGAGGGGGTCAAGTCAAAAGTGGACAAGGGGGGAGGGGGTCAAGTCAAAAGTGGACAAGGGGGGAGGGGGTCAAGTCAAAAGTGGACAAGGGGGGAGGGGGGTCAAGTCAAAAGTGGACAAGGGGGGAGGGGGGTCAAGTCAAAAATGGACAAGGGGGGAGGGGGTCAAGTCAAAAGTGGACAAGGGGGGAGGGGGTCAAGTCAAAAGTGGACAAGGGGGGAGGGGGTCAAGTCAAAAGTGGACAAGGGGGGAGGGGGGTCAAGTCAAAAGTGGACAAGGGGGGAGGGGGTCAAGTCAAAAATGGACAAGGGGGGAGGGGGGTCAAGTCAAAAGTGGACAAGGGGGGAGGGGGTCAAGTCAAAAGTGGACAAGGGGGGAGGGGGTCAAGTCAAAAATGGACAAGGGGGGAGGGGGTCAAGTCAAAAGTGGACAAGGGGGGAGGGGGGTCAAGTCAAAAATGGACAAGGGGGGAGGGGGGTCAAGTCAAAAGTGGACAAGGGGGGAGGGGGGGTCAAGTCAAAAGTGGACAAGGGGGGAGGGGGTCAAGTCAAAAGTGGACAAGGGGGGAGGGGGGTCAAGTCAAAAATGGACAAGGGGGGAGGGGGGTCAAGTCAAAAGTGGACAAGGGGGGAGGGGGGTCAAGTCAAAAGTGGACAAGGGGGGAGGGGGTCAAGTCAAAAATGGACAAGGGGGGAGGGGGTCAAGTCAAAAGTGGACAAGGGGGGAGGGGGGTCAAGTCAAAAGTGGACAAGGGGGGAGGGGGGTCAAGTCAAAAGTGGACAAGGGGGGAGGGGGGTCAAGTCAAAAATGGACAAGGGGGGAGGGGGTCAAGTCAAAAGTGGACAAGGGGGGAGGGGGTCAAGTCAAAAATGGACAAGGGGGGAGGGGGTCAAGTCAAAAGTGGACAAGGGGGGAGGGGGGTCAAGTCAAAAGTGGACAAGGGGGGAGGGGGTCAAGTCAAAAGTGGACAAGGGGGGAGGGGGGTCAAGTCAAAAATGGACAAGGGGGGAGGGGGGTCAAGTCAAAAGTGGACAAGGGGGGAGGGGGGTCAAGTCAAAAGTGGACAAGGGGGGAGGGGGTCAAGTCAAAAGTGGACAAGGGGGGAGGGGGGTCAAGTCAAAAATGGACAAGGGGGGAGGGGGGTCAAGTCAAAAGTGGACAAGGGGGGAGGGGGGTCAAGTCAAAAGTGGACAAGGGGGGAGGGGGTCAAGTCAAAAATGGACAAGGGGGGAGGGGGGTCAAGTCAAAAGTGGACAAGGGGGGAGGGGGGTCAAGTCAAAAATGGACAAGGGGGGAGGGGGGTCAAGTCAAAAGTGGACAAGGGGGGAGGGGGGTCAAGTCAAAAGTGGACAAGGGGGGAGGGGGGTCAAGTCAAAAGTGGACAAGGGGGGAGGGGGTCAAGTCAAAAGTGGACAAGGGGGGAGGGGGTCAAGTCAAAAGTGGACAAGGGGGGAGGGGGGTCAAGTCAAAAGTGGACAAGGGGGGAGGGGGGTCAAGTCAAAAGTGGACAAGGGGGGAGGGGGGTCAAGTCAAAAGTGGACAAGGGGGGAGGGGGTCAAGTCAAAAATGGACAAGGGGGGAGGGGGGGTCAAGTCAAAAGTGGACAAGGGGGGAGGGGGGGTCAAGTCAAAAGTGGACAAGGGGGGAGGGGGGTCAAGTCAAAAATGGACAAGGGGGGAGGGGGGTCAAGTCAAAAGTGGACAAGGGGGGAGGGGGGTCAAGTCAAAAATGGACAAGGGGGGAGGGGGGTCAAGTCAAAAGTGGACAAGGGGGGAGGGGGGTCAAGTCAAAAATGGACAAGGGGGGAGGGGGTCAAGTCAAAAGTGGACAAGGGGGGAGGGGGGGTCAAGTCAAAAGTGGACAAGGGGGGAGGGGGGTCAAGTCAAAAATGGACAAGGGGGGAGGGGGGTCAAGTCAAAAGTGGACAAGGGGGGAGGGGGGTCAAGTCAAAAGTGGACAAGGGGGGAGGGGGTCAAGTCAAAAGTGGACAAGGGGGGAGGGGGTCAAGTCAAAAGTGGACAAGGGGGGAGGGGGGTCAAGTCAAAAGTGGACAAGGGGGGAGGGGGGTCAAGTCAAAAGTGGACAAGGGGGGAGGGGGGTCAAGTCAAAAGTGGACAAGGGGGGAGGGGGGTCAAGTCAAAAGTGGACAAGGGGGGGGGGGGTCAAGTCAAAAGTGGACAAGGGGGGAGGGGGGTCAAGTCAAAAATGGACAAGGGGGGAGGGGGGTCAAGTCAAAAATGGACAAGGGGGGAGGGGGGTCAAGTCAAAAGTGGACAAGGGGGGAGGGGGGGTCAAGTCAAAAGTGGACAAGGGGGGAGGGGGGTCAAGTCAAAAGTGGACAAGGGGGGAGGGGGGTCAAGTCAAAAGTGGACAAGGGGGGAGGGGGGGTCAAGTCAAAAGTGGACAAGGGGGGAGGGGGGTCAAGTCAAAAGTGGACAAGGGGGGAGGGGGGTCAAGTCAAAAGTGGACAAGGGGGGAGGGGGGTCAAGTCAAAAGTGGACAAGGGGGGAGGGGGTCAAGTCAAAAGTGGACAAGGGGGGAGGGGGTCAAGTCAAAAGTGGACAAGGGGGGAGGGGGGTCAAGTCAAAAGTGGACAAGGGGGGAGGGGGTCAAGTCAAAAGTGGACAAGGGGGGAGGGGGGTCAAGTCAAAAGTGGACAAGGGGGGAGGGGGTCAAGTCAAAAGTGGACAAGGGGGGAGGGGGGGTCAAGTCAAAAATGGACAAGGGGGGAGGGGGGGTCAAGTCAAAAATGGACAAGGGGGGAGGGGGGTCAAGTCAAAAGTGGACAAGGGGGGAGGGGGGTCAAGTCAAAAGTGGACAAGGGGGGAGGGGGGTCAAGTCAAAAGTGGACAAGGGGGGAGGGGGGTCAAGTCAAAAGTGGACAAGGGGGGAGGGGGTCAAGTCAAAAGTGGACAAGGGGGGAGGGGGGTCAAGTCAAAAATGGACAAGGGGGGAGGGGGGTCAAGTCAAAAATGGACAAGGGAGGAGGGGGGGTCAAGTCAAAAGTGGACAAGGGGGGAGGGGGGTCAAGTCAAAAGTGGACAAGGGGGGAGGGGGGTCAAGTCAAAAGTGGACAAGGGGGGAGGGGGGGTCAAGTCAAAAATGGACAAGGGGGGAGGGGGGGTCAAGTCAAAAATGGACAAGGGGGGAGGGGGGTCAAGTCAAAAGTGGACAAGGGGGGAGGGGGTCAAGTCAAAAGTGGACAAGGGGGGAGGGGGGTCAAGTCAAAAATGGACAAGGGGGGAGGGGGGTCAAGTCAAAAGTGGACAAGGGGGGAGGGGGGTCAAGTCAAAAGTGGACAAGGGGGGAGGGGGGTCAAGTCAAAAGTGGACAAGGGGGGAGGGGGTCAAGTCAAAAGTGGACAAGGGGGGAGGGGGGGTCAAGTCAAAAATGGACAAGGGGGGAGGGGGGTCAAGTCAAAAGTGGACAAAAATGGACAAGGGGGGAGGGGGGTAAAAAAAAACAAAAAATTTGTGGACGTCTTTTATGGATGTCCCCTAAATTAAGAGAGTGTTTGGGTTCACTTGCTGGCAATTTAGCCAACACAGCAAACAGTTTAATTTTATTAAATTTGTTAATTAAAAGTTAACTAAGATTTAAGCACAACTCTACTAATAATATACACTTTAAAATAGTAATGACATTTAAATTCCATTTTTATCTATTTTGGAAAAGGAATTGTGTGAAAGAGAACCATTTGAGGAATGAATTGACTGCAATGCGGCCGGAGCAAAATAACCCTTCCCATATAGCATAATTTTAATTGTCCATCTAGAGCGAAACGATCTGCCCTTCTGGAAGCTACTGCAATGTCACACCCACATCGCCTAATGACACCTGTCTCAATAGTACGTGTTTTTATAATTCTCATTGTTTAAGTAAAAAAAATTGTTTAATAATTTCAAATTTTCATTAATAAATTCATATAAATGCAAATTTACGAGTATTAGTAAAATTTCTAAGACAACAGTCCTGCCATAAGCTGCAGCAGAGTCAGTTACGATTCTCAAACGTGGATTCCCGATGGTTGGTTTAACTTTTAAAACTATCACACTATAACAGTGAGAAAAATATCGACAATAAAATTATTCGCATCTTAATGTACTGGAAAAAAAAATTATGCGATCTTAATTACAAAGCGCGTACAATCAAACCGTTGATTTCCTTGTTAACCGACAAGGCTAATTAGTTTAGAAACTAAATTCTAACTGTATGTTATTAAACTCTAAAAATACTCTTTTCATTAAAATTATTTATTAAACAAAATAAATTAAATGAAAATTTACTTAATGAGTATAGCTGCTGCACGATTAAAAATGTTAATCACCGTTAATTGTTTGATCAAAAATTTTAATCGTGCGTTAATCGTATTTTAACGCTATGTTTTTAGCATGTTTGACATTAGCATAAAACAATATTTAAATTTTTGTTTCTTACAAAAGTTTAAAAAATGTTATTAGAATTTCAATTTTTAAACAAATTTTATACTTGTTCATTTTCAGTGAAAGGATCATTTTTTGATTTCAAAAGGCATAAAAGTTCAAGTCTATTTCGCTTCTTTCTATAAACCAGCTTTTTAAAAAAATAAATTTAAACTTAGCTTTTTTTTCATTCTAGTTAAGTTTTGACTGTTTTTTTGCTTGACCTGTTGCTTTGAAGCCTCCGAAAGACGGGATCTGTCCATTTCTAGGCGGCTGGCTCTTTTATTGGATGATGGATCTACTGACTACATTCAAATTACTAAGATTTCGAACAAGAGTGTCATCGATTACAGAAGCTTGCTCACTGTTTGGGTACTCTATAGGTAAGGCCTCTTTATCAATGTCCTAGTCTCTCTTTTGTCTATCTAAAACCGTCTTGAGAAGGGGCTGCCAAATAAAAACTAGACTTACTCCAAGTGCTCAACTGCTTCTTCTGACACGAGGTGCACATCCAAGCAGGAAAACACCACCAGAACAACTCGAAATAGGAAGTTCCATAACTTCTCTGACTAAAAGATTCGAAGCCACCTAAAATGTTAAATGGGCAACTTACTTACCACAGTTATAACTTTCAGGGTTTCAGACACTTCTTAAATTTATTGAAATTTTTCAATTGATTAAAAACACATGTTTACATCAGGAAATTTTTTATTTGAATTTTCACGGGACATGTAGGTTATGTAAAAGCATTACAAATTGAACGATTTCAATTCGGGTTTTCAAATGTTGTTCATTTGTATTGCCCAGTGTTAAATTTTTTTCTTTAAGTGGAAAAATAAATAGACCTATTTTATGAGGCGTTAAAGTGATTTTGCAATTTTTTATTATGAGTTTGTTGAGTTCTCAATTTAATTTTCTAAATGCTCAGTTCCTTGCTTCTGTGATCCTTACGACGCTTCTACAAATACCTACAGAGAAGTGAGTCTAAATTCGTATAATTTGAAAACTTTTTTTCCGAAATGTGATGAGTCATCAACGTTCACAACCTCAGGGAACCACCGTTTGTGAAAGTCCTAAGATCTGCAAGACACAACTGGTTTATTTGCAAACACTTGAAAAATATATACTGGATTACAAATGTGGTGAGTACATGTGTCTCACTCGAAGACCTCTAGTCACAATTATTGATTTTAGAGGTTTTTTTCTATGAATTAATCAATTTAACTTTTTTCAAACAGATTACCCTGATTGCTCGAACGTTGGTTATGATCCAAACATTCTATGCTTATGTGTAAGGTTGCTTCTAAATGATTATGAAATATTATAATTTGAAAAAGCTATTCCCAATACATGCCTATCACAGTTCGGAAAATAGTTTCGTCTAGCTCATCATCAAAGTTAGGAATGGGCCTTTGAATTTTCTGTCCGTGAAGTTCCGTCCGTTAACATTGATGTCCATTTCCGTAAAATAATATTAACGGACGGAAACTAACGTAATTTTGTGTAAAAAAATTTAAACTACAGGAAAAATGTTCCAATAATTTCAGTTAACAAATAATATTATATTATGAGTAAATTGTTCTGTCTAGAACCAAACATCTAAATGTTCTAAATAATGGAACAGGGAGCATGAAGGGGGAGTCAAATACAACATGAATCGAATGTTACATTATCAAAACAGTTAACAATTTTTTTAAAATTATTATTTAGTGAACATCCAAACAAAATTAGTTTTAAAAATATAATTAATAAAAAAATTAAAATTAGTTTATTTTGTATAAAAGGTTTAAAAGCATGTTTCACATATTCTAGTTTTTTTTTAAATAACACACTGTTTTGCTTTTCTGATGAAATTGAATAATGTTCTAGCTTGTTGAACAACAGGGCTTGGCACTCGACTTTTCACAGGCTTGTCACTTTTGGGCTTTCCACTACCTGAACAGGAAGCTTTTTTTCCTCTGTTGAGATCCATCGTTGATTTGAAACAATTGGATTGATGTCCTTGAAATTTCTTATGACATAAACTAGAAATAAATAAATAATAATAAAATTCATTTATATAGCGCTATGGACGCAACAGAAGCGCTCAGAAAAAGTTATCATTCCAAATGAATCTCTTACTATTTGATGCTTTTTCCAGTTTATAATCAAATGAGCCCTCAGAAGTTTTTTAACTGTGTTCTTAGCAATGCTAAGCATAACTGGAAATTTTATTATTCTGTTGGATCTTATTGTCCCACAGTATTCAAATAGGTCGTGTTCATTGAAACTTCCACAAAATAAAAAGCTCATCGATTGAAAAACAACTTATTAATTTTACATCATAACTTGAACAAAAATGAGGCTTCCCGATTATGTATATTTATAAATTAAAGAAGAAAAAACTGGTTTTCATTATTTGTAAATTTTTTTAGTTATAAATCTCAAATTCTTTTTTTATTCAAAAACATGATGCGCTCTATGCATGGGTACTTCTTACATTGTGTTTTACGGTATCCATTCAATTTTATACTAAGCGACATTCAAAAACATTATAATTTATGTATTAAAAAATTGATACAATGAACAACTAACCCTTCCAACCAGACTGGTAAACTCTGCCAAATAGGTTACCACTGTGAGTGTAATTCTGAGCCTGAATGTGTCAGTGACTGATAGAAAAAGCCTTGGAAAATGGAAAAGATGAAAAATTGGGAAATTTTACGGGAATTAAAACAATTTAACTTCTTGTTCATTTTCCATAATATTATAGAAAGAAGTTGATGTTGTTTTCTGGTTCAAATAAACCAATAACTTCATTTAGTTTTATTTGACTTGTAAGAAGTGAATGTTAAAAATTAATTTCAACAAAATATCTGGTCAAATGGTTTAAGATTCGTCGCTTATTCAAGTTTCAGGTAGAACGAAGAAACTATCGAGTTTTGCCAATGTGTGTGTGTTACAGGCAATGTGTAGAACTATTGAATCAACTGAATGCCTATAATTTTTAGATTATCCATCGGATGCCTGTAATTTTCAGATTATCCATGGAAGGACTGTAATTTTTAGATTATCCATGGAATGACTGTAATTTTTAGATTATCCATGGAATGATTGTAATTTTTAGATTATCCATGGAATTCCTGATTCGATCAGTCATTCTGTGGAATTTTTTACGATTCATTATATAACATTGTGGAGCGGGGATGACTTAGATGATAGGGGTCGGACTTTCAACTCATAGCTTTTCGGTTCGAATCCCTGATAAGCAACCATGAACTATCATATACCTAGCGTATATGATGTGGTGTTTGTGACGTATGCACTGAGAGATGTGTACGTCGTGTGGAGTGGCGCCTCTGGTGCGGTACAAGCATTGTAACATGGCCGTCAGTGATATAGACAACATAAAAATGCTTGTTATCTTTAACTATGTGCAATAAACTATAAAATTGTAAACTAAATATTAAACCGTACTTTAATCTAACAACATAGGTTCAAGAACTCCCAAAATGTTTCCCAATTTAAAAAAACAATTAGTTTTAACCGCGAAGGTGGAATTCAATCAAAATTGACTGTCTCAAAATCAATCAGAGAGGGGGGGGGGGGGGCATTGGGAGCCTTCCACACCTCTAACTTTAATTCTCAATATTTTTAAACATTAAACAAAAATCATTTAAAAGATTTAATTCGATTTTTCTAATGATGAAATAAGTAAATGATTGATAATTTCTTTAAAAATGATTCTTCAGCAAACTCCAAAGTATTGAAATCTTTATTTCTTTGATACTTTGTACTTAAAAGAAGTATTAAATGCAATAGATGTGTATAACGAAGCCACCATTGCATTGCCAATCTCAAAATCTCCAACAACATTTGAAGTTATTTTGACGAGTCCAAATATTAAATAGATTAGAAAAATTGCGTCATGATGAAAGCTTATTAAATGAAATATTCTATGACGTTCAAATAATGAATATTAATAAATGTTAAGACTAGCAAGTTAAAGATCAGTGAACACGGCAGCGAGATCTAATGGGGAGACACAAATTTTAATTTCGGGACTAGGTCAAAAAGTTTCGGGAAGGGGTCGGAAACGGGAATCGAATTGCGGGAGCGGGACGAAACGGGAATCAAAATTCTGATGACCACCGGGAACGGGATGGAACGGGAATAAAAATGTCAGAACCAGAAATGAAAAATGGTCTATGTCCAACCTCTAATAGGCACATAACGATTTTTAGAGAAATGAATAAGCATTCTACTTTGGATTCTGATTTAAAATATAAAAAGATTCATATAGTATCTTATTTATTCTAAAATTAAGTGAAAACAAAAGTATAACCATTCGCGCTGATACTTTGCCGTTCTATACTATTACTAAAAAAATGTGTGGCCCCTCCTTGGAACTTCAATAATCTTCAGGGCAAAAACAATATTATCTGGTTATAATGGTTTTTTTAATGAGTCGCTCTCGTCACATATCATTTGTTTGAAAACGTTTAGTTTTGAAAATTTTGAGAGGTTGCTTTAAAAATAAGCAAAGAATTTTATTTCATATTTATGCATCCGTCTTATATGCAAACTTGTATGTTGGTTTCGTTTCTAAAAGTTGTCTCATTCAATTAGAATACTTGAAAAACTGATTTCTAGAAGAATTGTTGAAGTATTGAGAAAAACGCTTTGCATTTTTTCTCAATTTCCGAGGGTATATAATTTCAATTTTTTATTAGTAATTAGATGATGCAATGCAGTTTTATTGTGTGCAAATTGAAAACTTAGAAATATAGTGATTGGCCTGTTATGACCATAAATGTGTAGCATAGTCATAGTTGCCTAAAATGGAACACGAATAGTTGACTTAAATCAAATTTAGAATGAGACTGTAGAAGTTGATAAGTCTATATACTTTATATAGTCTGTATAGTATATAGAATATAGAGTATATTTTTCACATATGCTATATATAGTATATATTTTATATAGACTATTTAGAGTATATATTTTATTTAAACTATAGAGAGTATGTATTTTATTTAGACTATAGAGAGTATTTATTTTTTATAAACTAATGAGAGTATATATTTTATATAAACTATTGAAAATCAATATAAACTAGAGCTGTTCCACGATTATAATTTTAATCGCTGTTAATCGTTCGATTAAAAATGTTAATCGTGCGTTAAAAGTATTTTTATCCCCTAGAATTGTTGTTACAAATCTTCAAGAAAATAGAAATTTTTGATGAAATGCAATTTTTCATATTCGTTTGTTGATAGTAAAGTTGACAGTAGTGTTTGTGTTCACTTGATGACAATGTAACCAAAACAGCAAAAAATAGTTCAATTTGGAAAATTTTAAACGCATTAACATTTTTTAATGCGTTAATGTTTTTTAAATGCGTTAATTTTTTTCAAATGCATCAAAATATTTAAGGGCGTTAAAAATTTTAACGGGCGTTATTTGATTAACGCGTTAATCGAAAGTTAACGTAGATTAAAGCATAGCTCTATTATAAATCAATTATTTAATTTATAAGGATTTAAAACCCGTTAGTATTCATTAGCTTTTACATCAGCTTTATAGTTGAAATGAAAACTAGAAAGCCTAAAGGAAAAAAAAGTTGAATTTGCAAAAGTAACCAAAAAGCTAAATGTAATTTTATTGAGTAAATTTGTTTGAATGACAATTCACATTAAAATACAAACTGGTGTATTTCTTTAGATAACTAAACAAGTTTGATGGTAAATATAACGTTTAAATGGCATTTTTTCTTGGCAATTACCCTTCTCATACTGGAAATACGTTCTTTTCATTTTTGTTTTTTCTCGTCTAATTAAGAAATCAAATGTGATGCACGAATGATGACTTTTGCCTAAAGGACTCTCATATTCTATATTTTCTACCATATTTTGATCTTTGCTGAATATTTAGTCGAGTAAACTGAAATTCTGACCAAAGCGGCCTCGTGTGAATTCGTAGACGTGTTGCGTTGAGAAGGAATCTTGTGTTGCTTCTAGAAATCGTTGGTTGTCATCTACTGTTGAAATGCCCCTTGTCCAGTTAATTTTCCCCCAAGTTGAAGTCGCCTACTACTAGTACGTGGCTGTTTTTCATATTCCCGATCTCCTCCATCAGCATATTCAACTGCTTATTGTTTTTCTCTGTAGAGTTTGAACTCTGGTATACACACCCCAGTACTAACTTAGATCCTGCTTGACTAGAACCACTATGCCTCTCTCAATCAATCAATCAATCAATCAATCAATCAATCAATCAATCAATCAATCAATCAATCAATCAATCAATCAATCAATCAATCAATCAATCAATCAATCAATCAATCAATCAATCAATCAATCAATCAATCAATCAATCAATCAATCAATCAATCAATCAATCAATCAATCAATCAATCAATCAATCAATCAATCAATCAATCAATCAATCAATCAATCAATCAATCAATCAATCAATCAATCAATCAATCAATCAATCAATCAATCAATCAATCAATCAATCAATCAATCAATCAATCAATCAATCAATCAATCAATCAATCAATCAATCAATCAATCAATCAATCAATCAATCAATCAATCAATCAATCAATCAATCAATCAATCAATCAATCAATCAATCAATCAATCAATCAATCAATCAATCAATCAATCAATCAATCAATCAATCAATCAATCAATCAATCAATCAATCAATCAATCAATCAATCAATCAATCAATCAATCAATCAATCAATCAATCAATCAATCAATCAATCAATCAATCAATCAATCAATCAATCAATCAATCAATCAATCAATCAATCAATCAATCAATCAATCAATCAATCAATCAATCAATCAATCAATCACCAGTTATTTGTTTAGCACCCTTTACGAGCTGAACAAAAGTGCTCAGCCATCACGTTTTGAACAAATACGTCTTCAGGCCTCGAAGGAAAGCTATGAGTGACTTAGTTGAAGTTAGAGAAGAGGGTAAAGAAATCCATAAAAAAAGACCGCAGTAAGAAAAAGATTAATGAGTATAAGAGTGTTTAACTGAAAAACGAAAAGAACGTTTAAAGGTCGATGATCTTAGACCAGATTTAGGGGGTTTTTAATTAGATTTTTAAGATAGATCGGAGCAGTAAAGTTATAAATTTTAAACATATTTGGGCATATTTTAATTTATTCTTGATCTCAAAGGTAACCAATGTAACAAATGAAGATAAGAAGAAAATTTAAGAGCACGATCAACTTGTAATTATCTTCTTGTACTCCGGATGTGAAATCTTCATACCCTTCTATATTGTAATCAGCTGTTGTCAACTTGAACCCTTTATTTTTGAGATTCACCTCTGTTATAGCTATTATGTCAAGCTTTTCACCCATGTCATTAATTCTCATCCTCAATTCTATCATCTTATTAGGAAGTGTATCTGCAATTGTGAGAAAACACTTTAGTTTGTCGATTTTATGTGTTTTGCTAAATTATTTAGATCCTGGTTTTTGATTATTTAACTGATAATTGATTTATTTAAAATTTTCAAACTTGAAAAAAAACATAACAAAATAAAAATTTATTTACAACAAAATTTACAATTTTATTTTTATAATTTACCTTTTTATAAAAAATGGCTTTATAAGCAACATATGTGCTTTTTTATCCGTTTCATCGGAATTTCAATTGAATTTCAAGCACAACGGGGTAAATATATAAATGTTCATTCCAAAACTTGGTAAGTACAATAACAACCTAAAAACTTGAAGACTGATTTTTCAAAACTATAGCTTAACTAAGATTATTTCATATGTTACTGGAATTAAATTAGTTGTAGGAGAATTTTCATGTCTGTAGGAATTTACGTTATTTCGGAACTTACCTCTTTAATTTTAAAAGACGAAAACTAAATCATCACTTAATTATATGTATATTTTATTTAAATATAATGCAATACATTTTCTAATGACCTACTTTTAGGATATAGCAACAAGAAGACAACACGAGATCACAATGTGATTAACTATCACAACAGCAACGACTTATTGCATGGTTAAATGTTTTTGTCATGAATAATTAATAACTGTATTTTATTTGTTTAGTTGCACTGATATATTTGTAATTGTACTTTTACATGTGAAATTGTACTTTTATAAATATAAATATTTGTTTAAAAAGTGTAAATTCAATTTTTGCCGTGAAACTTTGAGTATGACACACACTCTATAACAAACTCCTTAATGTCGGTGCACACTAGAGGACGGACAAGGTACCCGCGGGTAAGGGAATAAAAATTAATTTCGCGACCGAAAAAGTTGGGAATCGGGAGTAAATTTTCGGGACGGGAACGGGAATCAAATTTTAAATCGGGAACGGGAAAAAACGGGAACGGTAATCAACTTTCAAATCATGAACGGGAAAAACGGGAATAAAAGTTATTGGGATTGGATTCTTTAACAATGATTCTTTAGCAAACTCCTAAGTAGGGAAATCTCTATTTCAACGATACTCCGTACATAAAATAAGTACTAAATCCGATAAAAATGTATAACGAAGCCACCAATGCATTGCCAATTTAAAAATTTCGAACATTATATTTGAAGTTGTTATGGCCAGTCCAAACATAATGAAAATTAGAACAAATAAGTGATGATGAAAACTTTTCAGATTAAATCAAACTGGTCAGTTAAATTATTTTCATTTTATGAATTATTAATTTGATTTTGAATTTCCAGTTGATTGCTCAGTTGATCATTTCGACAAAAGATGCTCATTGATTTTATTCATATGGCAGCATGTCTGTTGCATCCCCAGTATAAAAGAATAATAATAGAAGAGTTTTAGTTCGAAAAAGAAATAAATACCAAGACATTTATTAGATAAAATGTAATTCCATTTTTTCCAGCCAGACCAAGCTGCAGTGGAGTTGAGAAAAAAAGCAAATGATGGTTGTTTAGACCTATTATGTTTGTTTTTAACGTAAAAATTAAAATAAAATTTTTATACTATAAAATTATAATAATAATTTTATTTTTGCTGTTGTGGAAAATAAGAATGTTGTTAAAAAACATATTTCTAACATTATTGAACAATTAATAATAATGAACGAGGAAGAAAATTCAGAAGAGGATGAATTGTACAATTATTCACAATTACGTCCCATCAAAATATAATTTTTAACATTTTTATTGGAGTAAAATGAACAATTTTCCAATAGTACAAGAAATAGCCAAAATTTTGTATAGTATACATGCAAGTTCTATTCCCTGTAAACCGAATTTTTCACATTTTGGTCGTTTAACTTCAGACCCAAGATCATCCTACATGAAATCTAAAACTCTTGACGGTTTAACAGGTGTGAATAGCAATAAAGTCTTGATTGAATTACTTGAAAACAATGAATAACTTCGGTACTTTCATTTAAAGAAATACTTGAAATTTGAATCGTTTTATTACAAAATATATTTTCTGACTTTAAAATAATAAATTTTAAGGAATGTTAGGACTAGCAAGTTTGGGTTCGGTGAACACGGCAGCGAAAATGAATGGAAAGACAATTTTTTTCTTTCAAGAATCGAGTTGCGGTTACGGGACAGGACCGGAATCAATATTCTGATAGCCCAACGGGAACGAGACGGAACGGAAAAACATTTTGGGAACTGGACGGGACCGGGAATGAAAAATCATCCATTCCTCACCTCTAGTGCACACGTTAAAGCTTTTTAACAGACGACTTGCCAGATTAAATAATCAAAAAAAATTTAATGTATCGAATCAATATGTAGTTATGGTTTTCTTTGATGGAATCACTACTCATTCACAAACGAACAGCCTATAAGTAAATTAGAAAATATTTTGACCTTTTCACAACTCTATATCATTGAAAAGAAAAGATAGTTTGATTTTTTACATTTTCTTTAAAATTACTAACTATTTGTAGCGTTATGCATTAAGGTTCATTTTATTCATTGAGTTTTAGGTATGTTATTGGGCTAATATGTTTGTAATAGTTTTTCATTAATATTTTTCCAAAAGCAATGTACTTCGACAGTCCAACTCGAAATAATTTAACAAAAGAAAGTTAATTTCATGGTGGAATGCACAACATGAATTTGTAGAAACACAATGTGAGTCAGTGACATGATTGGAGGTTGTTGCATGCGAGTGATGATTTCAAGATAAACATGGTTTGAATGGGAAAACCGCTTCAAGGAGAATACAGCCGGAGCATTTGGGAAGTTCAGAGCGGCTAATTAATTCAAATGACTTAAAACTAATTTTTAAACACACAAAGTACATTTAAAAATGTCTTAACATTTTTTGTGTGTTATTAGTGATCAAATAAAGTAGAACTGTTAATCAATGATGTACTTATAATCATAACAAACGCAGATTCAATCATAATCCCTATTATCATCTTCTTTTGCGTTTTATTTCTCATTTCTGAAGTCCCGCAGGCAGACTCATTCTGCGGTTCTTTTTGGCCATCATCCTAAAGAAGCCTTAAGTAGAAAGAATGAGTGAGTGAGATGACGGATAAACAAGTTTCCATCATTTTTGGTTCAATAATTTTGTTTGTTAAACATTTTAAAGATTGAGGTATAATTTCTATAACTGTCATGTATAACCTTTTTTCCTTTTGGCTGGAGACTTTTCTGAAGCTGTGAAAAAATCAAAAAGTTTAAATATAAAACAAAGATATAAAAAAAACTATAAAAAAAACATGATATGACGAATAAAACATTATATTAACTAGAGGGTGTTGAGAGGGTTGCATCTATTCTCATTCTGGTTGCTAACTCTGAAACTCGTCGTCCTAATCTTTCGATTTTGGAGGGGGCGTGGGTGGCTTTGGAGATCTGCTTTTGGTGCAATGGCTTCTCGTCTGAATAAGTTCAAAGTCTGGTTTAATCAAATTATAATAGTTAAGAAGTTCCAATAGTTTACGAATTTTTTATAATACTGTTAGAAAAAAATATATAAATTGTTAAAAAACATCGCAGCGTCATATTAAGATTACAAAAAAACCTTCTGTTTCAATTTTTTCTTCTTTATTCCGCATGCTGCTTGACTCAGCATTGGCATTGCTTGTAGTGGCAGAAATTGAACAGCCAAAACTGCTCCTCTTATTCTTCACCAAGAGAAACTTTGGAGCTGGCGTGGGCATGTGACCAAGCAGAAGATCATGTTCTTGGAGAGGAAAGGTCAACAGCATTTCTCCCGTGGTGTCACAGTCATTGCACTCAATCAAGACTTCTCCGCAAAACAAATCAGAGTCCAATCCTCCATCGTCCCACACGCACAGTTGCAGTGCCAAAGATGAGAGCTGATTGTGGCAAAGTGTTGAGCTTTCAAGCTATGTTTTATCCATTATGAAAATGTAACTTATTATCTCAAATCTTTTGAACGCACTTCCTCTTTAGAAACGGAATCAAATGTGAACTTCTGTCTCCACTCAGGGGCACAAGTACCCGTCACTGACTTGGTTCTTATTGAATGCCTGCCACTGGTTAGAAAAATAATTTTTTATGTGTATTTAATAAGATAAAACAACGTGCAACAATTCTTTACTTGGATCTTGGCAGGAAGGAGAGCTTGACGTATGGCTTGGGAAAGGGACCACTTTTTTCAGCAATGGGACCTGTTCTGTTCAGAAGACCATTGCAACGCAAGATGAGAATGTCGAGATTTTCGGTTTCTTGCAAGTACATCAGCTGTACTGTCAGCGTGCCTTCTATCCCTCTCGTCACGTTCTGCAACATATCTTTCTGTTATCGTTTTTGTTGGGTTGAAATAATGGTTTGAAGTTTGAGGTTTCCGTGACTAAGTGAAAAAAATTAATTTAAATTCAGAAAGTACTAATTGGAATCGGAAAAGAAAAAATCAATGCATCATTATCAAGTTTTAGAAAATTTTAATATAAGAAAAATTAATAGTTTATAATGCAGGATGTGTAGTATTCCAATCAGTAAATAATACTAATGTCTAAAAAACTGTTTGGAAGCGCTTTTGAATTAAAGAAAAAACGCTATAGAAATAGTTTTGATTGATTGACAGTTGTTAAAATAACTTAGGTTTTTAGTTTATATTTAGTTTATTCTATTTTAACTCAGTTTCAGAATCTGTCAAAGCTGCTTACCAAAGGCAAGCACACTTTATAAAATGAAAGATATTACAGAGGTTTTAAATAATTTAGTAGAAAGGATGAATAGACTGGAAGGAAATAATAATACAAATAGAGCAACCAGGATAGAGGGTTTAGAATCAATAATAAATAATTATAAAATTGTCATAGAGAATAAGATTAAAGAAGTGATTCTGGAAACCATTGCTCCAGAATTTATTAATAGGGAAATAAAGAACAAAATAAATAAGAATTCTGATCAAAAGACATTGTGCTCAAACGTGGTGCAAACTAAGAAAGTCCAAGCAAACTCTTTGACAAAACATGTTATCTCAGCAATGGACCAAGGTGTGAAGGAAGAAGCAGATAAATAGAAAAAATAAATAAACATAATACTACACCGAGCCAAAGAGAGCACAGAGATGAATGAAAAAAATAGAAAAACAGACAACGAAAGCTTCTTTAGAGTGATATACTCAAAAGTGTTAGAAACTCAAGAATTATAAATAGAAAAAATCACGAGGCTAGGCAAGAAAGAAGAAGGAAAAGATCGGCCTCTTTGAATCACTCTTATAGACAAAACGGACAAGGTGAAGATATAGAAATGTCTGTACAAGCTGAAAGATGCAGCAGAGTCATACAGAAACATCAGTATCTGCAATGATTAGACAAAAACGGAACGGGAAGAATTAAAAGAATTAAAAGTTCTACTTACAGAGGCAAAAGAGCGCACGAATAATGGTGAAACTGAAGGCCCTCATTGGGACCCCAAAATAGTTCGTCTGAAAAAGATAATAAACTAAACAACTAAATCAATAAAAAGATCGTTGAAAATAGATCGTCTGATAAAGAGAATAAATTAAAAAAACAAATGTAAAACAATGAAATACCAGAATAATTATAATTGTAAAAGAACAAAAACTAAACAATTTAGCAAAACACATAAAACTGACAAACTAAAGTGTTTTCTCACAATTGCAGATACACTTCCTAATAAGATGATAGAATTGAGGATGAGAATTAATGACATGGGTGAAAAGCTTGACATAATAGCTATAACAGAGGTGAATCTCAAAAATAAAGGGTTCAAGTTGACAACAGCTGATTACAATATAGAAGGGTATGAAGATTTCACATCCGGAGTAAAAAAAGATAATTACAAGTTGATCGTGCTCTTAAATTTTCTCATATTTCTTTTTATCTTCGTTTGTCACATTGGTTACCTTTGAGATCTAAAATTAAAATAGGCCCAAATATGTTTTAAATTCATAACTGTACTGCTCCAATCTATCTTAAAAATCTAATTAAAAAACCGCCTAAATCTGGTCTAAGATCGATTAAGATTATTTAAACGTTCTTTTCGTTTTTCAGTTAAACACTCTTTTACTCAACAATTTTTTTTCTTAGTGCGGTCTTTTTTTATGGATTTCTTTACCCTCTTCTCTAACTTCAACTAAGTCCCTCATAGCTTTCCTTCGAGGTCTGAAGACGTATTTGTTCAAAACGTGATGGCTGAGCGCTTTTGTTCACTTCGTAAAGGGCGCTATACAAATAATTGGGGATTGATTGATTGATTGAGAGAGGCATAGTGGCTCTAGTCAATCAGGATCTAAAAGCTACAACAATCTCATTTAAACCCATTGAGGAGATGCTTTAACTAGGTGTTGAGTTGAGTTAAACCGAAAAGTTAGTACTGCGCACTGGCGTGGATTTTTGCCGCCCCCCAAAGTACATAGAACTAAAATGGTTTAACAACATTTTGTAATACAAAATAGATGTTCAACAAAATAATATTTTTATTGGGCAATGAAGATGGCATAAATGAACGTTTTATATACAAATAATTAAAACAATATTTCTTAAATATAAGTTCTATTTAGTTCTATGGCGAGCGGGTTGGCTTACATGGTAAGTCGTTAGACCTGCAACTTAAAGGTCGCCAGTTCGAATCCCTGTACAGCCAACCGTGAGCTATCATATACCTAGTGTATATGATGCGGTGTTTCACGACTTATGTCGTGTGAGTGGCGCTTCAGTTGCGTGCCCGGGCGCTATACAAAACTGACATTTATTTATTTATTTATTTTTTTTTTTTTTTTAGAATACAATATTAATGAAGTACGTTTTTTATATGATATCATAACACATAAAAGTAAATATTATAATAAAAAAATTATTTTTCAATTAATTGAAACCAATCGCATCAATTTTTAGTTATCCGGTAATAGGTTGCACAAGATGGAACAATTTTTACAAGTAGCCTCATAGCTCAATTGTATAACCAATAACGTAAATTAAAATTTACCCAGCCATTATATTGACTCTTTGTCTAACTATATCAACTTTAACATGGGAAATAAAGAAATAAGAAATGATTTTATTAACCTCAAACATGAATACTCAAAAATTTCATCTTGGGCAACTGGCTCCCAAGATGGAATGCTTAGTTACCTTGGAGTAAATCATATTGTATGTCACAAAAATTGTAATTTAAACATTTGACTTATTATCAGACTATCTTATTTATCTAAAGAAATACTTTTTTCTGCTCACTCAACACTGATCATTCCAAAAATTATTCAGTCTTTGAGTTCATAAGTTAAGCTCGCGTTACCCAGAGAAATTTTTTTATTTCGCACTTCACTTTTAGCTACAACCATTGCAAACCTTTAGTTTACAATCAATTGAGACTAATGAGACGAAAGTTTACATCTATTAAAATTTGAAATTTTGTTATAAACAGAACATACTTGTGTCAAAGCTAATGAATACCAACAGTTTGTTCATTTAATAAAAAAATAAATTATTGGTATGTATTAATTTTCAATAGTCTATTTAGAATATGAACTTTATATAGTCGATTATATTGTATATAGTCTATATAGATTTATCATCTCCCAAGATGGACAAATGCCAGAGACAGATTTATTTATGTCTACAATCTCTTACTACTTTTTATCTTATGAAAATATTCATGTTTCATCTTAGGCAACTATCACCATGTTATGAATCCATAGTAACAACAGACTAACCACTCAATTATTAATTATACTCTTTGCACATAATGAAACTGTAGTGCATCATCTGATTAATAGCAATAAAATAAGAATTATACTTCTTCGGATGTGAGAAAAAAACAGCAAAACGTTGTCTTTAAACTTTCATCTAGAGCTGCTCCACAATTAAAACATTTTAATGACGTTTATCGAATGATTTGAACTTTTAATCGAATGTTAGCCTTGTTTAAACGCAATGTTTTCAACATATTTAAAATTTGTATAAAATAGTATGAGAGACCAGTGCAATAACCTGGTTAACGATTTATGTCGTTTTGTTATTTAATTTTCAAATATAACAAACTTTATTTTTCATGAGCTGTTAGAGCATTCATTTGTTGTAATATCAACATTTACTTTTAAAATGAGTATAACTAAGGAATAATTTCATTATTCTACAACCTTACTAAATTTTCATCTTGCCAGTACCGGGGTACTGGCAAGATGACAACACTGAAAAAAGTCTAAAATTTGAATTTTCTGAATATTTTAAATGGTTAAACATATCATAACAATGTTCTTACATTTTGAAAAAATAAAATAAATTGTAATATAATGAAAATAGGATGAAATCTAGACATCAGTAATTATCTATAGTTTACAACAATAATTCTTTGCGGTAATTTATCAATTTATAACCATTAACTAATAATTAAGCCATCACAAAAGCTCCAGTATCACAATCATATTTATTTTTGAAAATTCTGAAAAACGAGTTAAGATGACAAGCATGTAATCTTGCCCCGAACGGCTTAGTTACAAATTTTCGTTTTTATTGCCATTTATGAAGTCAACTAATTGACAACTATTTATTTCGTGTATTATAAATAAACTACTAATAAATGTTTTTTTCAAATGTTATCTATTTCTGGAGCAGAACATTTAAACGTGCATAAAAGTTATAACGTGACCGCGGAAAACAATCAAAGTTTCACAACTAAAACAAAATAGTGATATCAGCGTTTGCATACTATTATTTAAAGAAAGGGAGGTAGGAGAGCTAGTGGTATTCGTTTCATTTTGAGTTTTATACAAAAAATACAAAGATTTCTATTGCCCAGTGTTATTAAATATTGAAAAATATAGAATAAGAAATGCAGATGCAACTTATCTGAAAAACTAGAGCTGGTAGAAGAATTTTTTTATTTGAAATTAGCATCTCAAATATAATTAAAAACCAATTTTGAAATTCAAAACACGATAAAAAAAAATTTGTAGTTGGTCTGTGTTATCTTATTAGAATGAACACTACAACCATCATTATCATGATTAATACCAAAACCATCTTTAAATTACCTCTATCATCAAAATAATTATCAGTACAATCCTAATCATAACTACCACTACCACGATCTCTATCACTACCATCATCATCACCATCACTATTAACTTCATTATTATCACCATCATCATCACCGCTACTCCCCTTCCATCATCATCAGCATCATGAAAACTACCCCATCATCATCTAACTTTTTCAAGATCTTTTTCATGTTCAAAAAGCACCGTGAAAAGCTTTTGTCTAATTCTTTCCATGTTGCTGTCTGCAAAGAACGTGAAAACTTTAGTCGCAGTCATGTGTGAGAAGGATCCATTATGTCTTTGAAAGTATTTATTATAATTTCAGTATGTTAATATGGCCTGGAAACCGTTTGGGTTATAATAATAATGCTCGTAATTTGTATATGTGTATGTAAAAAAAATAAATTACCGTTATTGGGATTCATCTTGTGACCCCTTTTGTTTTCTTTCCTGCAGTAATCGGTTTAGTTTCTATTTGAACTTTCAAATACATTAAATAGCTTCTTAAGTCAACAAACTCTAGATAATAAATTACATTATACTAAAAGAATTAATTAAAAACCACGTCAAAAATTAAAACGAATAAATTTTTCAACACGTCTTTTTTTACATGGAAATAACGCAAAAGACTAATCATGCCTTATTATATCTAACATAGGCTTGAATAAAATTGTGGATCTTGGAAATTTAATTTACAAATTACGACTCTTATAATTTATATAAATATAAATCACATTTTTATTATCTCTATTTCTGACTAACGGTTTATTATATTAATTTTCTACATTATTATTTAAACAAATATTTTCAATTTTATGATATTTAATTGTATATTGAATAGAATACTACACAAATTAAAAGACAGTTAGAATTTTAAAAGTAAGATTAAGTCAGCGCATATATTTGAATGTCTTTAATAGATGGGTTAATCCAAATTTGACTACAGACTTTGTGTCTTTCTATATTTTGGTTTTCAATTTCAAAAAAACTTGCTTTATGTATACTCATGTAGGTATTATAGAGTATAAAAATAATTTCAAACACAATAATTGTTTTAATCTTTTTTAATTGAGCAAATAGTTTTACAGATTATCAGTGAACACTGACAGCCATAAAACCTCATCTAAAAAACAAGATAAAATTTCTGAACTTAATTTTTGTTTAGTTTTCTTTTTTCCTTCTTTTTTCACACAATTGTTACTATATGCTGCGACGCATTGCTGCGTAAATTAGAAATTTAAAATCAACTTTTTAAAATGGCGCCGGTAATGACGGCTATTTAAATCTCTGTAACTTATTATTTTTCAATAAAATAGCTATTTTCACTTCATGAAATGGTTTTTAAAAATAATTTAATTAATATTCAATTACTTTTCAACGTTAAAACTTTAATTATTTTAAAAGAACTTAGTATTGTAGAAAAATCTATATTAACAAGCAAATCATGATAGTGTATTAATACACTATCATTATCATATCTCACTATCATTGTATATTTCTCTGTTTTCGGTTTTCATTTTTTCTCGATAACGTTGAGAAGCCTCTCAGTTTCTTTTTTTTGGTCAATTGGTGCCATCTAAAAAAGAAAATAAAATAGGAACAAAGCTATATTATCAAGAAGTTCATAACAATGTATTCATGTCCCCATTCTCACTATCAGTATCGGGAAAATTGATCTTATTTCATTAATTGAAAAGCTTCATTAAAAATATTATTAGACGAAGCTTATATCAAAATATTTTTCAAACATTGCCTTATTCAATGAATAATATAAAACAACTTTAAAATATACTGTAAAGTCGTGACACCTAATACTAGTATAATGAGTCTCAGGGAATTTTGTGCTAACGTCAGGGTATGCATGATAGGATATGTTGATATTGTTCTATAAAAAAGAAACATAAGAGCCCGATATTATAAATTTACCTTCCTATACCCATGAACTGTATTAATAATAAAAATTAGAAACTTAGTACTCACCTGTTTCTTGATAAACCACAATGATCAGAGGGAAAAATAACGCTAGAATCAGAAGTGAGAAATTGTGAAAAATAACAAAATAGCCGAAAGCTGATATAAAATAATGTTTTTTAAAGTTGAGAGAAGCAAAACCACGTCTTTAAATAAGCCTACGACTGAATAAATCAAACCTGATAGAACTAACTAATACATAAACTTAAATATTTAATTTTAAAGATCTGTTAGCAAATTTAAGACATGCGTTTTTAGTCTATTTTTAACTTTTGAATAGCTAGAAAGTATAATATAGTAATATTTATTATAAAATTTTACATGGATAATTTTTTAATATTCCTTTTCTTTAAAAAAATGCATCCAGTCTTTGATACGATTTTCCATTCTTTTGAAAAACAAGTAAGACACGAAAAATCGTAAGTATGTAATCGATTCTGGATTAACCCATATATATATATATATGGGCCAATCCAGATTCGACTACAGACATTACATTTTCAGTGTTTTATTTTTGGTTAAAAAAACGGAGATGCCATCAAAGAATGAATGAATTTATTTTAAAGAACGATAATAAAAGAATATAATCCATTTGAAATTTTACCGATAAATACTAGAATACTACACTTTCTAGCTATTTAAAAGTTGAAAATAAGCCTAAAACGCATGTACTACTCCTGAAAAAATCTTTTACCTTTAAACACCAATCGAAAAAATAACGTTGGCGTCCGCATGGGTCGAATCGACCCCTCCATATTTCAACGATGTTTTCACTGAAAAAATATTTTTTTGAGTTATAGTGATTTTTTATAACATTTTCATATATTTTTATAAATAATTATTAGAATTCATTTCTTTTTTTAAAAAGATGTCACTATATATTTAAAAAAAAGTATTTATAAATAAATAAATATTTTTTCTATTAAGCGCTTAATTGAGAGTTGTTAACAAATTTTAATTTAAAAAAGTGGGAGGAGTTAAATGAACATGAATAAAATAGATCGGCTTTTATAAGAATTTCACCCGTCATATAATATCACGCTTACCATGAGGCTAGCACAAAATATACCGATTCCGACATAGTTGCTTTAGGTATCATGAATAATATAAAAAATTTAATGTGACCTTATATTAATTGAAAAGTAAAATTTTTGACGTTTTTTCTGATATAGGCATTATCTAATTATATTTTTTAGGAAGATTCTATATTAAGGGAATAGCACCATGTTTCGCTTCTGATAATCGGAAGTGAGGCAAGAGTACATTATGCTTGTCATTATAGCTTTGTTCAAATACTATTTTATTTTTCAGATATTGACAAAATCCAATTTTTCATCTATTATCATTTTTAGGAATTTAATTATGCCCTAAAAAGCCCGATAGCTTCTTAACTTCTACTTGATTTTCTTACATTGGTTATAAAATTAATAATCATAATAAAAAATTAATTGAATATTAATAAAATTAGTTTTACAAAACATTAAAAAAAGTAATTTTCATGAAAAAGAAAATTTAAATGACAGTAATAATAGCAGCAATTTTTAAAAATAGATTTTAAATGCACCATTTTTGCTGCATATAGTAACAATTGTGAGAAAAAATGGTAACAAAAGACAAATACATGAAAGTTTGATTTAGAAATGTTATATTTAAGTGAGGTTCAATGGCTCTGATAATCAGAAAAACTATTTACTCATTTAAAAGAAATTAATGCAAGTCTTGAGCTTGAAATTATTTTTATACATTGTAATACATACGTATACTCAAGGCAAGTATTGTTGAAATTGAAAACCTAAATATGGAAAGACACAGTAGTCGAATCTGGATTTACCCATATTATATGTATGTTTCTGCATATGTATATATGTGTATATAATTGATATATATATATATTCTTCAATTTTATTTCTTCTTTTTTAACAATATTTTTTAAATATTATTTTTTCCCAATAATTTTTTATTACCATTATAGAGATCAAAAGAACTGCGTGGTCTTTTTAACTCCCTAAACTTAAACTTTAATGAAAAAATTATTTTAAAACGAAACAATAAAGTTTTTTTTAAAGATGAAAATAGCCTAAAGAATGAAAAATGAATAATATACCTGGACATATCATTTTTTTCTTCTCTTTATGTTTCTTCCTATTTGAAAATGCAGACTATTCAAGAACGGCAACAATTCTTGAAACTCAAAAAAATAAATATCCAAAACTTTTTAGATGAAAAACTTGCGTACAATATTCTAAAATATTGTTAGATTCTTTTAAAAAGTATAATTTGTATCTAAAAAGTATAATTTGTATCTAAAAAGTATAATTTGTATCTAAAAAGTATAATTTTTATCAAAAAAGTATAATTTGTATCTAAAAAGTATAATTTGTATCTAAAAAGTATAATTTGTATCTAAAAAGTATAATTTGTATCTAAAAAGTATAATTTGTATCTAAAAAGTATATTTTGTATCTAAAAAGTATAATTTGTATCTAAAAAGTATAATTTGTATCTAAAAAGTATTATTTGTATCTAAAAAGTATAATTTGTATCTAAAAAGTATAATTTGTATCTAAAAAGTATAATTTGTATCTAAAAAGTATAATTTGTATCTAAAAAGTATAATTTGTATCTAAAAAGTATAATTTGTATCTAAAAAGTATAATTTGTATCTAAAAAGTATAATTTGTATCTATTTCAAATGAAATGAACCAGAGGCGGTGATCTGCTGCAAATCTTGGGGAGTCCTACCTAGCATGAATGATCTTGGGAGGGTCCTGGGGTCCGGACTTGAATTTTTTTAAAACTTATGTTTTGATACGAATATTTAAGTAAGCAATGAATAGTTTTGTTTTAGACAGCTATAACTATAACTACACATACTCACAATGTATTACTATGTGACAATTGTGTTTTATGCCATGTTTGACGATTATATTCGCATCAAAACAAGAGATTAAAAATGTTTTTATAGAAAAAAGTGGAGAGTCCGCATTAAGGCAGACCCCCTCATTACCGAAAAGTCTGAACCCCAGGACCCCCCAGGATCACCGCCCATGGAATGAACATATCCCTAACATTCCTAGATGACAAATAAAATTTATAAACTTATTGATAGAAGTTTTATGGATATTTTGGTTTTAAGTAAATTTGATTTTTGCTGTGAATTTTCATTTGAATTATAAAGAAGCTTTAAAATAAAATAACTTTTTCCAACATTCAATCTTATCCAACCACCATTTTATTTAAATATAATTTAGATTTCACTTTTTTTCGAAGTTTCTATTATATTTTTCAATTTTATTATTATTTTATTCTTAAAAATATTTAAGAATTTTAAGTTGAGGGTTAATTAGGTGTTAGAAGGTGTTTGAGGTTTGATTGGGAGAAAGAAGATCTTGGGTGACAAAAAGATCTTGGGTGACAGGAAGATTGTTGATTGGGTGCAGAAAGGGTAGTTGATTAGATTCAGAAGAGGTGGTTGTGGGCTGAATAAGTGCGGAAAGAGGATTTCAGGGCTGATTAAAGGCAAAGAGGATGGTTGAGAGTTGATTGGTTGCAGAGGATGTGGTTAAAGGTTGATAATGTGAAAAAAAGGGTTAAAGGGTTGATTAGGCCCAAAGAAGGTAGTTGAAGGTTCATTGGTTGCAGAAGATGTAGTGGATTGGGTGCTGAGAGAGCAGTGGAAAAAAGATTGAATGCAAAAAAGATGGTTAGAGGTTGAATGGGCGCAGAGATAGTGGTTGATGGTTGATTCAGTGTAGAGAGGGTATTTGAGAGTAGATTAAGTGCACATAGGGTAGAAGAAGGTTGATTAGTGAAAGAGAGAATACTTGAGAGTCAGTTGGGTGCAGAAAGGGTGGTTGGAAGGTGATTAGGTGCAAATAGGGTGTTTGAGGGATGATTTGTAGCATGGCTTACGGTTGTTGGTTGCAGAGAAGATGATTGACTCGGTGCTATTAGAGTAGCTTTCTGTATGTATGAAAAGTTTTTGAGATTTTAATGGGTGCAAAGAAGATGGTTGATTAGGTGCCGAGAAGGTGGTTGATTAGGTGCCGAGAAGGTGGTTGATTAGATACATCATCATATAATACTGTTATGTCGTCTATATCTTCATGTCTATTATCTATTGAAAACTGGTCTAGCTCAATGTCTTTAAAATTGAATCCACTAAAGTTTGAACTTATATTTTTTGATAAAAATGGTAAACTAATTAATAGCCCATGTAATTTCTCCACTCATACTATTGTTCCATCTAATTATATTCGTAGCTTAGGATTTATTTTCGACTCAAAATTAACCTTATCAAACCAAATTCTATCAGTCACTAAATCTTGCTATTTTCATCTCAGACGTATCAGACAATTATTACCTTACTTAGATGACCCTTCTTTAAAGATGTTAGTCTCGGCACTTGTTTTATCTCGAATTGACTATTGTAACTCACTCTATTATAATTTACCTGAAACTACTTTAAAACCATTAAATAAAGTATTTAATTATGCTGCTAGAGTCGTTAGCCGTACTCCTATTTATCACCACATTACACCCTCTCTCATCTTATTACATTGGCTCCCCATCAAATTTAGGATTATATTTAAAATCTGTGTTTTTATGTTTAAATTAAAAAACTCCCCAGTATCCCCAATATACCTCAAATCATTAATAACTCACCCTCATAGAAGGAGTTTAAGATCATCTACTCAAAATCATTATTTCATCCCTTCCATTAATAACTCTTTTGCTAAACGTCCTTTCCATTATGCAGGTCCATATATTTGGAACTCATTACCTCCTTATTCAACTACTTTTAAATCATTATTTACTTTTCGTAAGGATCTGAAGACATATCTGTTTAACAAATTTATTTACGAGCGCTCTTGAATTTGAAGAAAGAGCGCTATAGAAATCTATTTGATTGATTGATTGATTGTACTGAGAAAGTAGTTGAGAGATGATAGTGTGCAGAAAGGGTTGTTGATTAGATACAGGGAAAGTATTTGAGGGTTGAATTGATGCAGCGTGGATGATTGGGTGCAAAGAAAGAGGTTCATTAGATGCATGGAGGTTGGTTGAAGGTTGATTGGGTGCAGACGAGGTGGTTGATTGAATTAAAAGAGAGTGCATGGAGGTTGTTTTGGAGCAAAAAGATGGTTTATTAGATACAGGGAGAATATTTGCAGGTTGATTTTATACAGGATAAGTAGCTCAGAGTTTACTTCGTTCTAAACGGATGGTTGAAGGCGGATTGGACAAAAAAAAAGAGCGAAGATAAATTGATGGCTGAGAGGGTGGTTGATTGGATGCATAGAGAATGATTGAGTGCTGAGGGTGGAGAAGAGATAGTTGAGGGTTGTTTAGATACAGAGAAGGTGGTTCGTTGCATAAAAAGTAGTTGATATTGGATTTAGAGAAAGTAGTTGAAGATTGATTAGTTGCAAAGAAAATGGTTCATTTGGTACAGAGAGGGTGGTTGAGGGTTTTTTGGATGCAGGGAGGAACGAAAAATCATAACTCTTAATATGCATATATAATAAATTTGAACTTATGGTTTATAAGTGAACTTTTTCAACAATAAAATTGAATTTAAAATATCTTCATTACTTTTGTAAAATTATTTGTCGAATCGTATTTCAGGAATAGGAAGTCACAAAAAGTCAAAACCCTATAATCCATTATAACTCACCCAACTCTCTATTCCAAGGACTGGAACGAAGATAAATACGGTAGCTGGCGCAGTGGTCGAAGTATGTCTACCTATTATTATAAAGACTGGTTTAAAAGGATGGAGCAAAAGAACCACTAGATGGTCAATGATTAAAAAGGCAAATCTCAGCAAAACGTTATTGAACGCTTAGGGCATGGCAAGACAATCAATCAAATCAATTTCTATAGCGCTCTTTCTTCAAATTCAAGACAACATGAACATCCACTGCATGCATCTCTATCTCCAGCCGTATCGACTCTGTCCTGCTACTGGATTTGAGGAAAGAGCGCTATAGAAATTGATTTGATTGATTGATTGAGAGAGTGAGATCGACGAACTGCGCAACTCTTTCTCACTCTAATCCAATTCATCGCGCAAGTCACTTTTTTTCACTTATCCAATTCTTTCAAAACGTCCTGTGGCAACAGACTGGCAATGTAACGAAAGAGACGTCCATTCTTTCACATTGTATATCCAGCTCTTTTTCTGACGGCCTCAACGACGACTACATGGTAGCGTGCCCTGTAGCACCGTCTTAGACAATGAATCGTGCGTGACGAAGTGGCCAGACCAAGCCAACTTTCGACATTTGACAGTTGCTAAAATAGGTTCTTGTTGTCCAACTAGTTCTGTTGTATTGTGATGGACGTAGTTGTTGGTTCTGTGCTTTAAGTAAGAAATGCCGTGGAGTTTACGGAGACTTTTAGATTCAAAGACTTGTATCTTGCGTTATGTTTTTGCGTTATGTGTCCAGGTCGCCCATCCGTAAAGTAGGATACTGAGCACAAGTGATTTTTAGAATCTGTATCTGACAGAGAAGCTGATTACTTAGCCATAACCGATTAAGTCTGGCAATTGCTGCAGTTGCCATTGGTTTTTATCTCTGTGGTGCTTGTTCCATCCTTCTACAGGGTTACTCCTAGGTACTTAAACAGTGACACTTCCTCTAGCTTTTATCCATTCATCGTTATTTCAGTTGAGTTGTTGGTTGTGCTATTCACCATAACCTTGGACTTTTCTGAGCTCACCTTCATCCCGTAAGCCATTGTTTATTGATCAAGTTTGTTGGTGAGGTCTCGAAGTTTGAGCCGCCCATCAGATCGATGTCATCAGCAAATCTTAAGTTGGGGATTGAACTGCCATTAGTAGAAATGGTAGAATGAGGATCTCAAAAAGTTTCTTGCATTATTCTTTTTAAGTAAACTTTTAGGCGAACCCCCACTGATGTTTTAAAGAATTGTCCTAACTGCCCATGGAAAGTACTGCACTGTTGGCGTTTTTATAGAGGTTTTCGAATATATGCATTAGTTCTTCATCAAATTTGTAATCCTTCATTATGTGAAGCAAGCCGTCATGCCAAAGTTGGTCCAAAAAATCTAGAAAAGATGCCCTAAACATTGCCTGCTCTAACCTTTCTTAGCCAGCTCACCCTGGCTGGTGAAGACACTACCCTAGCGGTCAAAGAAAAAAATTCTTCTAAAACTGGGCACATGGATTGTTCGTTCACTTTTGGAAAAATAATATGTAAACAGACCAAATAGGAGAACAGTATTGGTATTGAAATCACAGTCCGGAGCGAGACCAAATTCGCCGGAAAAATACAGCTCTGTGAATGAGTTTATGGTTTCACGAACTTCTCGAGTGGCAGACCTAGCAAGGAGCGGCGTGAAGCAGGCGGTAAGTTGCAGTTAGAACAACTTTTGTCAAAAAGCTGACAAGACTCCCAGAGGGACCATGGAGATTCCACTGATGGATGGAAAAAAGCATCTCACCACCATCAGTGCTTACACCCCAACCATGACTAGCCTAGATGAAGTGAAGACAAAGTTTGACGAAAAATTTTACACAGTCATTGCCAACGTTCCAAAGGCGCACAAACTCGTATCGCTTGGTGACTTCAACGCAAGAGATGGCAAGACAACGCTGTCTGGGAAGGAGTCCTCAGACATCAGGGAGTGCCTCTGTAACAACAACGGTTTACTTTTTCTCCAAACCTGTGTTGAATATGAACTGTGGATTAAAAATAATATTTTTCGACTCTACCCGTAAACAGAAATCGTTCAAAGGTTGGATGAACGGGTAGCTGAGTCGGCAACGACTCTGGGCTTGACCAATAATGAAAGGTCCTAGGTTCAAGTGCAACCAATGCCCTAGTAGCCCAAAGGCGCAAATGAAAATATACAGCGTAAGTGGCCTAGAAGCCCGTTCGGGTTATACCCCACTATAATAATTCTCGTCATTATTATTATTATTTTGATTATAAAGCACTAGCATCTTATTTACTACATCATCGTCAGAAAGAGTAAAAAGACAAATTAATAAGTAAACGAATCAGTGTGCTTCACTGAATGCTGGTCTGACCAGCGCCTTGAAAAAACGCTTAGAATCCACTCTTTTATACATGAAAGCTCAATTCTACTACAGCTAAAGAGAACATCAAGCACCAGATCAAAAAAATACTAGTTTTATGAAAACTGCGAAGACATCACACAGTTATTGGATGAAATACCTCCATAAAGTTTTTCCCAACAACTCCAAGTCTATGGCAATGAGAGATTCGTACAACCTTATACGAGAAATTAATTTTAATTTGGTGAAAAAGCACTATATAATTGATTCGATTGCTTGAATGAAAGAAAAGGGAAAATCTTGGTGAGATGGTCCGAACATTTTGACAAGTCTTAAATCGCCCTCCGTCAATCAACGTTGAAACCATCAATCGCAACTTCTAACTGCCCACAAACGAAGCACTGCATGATCCCCTATGAAACTCAGAAACCAATTCGTTTTCCCTACAAACCACCTTGTTCAGCCGCCATATCAGCTGAGCTCTAACTGAAAAGCTGTACCAGCTTTTTTTACTTATGTGGGAGAAAGAAGCGATTCAAAAATGCTTTCATTGTGAATCTCTGTAAGCCAAAAAAAAGTAGACAAGCCTGTAACAACCACAGAGACATATCACTTTTCGCAGGCTCTTCAATATTTGGTCAAAAAAACTTAGTTTTTAAAATGTATCTTTTTATAAATAAAAAAAATTCTATTCACATTTCAGATATCTGAAATATTTGGAAAGTGTGATGTATAGTCTAGTTTAAGGAAATATACCACCACATATCTTTTGAGCTCTAGGATTGAATCAGTATGTGCACTTTTTCAATAAATAATGAAACCATTTGTTCTACTAACTATCTTAACAAACCCAGGTCTTTTGACGATTAATCGAACTGAAGTTTTTTTGGATGCTAGGATGATTGACTTGACCTCATCAAGCGACTTTTCTTCTAGAGATTCGCCATCCCATTCCACTATTTGGTCACCTAATTGAAAAGTGTAAAAAGATAAAACAGTGGAGAAATGATAAAGGTTAATGATATTTGAAAAGCAAGGGATAAACAGATGAGAGAATTGATGATAAAAATGTTTTTTAAAATTTTAACGTTTCAAAAAATTAAAAAAGCTTATATAGCGCATTTTGATAAATTCAAAGCGCATTTGTCAGATGAAAACAATAATCTCTTTGCATCAGTGCACCAGACACTCTTTCAATTAATATTTTTTATACTTTCTTTATTCGAATGAGAAAAACATAAAAAAGAATATAGCTTACCCAGAAAAACTCCTTGGGTTTCAGCTGGTCCTTTTGGCAGCAGTCTACTCACATACATCTCAACTTTGTCTCCGTCATTCACCCGTTTTTCAGCCAGCTTCAAGCCAAAGCCTAAGATAGATTATGACTTTTTAAAACCAAATCTCTGTTATTTTTAATTTTATGGCACTAATAACATTTCAGTGTCACAAAAATTTACATGATCAAAACAGCCTCTACAAATTAATAGATACATGTATTTTCTAATTTTACCTTGGAAGCTGCTCTTATTTGAAGCCCTTTTCAACTCCACTTTGAAGTACTTGTCACTTCCTTCGAAGAGATGTAACGTGATTCAGAATGTAGACTTCGATAGGGTGCCAATTGAAAATTCGGCAAAACTTTTATGTGTCAAATTTTTTAGGGTTTCTTTTATAGTTAAAATTAATATAAACAATATTCAATGAAAAGAAATGAAATTTACAAATCGCGCAACAAGCTAAAAGATTTCGTAACTCTAATTATTTCTTCAAAAAAGACTATTCAGGCATCGTTCAATCCAAATTGCTCATTAACAGTTCATTTGAGTTGTAAAAGGTACACGCTCTAATGAAAAAGAATATGGTTGATCGTCTTGCAGTTCTGGTGTCTGGAAATGGAAAAATGAAACTGGTGGGGTTGTCAAAACTACCCAATGGAACTCGACAGGCAAAAGCCACTGCTTTGTTGAACCTCATTCAAGAGTGTAAACTCCAAGATAAAATTAATTTTGAGATTTTTGAAACTACTGCTATCTCTTTGATAAAGGACTAGGTCGTTATTTGATAAGCTTATCTTGTAGGCATCACCTTATAAAGCCTATTTTTGCACACACAAAATTGTATTGATATTTAGTGGCCCAAATATAGTTGTTTTGAAAATTTGCGGCATCCTGGGCTTAATCGATCCTTCTGGATATTAAAGTGGACTACATACTGATTCCATTGCATCTATCTCAATCCAATTAAGAATAATTGTCGTTTTTTTATAGCGCCCAGGCATGCAACTGAAGCGCTCACGCTACTTCGTAATGCAATAAAGAAATAAAAATAGTTATAATAGTAATGTTATAAAAAGGAAAAAGAAGAGTAGCATGGAGTAATTATGAGTGATAAGCTAAGTGAAAATAATGAGTTTTCAGTTTGGTTTGAAAGTCGAAAATTGGTTGATGTTGCGAAGTGCAGGTGGAAGGGCATTCCAAGTTTTTGGAGCTGCGTGACGGAATGCTTTTTTTGAGGTGTTGTTTGTAGTGGATTCTTGGTTGAGGAGATGATCTCATTTGCTTTAAAAAAAGTATAAACTGACATTCTGTAAAGTGAATCAGCATTTTACACATTTGCATTTCGCACCTTTCTGCTTTCTCCTTTCTGCAGTTTATCCACAACCGACACATAAGGGAAATGGAAAATCCTGACCATTAAAGCAAAGAACAATAATTTAGCGAATAAATTTTAGTTTTTGCGTTTTTGTAATAAACTAATTATTAAATAAAAATATTATTGTCCTATTTTTGAAAAGTTTATTTTAAAGATTCATAATTTGTTTATTAAATTCACTTTTTTCAATGTACGTTTGAAAGATAAATGCATTTTCATTAACTTTTTTTAATGAATTTAAGTAAGATTCAATATAAATGTTTAAATAACTTCGAAAACAATTTATTTTCAAATTAGTAAAAATACATTTTTTAGCCAGCCAAGATAGAAATTCAAAAATGTTTCTAAAAATTCGACCAACACACTTAATTTAAAAAAAATTAATTAGTTATTTCAGATTTTTATATACCTTCGAAAAAATTTAAATTTTATATCAGTAAAAATAAATTTTTCAGCCAGTCAAGATACAATTAAAAAACGTTTCTAAAAATTCGACCGACACACTTATAAAAAAATGTTAATTTTATACTTTCAGATAGGTTGCATTTCAAGTTGCAGTTTTTACTTTCTATTTTGCAATGTTTAATAACACTGCACAATAGAAATATTTATATTTTTTTATTACACTAAAAATATAGTTTTTGAAGTAAATAAAGGAAAATCAGTTTAATTTTTGTTTAAAATAATTTTCCTGTGTTTTGCTATATTTGTGGAAAATACAAAAAAAAGAAACCCGAAAAATTGTGAGTGACATTATGAATAGAGCGTATCTCGGTTACTTTAACGTTAAATTTAATGATTAGGATAGAACATGACCACCACACGGGATCTGTAAAACGTGTAAAGAACGTTTACAACAGTAAACTATTGGAAAAAGAAGTAGTTTAAAGTTTTGCATACCAGTTTCGAGAGAAACATAAATCCATTTTAAGGATTTTTATTATTTCCTTATGAATATTTTTGGAATCAAACGTAACTAACGTAATAAGTGGACTTAGTTAATGCCAGACACCTGCTTCCTCATTTAGAAGAAATGCCCATACCAACATTTCACCAGCTTCTAGAACTATTTGAAATTGAGCGTTTTAATTTTGATAAGGCTTCTGATACTAGTGAAGGTGATTATGATTAAGTATCATTAATATCTCAACTTTTCAAAAATAATGAATCAATTGATCTAATCATAAATCTCAACAAGTCCTGAGAAGCTTCTGAATTACTAGATTCTAGAAAAATTGGGTCTATCAATACATTTTCCAAACGATTGGCGTTTCTTTATTTCGTTTTTTATTTAGCTCAAAACGCAGTTTAAAATGTTCAATATTTTATTCTTTCAAATTCATGAACATATTTTAGATAAAAATATTTTTATAATAATAAAAAATGGTTTAAAGGATTCGATTTTATTTATTCAATTTAATAAAAAAAATCGTGAAACATAAAATTTTTAAAAGCGTCGTATTTCAAAAACTCAAACTGCTAGAAAAAATCTGTTGTCATAATTGAATTCAGGGGATCAAATTCATATAAAATCAGTTCAAAATATTCAAACAACAAAATGGCTGTTGTAAAATTATAATTTGCCTATTCCAAACAGCTGCAGCTTCATGGCAAGAGGTTACAGATTTTAAAGAGAACACTGAGTTGTGCAAGTTTCAACAGACGATAATTATAAATTACAAAAATCCTCTAGTACACGGTTTCTTAACTCTTAAACACCAACACGGGTCGATTCGACCCATTTCATTATTCAATCACTCGCTGTGTCAAAGTTTATTTTTGTCATGACTTTGTATAAGTTTTAATTGGCAATTTAACACATTTTCAGATGTGAAATATTATTTATAATTTCGATTTTACAGCATTCTAAAAATTTTAGTAACGTTCGCGACCGTATGGGTTGAAACGACCATGAAATTAATAGCACGAATTGAATAGCTTAAGTTAAATATTTTAGTGAAATTTTTGCACAATCACAAAATAAGCAGTTTATTTAATTTAGTTAGCAAAATTAATACATAAAGGACATTTTCGACAACGTTAGACAGTTTTGTTTTGAATGCATTTTCTGCAGCACAAACCTGTCTTGGCTGATGAGTTAGAAAGTACTGGGTGATTGAGAATAAATTTATTATTGCTTTCATAATTATATTTTTTTAGATAACACTCGAAAAAAATAACCTTATTTCAATGATGTTTTCACTAAAAAATATTTTTTGACTGATAGTGATTTTTATAAAATTTTCATATATTTGTATAAATAATTATCAGAATTTACTTCTTTTTAAAAAGATGCCACTATCCTAATAAGGGTTTATAATGGTAGAGATGAACCATTGTGGTCAAAGATTGTTGTTTGTGTATTAGCTAATTAATATCACACAATATATTCGAATTAATATCCTAATGTCTAAGATTTGATTTAATTAATATCAGAAGTTTTTGAAGGCAAAAAAACAAAGTTTGCTCTAATGGGCTGATCATGACATGTGGCAATAAAAACTATCAACTTCCACATGAGTATGTAAAGGTAGATGAAAAGTTTGTACCATTTTGAAGTCGTTTCAGTTTAGAACAGTACATGCCATCTAAATCTGTAAAATATGACTTTAATCTTGGTGCCTTCGTGATGCCAAACGGGGTATAGTTTGAAAATGAAGTCATTTTTTGGTAATGATCACGGAGGTGAGCCAATTCGAAAATTTGAGAATGGCTGCTGTAATCGACCTGATAGAACATCTGGATGCTTGGCTAACAGTTGTTACCATGGGCGGCGATCCTGGGGGGGTCCTGGGGTCAGGACCCTCCCACTATTTTTTAGTGGGGGGGTCCACCTTAATGTGGACCCCCCCACTTTTTTCCAATCTTTTCATCTAATTTTTTAAATTTTGATATGAACATAATCGTCAACCATGGCATAAAAATGAATTTTTATACATTAATACATTGTGAGTATGTGTAGTTATAGTGATAGCTGTCTAAAACAAAAATATTCTTTGCCTAATTAAATACTCCTTCATCTACTTTTCTTTTTATCTTTATGGCGTAGGCGGGAATCCTAAGGGGGTCCTGGGGTACACCTTCATAAGGACCCCTTCACTCTTTTAAAAATACACATTTCTCAACTCTCATTTTGATACGAGCCTAATTGTCAACCATGGGATAAAGAAATGCTAATACAGTAATACATTGTGAGTATGTATGGGCAGCGATGCTAGGGGGGGTCCTGGGGTCCATCTTAACATGGATTCTCCTCAATTTTTCAAATAAAATAATTTCTTAACTTCTATATTAATAAAAGCATAATCGTCAACCATAGCTGCTATGAAATGAAACTGGCAATGAAACAGAATTTTTATTCAGTAAATATACTTTGGGTAGGCGTAGTTATAGTGATAGCTGCCTAAAGCAAAATTATTCTTTGCTTTCGCAAATACTCCTCAACCTACTCTTCTTTTAAAATTTATGGATTTAAATTAATGAATTATATTTATGAAAACTAAATTTCTGAATTTTCAATTTTCGCAAGCAGACATTCAGGATGTTTTTCAGAAAATATCGGTTCACTTTATGCAAACAGACAGATTTACATTTGTATAAATTTTATACTATAAAAAAAAACATTCACATTGTGTTACTTATTTTGCATGGGCGATGTTCATAGGGGGTTTTGAGGTCTACCTTAATATCGACCCTTTCAATTTTTAGATGAACCAAAGTTAATGGCTTTCAAAAGGCTTTGAACATTAACTAAAGTTGTGGTTAAATCAAACTACAAGTTTCATATCACATGACCGCAAAAATAAAATGCTGATGCTTTTAGCTCATTCTATTGTTAGAAACACAGTGTGCACTGTTAATGCCGAATCAAGCCAGTTTGGTGTTATGGTTGACGGCACACAAGACTGCAATGGGTTAGAGCAGGAATCGATATGCATTCGTTTTTTTGATGAAGCTCTTAATATTAAGGAAAAGTTTATTGGTTTATTCAGCCCACCAGACACGACCAGACAAAAATTATCTGCTGTAGCAAAAGAGTTTCTGATCAGAATTATGCTACCCATAGAAAATCTCAGAGCTTAGACTTATCACGGCGCTGCTAACATGAACGGCCGATTTAACGGTTGTCAGGCTATTATCAGCAGTGAGCATCTGTTTGCATTGTTTTTCCACTGTTCTGCACACTGTGCAAATCTTGTAGCCCAGCACACAGCTGCCGCAAATCGCTTTGTGAGCAATTCACTTCAGTTTGTCCAAGAGTTAGGTGCTTTTTACAATCGTTCAGGGAAGTTCAAGAAGCAGTTTAGTGATGCTTTAGTGTCTCTTATAACTGACTTGTCTGATGAGCCACTGAATGAAAAGTATAGTATAAAACTTCTTTGTCCTACAAGATGGCTGTTCAGAGTATCTGCAGTGTCTTTTGGGCTTGAACAATATGAAGTGGTACTTGTTAGCTTAAAATCATTTGCTTCCATTGGTACTGCTGATGAAACAGCTGTAAAGGCTCGAGGCCTTTTTTCAACAAGCACTACTTCACTGGCCCTCAAGCTAGTTGTTTTGATGTTTTCACTTCTGGAACAGTTAAAAAAGTCGTTGCAGTGAGCAAGTGCCAAGGTCAGTAGAATGGTTGCAGCGACCAGTATGGTTTTGGCATATGATCTTGAGCCGATTTCTGTACCTCGGGTGCAAAAGCCGCCACAAAAGTATTGTGGGATAGGCCCAGCTTATGTAGCAACAAAACCAGAGGAACATTATCGAGCAGCATATTACGCTGTCATAAACATTGCAATCAAGCAACTGACAGAAATGTTCAATCGAGATTCTCCTATTTTGCGTTCATACTTGCAACTGGAGACAATGTTGCTATCTGGTGATATTTGCAAGCAGTATCGTGAGCTAAATGCAACTAGTCTTTTTTCACAGTTAGCTATGTTTAAAGACCAGAATGAATACAGAACTTTATCACAAGTGCAACAAATAATGCAAGCTATGATCCCGGAAGTCAGACATCTCTTTCCTCAGGTTGAAAGATTGATCAGGTTGATGCTTGTTTGTCCAACAACGTCCTGTACTGCAGAAAGATCTTTTAGTGCTTTGCGGCGTCTTAAAACTTGGTTGCGTGCAACTATGACACAGCCTCGCTTGAATTCACTGGCCGTTTGTCATGCACATCAGGATATACTTGACAGTATAGATTTAAAAAAACTAGCAGAAGAATTTGCTAGTCGGTCAGACATTCGAAGGGGTCTTTTTGGAAATTGGAGTTAGCGAGCTGTGGGGAGAAGATAGGAGAACAGACATTCTTTGTTATCTGAATATACACAGTGGGCCAAAAAAATTTCACAGTGTATATTTGTTTATAAATTTGGCTAATTTAAATCTATTTGAAATTTTGTAAAACTATTTGACTCAGAATTGAATGGAAAACAAGATGTTATAACATTTATTTAGATTCTTTTAATGTGCATTCTTTTCACCTAGTGAAACTAAAACAAGTGTGAAAATAGCGAAAACTATATTATAAAACAAAAACATATTTTGATATTTTCCAATTTGTTTCAACTTCACAAGGTGAATGTATTACAGATTAAAAGGGTCAAAATAAATTTTTCTTAAATCTTGTTCCTTATACATTTCTGAGTCAAACTGTGAAAAAATTGAAAATCGCTTTACATTTGCCAAAGTTATATACAAATATATAGCGGCATGTTTTTTTTGACTCAGCGTGTATATTTATCTGTCTGTTCGACTGGCTAACCCAATAAAGTGTTTATTTATCGTTAGAGTTTCATCAAAAAAAGGAATACAGATTTATGCCTGGTCTACCTAGTTAGTTATGCTATATATTTATGTTATATTGATATTCTAATTTTTAGTGGCTTGACATTTATATATACTTCTATAATATGATGGCTGTAACAACAGATTGTCCGGACATTTAATTATTATTAATTTATTCTTACATTTGACACTATTGAAAGGAATTTCACTATTTTATTGGAACATAGACATATGGATACAAATCTGCGCACATTTTTTTAAAGGTTATTTTAATGTTATGCAAATTTATTATTTAGAAAAATAACTGATAAATAGATTTTTCAAAATATTAAAAGGATTTGTGGAAACTTTTTTTAGTCGTTCATAAAATCATTGAAAAAAATTAAAAAGTAAATGAATGAAAAAACATAATAATAACATTAATTGAATCTATAGCACGCAGTGAAAAACTTAATTTTTTTTCTCAAATCACTAAAAATGTTTTAAAAAAGTTAAATTTTTCTTCAAACTCGTGGACCGTGGTTATATTTTTAGAGTGGTGGTTTTGATATTAGTAGGGTTGATAGCTAGTTGTAATTGAATTTATATAGATGACCAATAATATAAGCTATTAAAATCGTTTTTTCTTCAAATCGCTTAAAGTGGCAATAGAAAATATTTTTTATTAAGTATCGAATGTTTTTAATGGTTGGCCATACAAATATTAGTAGTTGATACAAAAATAATTCGCAATACAGCAACCAATACTAAATAGTATCGCTGTCCCTGAATTGGTCGATACCAGTTATTTGATTCTAACCCTGGGGTGGACCCCCCCAAGATTTTCTACAGATCGCCGCCCCTGGTTGTTACAAATAATTTTTTACTTTACTAGAATTGTTCCGTGAAATTCAAAATCGCTGTATTGGATTAGTGAGAACTGTATGGATGAATCTTCAATAATTACCCAAAAATCCAGAGGATCGGCAAAGCTTCGACAACCTTTGCCAGGCTGTCACCAAGAGTTTGGAGCAACAAGATGCTGACAATAAAGACAAAGATAGCTGTGTACAAGGCATGTGTTCTGAGCATTCTTCTTTACGCCAGTGAATCCTGGACACTATACGCATACCAGGAAAAAAGATTGAGCGCTTTTCACATGCGGTGTCTTCGACGCATGCTCGGAATCTCATGGCAAGACCGCGTCACAAACAGCAAGGTGTTGGCGAGGGCAGCCATTTCAAGCATGACCACTCTTCTTCGTCAAAGACGTCTCCGATGGTTAGGACATGTACGTCGGATGGATGATGGCCGACTTCCCAAAGACGTGCTATTCGGCGAGCTTGTCTCAGGTTGGAGAGCAACTGGCAGACCATACCTTCGCTACAAAGACGTCTGCAAGCGCGATCTAAAATCTACAGAGATCGACGTCAGCACCTGGGAATCGCTTGCTGAAGATAAAAGCAGATGGAGGCAAGCTGTGCGCATGGGACTAGAAGCGGGGGAAGCAGGGATTCGTCGGCTTACCAGTGAAAAGCGCTCCCGCAGAAAAGAAAAACAGCAGCGATCTGCGACCAGCAGCCACCAACAATCAGAGGCGAGCAACAACCAGAGGCGAGTAACAACCAACAGCGACCAACAACCAGCAGCCAACAACAATCCAAAGAGAACAACAACCAACAGCGACCAACAACCAACAGCCAACAACAACCAGCTGCGAACAACAACCAGAAGAGAACAACAACCAACAAAAAACAACAACCATCAGAGAACAACAACCAGCAGCGACAAAACCACAGCGAAAAGTTCTCCCTCAGCGCAAGTCCATTGTCTACTTAGACTGAAGGACGCCAACAATAACCCAAAAAAGTTACAGAAAAAAAAGAAAACTAGTTAGTGTTACTACCATGTGTATGACATATATTATTAGAAAACAAACATTTTGTTAGCCAACATGTTTTTTTCAACATATAATAGACGTTTCAGCATTCAATCTTTTCCTTTTTTGGCGTGAATTGAAGCGTAAAAAAATGAAGAAAATGCAGCTTTTTTGAAATTCAAAACCAGAACCATTACTTTATTCATTAAAAGATGCTAGTAGCAAAAAAATAAGCTTCACGATGTCATTAATAATGTTTTAAAAGTAGAAAACTTTATGCAAAAAATGGGATTGAATACGCGTTTATTTTTGTCACTGTGTGAGGTTATGGATGCTGAAAAAAATAACTTTGATTTTGTACAAAAAAGTCAGATGGCTTTCTCGAAAAAAAGTTCTTACTTTTATAATTGTGCTTTGAAAAAATTCAAGCCACGAAATCCTGCTCTGGTGGATGTTTTTAGTTCCTACAATATCTATCTTTTTGCATACCTTTCAGATATTTTGGTATAATTGGGAAATTGAATCTGTCAGTGCAAGGAAAGAGCACCAGCTTGTCTCGTCTCATGGACTATGGCAATATCATTCTTACTGGGTTGCCAATGACGCAGCTGCAGAAAATTCAGTCTATAATCAACACCACAGCTAGGCTCATAATAGGTGCTAGAAAGTATGATTACATCAGCCCTGTTCTCAAAGAGCTCCACTGGCTTCGTGTTGAAAACAGACTTGAATACAAAAACATCTTGTTAATGCACAAGTGTCTGTCTAATGAGTGCCCAGATTATTTGGCGAGTAGCATTGTCACGAGGGCAAGTCTTCCCCAGAGGGGAAGACTCAGGGCTGCTAGGTCAATAATATACTAATTTCCTCCACGTCTCATTAATTATGACTATTATTTCATTAATTCAGAATTTGAGATAGATATTACTTTCCAGTTTTCATGCTTGGTGTTTAGTGGGCCGTGAAGACTATTAAAAATGCCCAAATGGTCCGTTCCTTCAAAAATTTTAAAAACCCTTTGCCTAAATCACCGTCAGTTTCACAAATTTTTGTTCGAAATAGCCTCGGAACATGGAGATAAGCTTTATAATACACAAGTGCGGTGGCTGAGTAAGAGCTAAGTCTTTATTTGATTTTTTTGAGCTCAGGGAAGAAATTGTTTTATATCCAAAGTAATAAAAACTCGTTTCATGTCATGGTAAAAAAGTGGGCTTCTTACTACCAAAAAAATGAGAAGTCCGGATCCTACGACCCCCACCCCAGTGTCGCCACCCACTATCTTTTGAAAGTAAATTTGAAATAAAAAAAATACGCCTTGCACGTTGTATTGACTCACACACACAAATACACACACACACACACACACACACACACACACACACACACACACACACACACACACACACACACACACACACACACACACACACACACACACACACACACACACACACACACACACACACACACACACACACACACACACACACACACACACACACACACACACACACACACACACACACACACACACACACACACACACACACACACACACACACACACACAGACACACACACACACACACACACACACACACACACACACAAACACACATATACACACACACACACACACCCAAACACACATACATACTCACTTTGGAGTTTTTGATGCATGTGCTTGAAGTGTAGTGTTGTTGAGTCATGTTGATTTTTGGACAAGAGAGGGATGACAGCTGGTTCAGACATGAATCTCTGGCGTGGCTTCGTTCTCATGGAAGCATCTTTTTTGCCGTTAGGACTGTTAGATTCATAGAATGTTTCTGTCTGGTTCTTGCTGTTCGATTGTCGGCTAACTTCCTTCGATGGCACCGAAAACATTGGATTGAAGGTTTTGTTGACTTTTATGAATGGTATCAAAGGTTCTATAAACGTCAAAAATTAAAGTAGTTGAAACTTGAAAATACCTTGTAAGAGCCGCTCATGTTGTGTGCTGAATAAGTCTCGCTCAAATTCTTTCTTTTCATTTCTTCAGACACCACAGCTCTTATTTTTTTATATTTTCCAATATATTCACTTCCATTAGTATCAGGCACAGTATCGTCGTCTGCTACCACCAGCAGTTCATCAAAGCTTCCTTCAGATGCTTTCTCTTTCAAAAGCTTTATGTCTTTTTTTTCGAAGGTTTCTCTCTGCTGGCATGCCACACCATCTGTGTCAGTAGTAATGTCAATGTTCTTGAAAAACTGAGTTGGTATTTTCTTCTGAATATCACTTTTATCGTGACCAACTCTCCACTCTTTGCTCAACGACATCTGCACACTTTGTCTTTTGAAGTACTTTAGATTAATTTGGTTTCTGGGTGCTTGTGGACTAAGCATTCTGCAACTTTTTCGACAAATACCATTTTTGTAAGAGCCAAGCCATTCGGAATGCTCGTTTGTCCTCCAATTCGTATTATCTTGCTCACTTGGAAAACTTTCACGGCTATGTGATTGAGGTCTTTGCCTATAATTCAAGTCTTCATGACTTTCCAATTCACTATCTTTTTTCCACACGTCTTTATTTTTTTCAGTAATCTTTTCTCTATTTTTTTTAATTGAAAGGGGCATTGAAAGGTTTTTAGTTGCAGAAAAGTTCATATTTTTGAAAGTTTTAGATAAGTTATCTTCATCTTCACTCGCATACACGACATCGATTTGTCTGTTCTGTTGGCTTCTTTCAGGAGATTTATTTATTCTGAAGGAGGCTGACAGGCGGTTTATCTTGTGATTGTAATTATCGTTTCTCGGCTGCCTTGGATTGCTCCAAAAATCTTCTTTACGATGGGTAGTTGCTGTTTTTTTTGCGATCGAATTGAGAAAGAAATTCGTTTGAGAATGTTTCAACTCGAGGTCGCTTATTGCGTTTTCATTGTAATAATCGACTTCATGATCTTGCATAAATCTGATTTTAAACTTTTGTTTAGATAGTTGCATTTTTTGCTCGAAAGAGTGACGTTGACCATAGTGAGGCTGACAAGATACTCTTCTCGACCTGAAAAGATTTTCTTGCAAGAACTGAGTGCACGTTTCAGAGTTGTTCAGCTGAGAACGGGGTCTGCTATACGCTCTGTAGTAAGCTTCGTCATCAGAAAGAGCCAAATAGCTCGTCTTTAAATTTTCATTATTGTCTTCTCTGTTCTGACTGTAGCCGGGATGCAATAGATTGTTGTAGTCATTTCTGTGCATGTTTTCAGTTTCAAAGATTCCATCAGAAAATCTAAAAGATTTAACTTAATAAGTTATTCATAATTTATAAAAAATCTAGGTAAAAATATAATTTTTAAACGTTTTATAAACGTTGAAAATTTAGTAAAAAAGACCAGGGTAAAATAGGAACCCAGGCAAGATAACGAATATTTTTAATTTTCCAGTTTTTTACTAGGTTAGGACATAAAGCGTTCACTACTGACTTCACTAATTGAAGGAGTGAGCTCCAAAACTTGTTAAGTAGAAGTAACATAAATGTCTACCATCATGAAAATACTCTTTCGACTAAATCAACGCCATTTACCCGCAATTTGTTAATAATATTGCTATATGAAATACTCTCAGTTCAGCTATAGATTTATAATCTCAGTCTTCAGCAAACACCAAATTTTTAGGTTGTAATTTTGATAGCAGGCTTTCACATATTAACCATGTTGTGCAGTAGATATTCAAATAAAACGGTATAAAAAACACATATATTGTTCATGAAACATTTTATTTAAAAAAAATTATATTTAAACATTTTATAAGTGTTGGGTACACACTGGATGTGGTGTTCGGCTGATGGTTATCCATATCAAGCTGGTATTTGCTGCGGCAAAACTGACCGAACAGAACACAGATTGCTTGGAAACCATGTGAGGCACAGTTTTGTTGATTCCAGTCAAAGAGCATCACAAACTTTGTTTCGAAACTTTATTTTGTGATGCCTCTTACCGAAGAAGCGGGAATTTAGCAAGGCTGAGAAGGAAAAGTACCAGTGTTGTTACGGCAAAGTTTGTTTTGTAAGATGGTTACATGTAAATAATTATTTGGTACCTAGGCATCAAACTTTGACAGTGTAAATCCGGTGGCAAGGGTTAAACGCAATGTGAAAGATGCCAATAGGAAAAAGAAAGTATTTCAATCCAGGACATTAGCAAACTATACTGTTGGCATGGGAGGAGTTGATCTGTGTGATGGATTTCTCTCGGCACATAGACCAAGAATAAAAGACAAGAAATGGTGGTGGAATCTTTTCACTAATTCAATCCTTAGTTGTGGCATGAAAAGTTCTTTGGAATGTTTTTTCATCAAGAATTTTGACGTGAAATAATTGTAGGATTGTTGAGATCTATTGGGAGGTTCAATTTCACCACATCTTTATGCGTAAATACGAATGGTTACAACACTTTGTTCGTTCAATTTCACAAGGTCGCTGTGCTCATTGTAGTAGAATACAAGAAAGATGTGTATGAAATGCGATAAACGGCTGCATGAAATATTTTTTCAACTGTATCACAATACAAAATGATTATGACTCTGATTATCACTGCTTGGAATTCATTTTGACATTAAAATACAAATTTTGTTTTTGTCGAATGCTTTTCTCCACGATTTTTTCTGCAATAATTTTGTGGGTTTGTTCCATTTGAGTAAATTTCTAATAAGAGTTTTAATAATATCAAGTTTTAGACTGGGAATGAGTGGGGAGACCAAAGTTTCAGTTTCAGGAATGTGTCAAGACCGTGCCAAAATTTTCAAGAACCAAAATTATGATGACCAGCAGAAAAGAGACAAAACGGGAAAACATATTCGCACTTTTATTGAAAAATGGTACTGGTCCCACTTCTAGATAACGGACTTAAATATATAATCATTTCAAAAAACCATTTAAAACATCATTTTCAAAAAAATTTCAACTTTATTTTATTTGATCAGAAATGAAACTTTGACAACCACAATTGATTTTTCTAAGTTTGAGAGTATCAAGATGAATGAGTTTATTACTTATTGACTGAACACCCCATCAAAAATGATTAAAATAATTCATTTATCTATAATTATACTGATTATTAAGCTGTTAAATAATGTAATATTAATTGATAAAATATCAAAAGATAAGACTTTTATATCATAAGTGGTCCTGAAGCTCGTCCGGGTTTACGCCACGTTAATAATATTCGTCTTTGTATTGTATTGTTTTGTATTGTATTTTCTAGTATTTTATTGAATTGTATTGTATTGTATTGTATTGTATTGTATTGTATTGTATTGTATTGTATTGTATTGTATTGTATTGTGTTGTATTGAATTGTATTGTATTTTATTTTATTTTATTTTATTCGATTTTATTTTATTGTTGATTGAATGCAGTCAGTAGATCCATCATCTTATATAAGAGCCAGCAGCCTAGAGATGGCCGGATCCTTCAGAGGCTTCAATGCAGCGGCTCAAACTAAAAAATAGCTGAAACTTGACCAGAATAAAAGAAAGAAAGCTAAGCTCCAAAGAAAAGCAAGAATTTAAAAAAAACTGTTTTATAGAAAGTAGCGAAAAAGATTTGAACTTTTAGGTCTGTTGAAATCAAAAGATGATCCTTTCACCGAATATGAAAAAGTTTAACATATTTCTTATAATGAAAGTATTAGCCAGGAAAAATAGAAAAAACTGTAGAAAAGTTTAAAAAATATGTTTTTTAGTGAATAAAAGATTTAACATCTCCCATTAAATGTGTTTTTTGTTCAATCGCGGGGGGGAGTTATTTTTGACATAATACATTTATTTTTGTGTCAAACTTCTTGTATTGTTGATGTTACTCATGTTCTAAGTAGAGGTTTAGAAATTTTTAAATCGATGATTATGCCTCCCCCCTCTAATACATATTGTTTCGGGAGATAAAGGCCATAATGGCTATCCAGAGAAAATACTGTTGTGCCTATAGCCTATTGAAAAACCCACTTCCCACCCCCTTCTCCACCATAAAAACTTATCGATTTTAGAAAAATTGCGTGGCCCCTTCGATTTGAGCCCCCACCCCTGGTTGCGCCCCTGTTTACAGCCGCCATGTTTTAGCTTTTGCGAATGTGTAAGAAAGCACTGCTACGAAAATATATTAAATAATTCATTTCTCTTTAATATTTATATGAAATGTATTTAAATAATTTTCTATTAATTGCCTTCATCCATGGAAATAGAAACGAACATTAACTTTCTGTTTATAAATTTTATAAACACACTGTTTGGGGCAAGATGACGAGCTCGTGTTTCAAAATTTATTGAAAGAACTATGATTATGATATCGGAGCTTTTGTTCTATTTAATTATAATTTTTAACAATTATTAGAAATTGAAAAACTAGTGCAAGTAATTGATGCGGTAAATTATAGATACATACGAATGTCCATATTTCTTTCTATTCACATGATATTAAAATTAATTAATTTTATACTTTCAAAATGTTCCATAATTTGTAAAATATTCAAAAAATAATTTTTTTTAACTTTCTTTATTTTGCTCCAAAGCTAAAATCATCTAGTTGACAATTTTGTAATTAAAAAAATAAATTATTTCTTACTTCTATTTATTATAAAAAAATGTTCTTATATTTTTTTATAAAAACAAATTTCCAATAACTCATTTGAAACAATTCATGTTATTCCTAAAAATAAAAAAACAAAACATCATAATCATCTGGAACCTGTCTTCTCAATATGGATATATTAAGCAACAAACCTTCTTGGTCCCGCTGCTTGCATTTCATAGAACAACTTGGCAGGCGATCTGTCATTGTCACTTACGTGCCTTCTATGCGAGGACATTAACGGAAATTTTCTAAAACGGTGTTGTTGCTTGTGTTGTTTTGGGGGCTTGTACTGTGGGTGAAAGAGGAGGTCGTATTTTCTATCAAGAGAATAGCTCTGACGATGGTGGTTGTTTCTGGGTGAAAAGTGAAGATCATAGTTTATAGGGTTATGTTGATGGCTGCATTGGCTTTGCTGAAGATTGTACCTATAGTTCCTTAATCCTTCATCGTTTTCCAAAGTCATATCGTTTGCTTCACACAAATCCTGATCATAAGAGGTATGGCATGCTTTGGGGCGAATATTCATTTTTCTTTTGATTGTCAAGGTAATGATCACTCTAAAAAAAATAGTTAAAGCATTAGTTCAAAAGTTTTAATAATTATTTTGATATCTTTAAAAATTAAACACATTTTAGTTTTCAAAAGTAAGTATAATGTTATTTCATCATCATCTAATTATCATCATCTTGTTATATATTAGGTTGTAGATTAACTTCGTAGAGTTTTTAGTATTTCTATCTTTTATTACGATTTATTTGCTATTTGACCACGCTTATAATAAAAATGCGAAAAAAAAATTTCTGTTCTACAAAACCATTTTTAATGTTTTTAAAAAAAGTTAATATTTTTTTGGCTTTGAAATGGAGTTTCCAGGATGTAAAAATAAAAATTTACAACAAAAAGCTGCTGAGGCAGTCTGAAAATGTCTAAGTATACGGTAAAGGTGTCATTAGCCATTTCAATTCACAAAATAATTTTATAAATTTGAAAATAACAAGTTAAACGTCGATGACACGCAGCGAAGCCTTTCGGAATTTTTAGAAGAGAATTGTAGAATTTGAAGTCATTTTGAAGGTGAACTGTTGATAAAAATCGTGAATTGAGTGAAAAAGTTATGTGTGATCGAAAAACAATTCTAAAGCATTTTTATTTGATGGGATTCACTGAAAAAAAATGTTTGCACTGAATCGTTACAGGAGATGAAAAGTAATGTCTGTACATATAGGTATGCAGAAACCTCATCCGAGGGACCCTCATCCTTGGAGACCCTTTTTCAGCAACAAGAGCCAGTAAGTTCTTGTCGACGTCTGCCCCAGTCACATCTGGCGTTCCTCAAGAATCAGTATCAGGCCCGCTTCTTTTTCTATTTTTCATAAACAACATGCCAAAAAAAGTCAACTCAACCACACGCCTCTTCGCAGATGATAGCCTCCTCTACCGCAAAATATAAACCTCAAAGGACTTTCACATTTTGCAAGAGAATCTCAAGAAATTAGAGAAGGGGGAGCAGGATTAGCAGATGAAATTCAACATTTCCATATGCGAAATCATTTACTTCACCAGGAAACAGAACCCCATCAAAAGGATCTATTTGCTTCACGGACAAAAAACTTTCAAACGTCTCCAGTAGTAAGTACCTAGGTGTCATACTTCATGAAAAACCTCTCTGGAACAGACGAGTTGATGAGGTCTCCGAGAAAGCCAACAACACTCTGGCTTTCTTGAGAAGAAACATCACTAAATGTCCTACTGATGTACAATCTCAATCCTACAAAACCCTTGTATGCCCAATCCTGGAATACTCATCAAATGCATGGACCCACACACCGATAAAAACATCTCTCAGCTGGAAGCGGTACAACGAAGAACTGCCAGATTTGTAAAAGGGGACTACAAAAATACTAGCAGCACAAGCCAAATGCTCGCCAGCCTGTGATAGAAACCCAAACCCTTGCAAAGCCGGCGTAGTTATTTCGACAAGTACTCATGCACAAGTTTACTCAAAACTTGGTAGATATTCTTGCCTCCTTCCACCTACGGTGAGCCAAAAGAGAGGTCGCAACCTACACTTCCAGGTTCCATTCTGCGTACTTGCACTCTTTCTTTTATGCTACCATCCGATTCTGAAACCAGCTGCCAGTAGATATCACTACAGCCAAGGGACTAGAACAGTTCAAAGCTAACCAGGTCACTCTACAATGAGCAGTTGGATCCCTAGAAGAAGCAGTAGAAGACTCACGCGGTGGCGGGATAATAGAAAAAGTTACAAATCTCATAACATTGATAAAAATAAACTTATAATAACAAAATAATAATGATTAATATAAATTTAATAAAAAATATATAAAATATATAAAAAATGATAAAGTAGATAAAAACAAGAATAAAAAAAGATGACAGCTACAAAACAAAAATAAACTCAAACCGTGAAAGAATAAATCCAAAACCAAACACAACTGCCCCCAATCAACGATCAAAATTCTAAAAACTACAACAAAAGCAACATCAAAAACGCCACAAACAATAACTTCTTCACCTAACAAAATCACAAAATTAAACTAAAACCACTATATAAAAAATGATTTCAAGACTGACTTCGACGCTCTGCAATGAATTTTTGTTTATATATCTTCAGTTTTCATAATATTTTTCTAGTTATTCACTTGTTATTCAACGATTTCGGTGATGTGCGTCGATGCTCAAGAGGAGCCCTGCACAATCTGTGAAGAAGCCCCATCCTGGAGATTTAATCCTGTAGAGACCTCATCCTAGGAGACCTCATCCTAGGAGACCTCATCCTAGGAGACCTCATCCTAGGAGACCTCATCCTAGGAGACCTCATCCTAGGAGACCTCATCCTAGGAGACCTCATCCTAGGAGACCTCATCCTAGGAGACCTCATCCTAGGAGACTTCATCCTTGGAGACCTCATCCTAGGAGACCTCATCCTAGGCGACCTCATCCTAGGAGAACTCATCCTAGGAGAACTCATCCTAGGAGACCTCATCCTAGGAGAACTCATCCTCTGTGGACCTCATCCTCTGTGGACCTCATCCTAGGAGAACTCATCCTAGGAGAACTCATCTTAGGAGAACTCATCCTAGGAGAACTCATCTTAGGAGACCTCATCCTAGGAGACCTCATCCTAGGAGAACTCATCCTAAGAGAACTCATCCTAGGAGAACTCATCCTAGGAGAACTCATCCTAGGAGACCTCATCCTAGGAGAACTCATCCTAGGAGAACTCATTCTAGTAGAAATCAACTGAGAGAACTCATTCTGTTAAAATCTCATCTTGTGGGCATTTAACTGTGAAACTTTCAATATCAATCAATTAAATTTGTAATAAAACTACTCAAATAACTTCTTTCAATTAAAAAATTTTTTGTTTACTATTTTTATTTATTAAAATTGTCATTTAGTTTTCAAAATAATTTTCTTATTGAATTTAATTAGCATTCCAATAGACAAACTAATTATTTCATTGTCCTTTATATTCTCATTTATCAGCATTTATCTCTTGAGTACATGTATATTAGAGGTCGGACATGGAAGTCCCGTCCCGTTTCCGCAACTTGATTCTCTGTTTCGACCCTCTCCCAAAACTTTTTGATCCGGTCTCGACCCATTCCCGAAAAAAAATGTTTTTTCATTCATTTTTGCTGCCGTGTTCACCGGTCTCAAACTTGCTACTTCTAACATTTCTAAAAATGTATTGTTTGAAACTTAGAGAATTTTTTTTTAAATAATAAAACACGATTTAAATTTCAAATATTTATTGAAATGAAAGTATTGAAGTTATTCATTGTTTTTTAAGTAATTAAATAAAATAAAACATCTTTATAATCTTCAATTTTGGTGGGACGTATATGTGAATATTTGTACAATTCATCCTTTTCTGAATTTTCTCCCTCGTTCATTATTATTAATTCCTAAATGATGTTAGAAATGTGTTTTCTGACAATATTCTTATTCTCCACAACTGCAAAAATAAAATCATTCGTATAATTTGATAGTAGAAAAAATTTATTATAATTTTAAAGTTATATAAACAAATATATTATTATTATTATTATTAAATAATAGGTCTAAATAACCATAATTTGTTTTTTTTCTCAACGGCACTGCAGCTTGGTCTAGCTGTACAAAATGGAATTAATTTTTCCCTAATGAAAGTCTTGGTATTTCTTTCTTTTCTTATCCCAAACTCTTCTCTTATTATTCTTTTATACTGGGGATTCAACAGACATGCTGCCATATGAATAAGATCAATGGGCATCTTTTCTTTTGTCGAAATGATCAACTGAGCAATCAACTGGAAATTGAAAATGCAAATTAAAAGTATTAATTTATAAAAGAAAAATAGTATAACTGACCAGTTTGATTTCATCTGACAAGTTTTCATCATCACCTATTTTTTCTAATCTCCCTAATAGTTGGACTCGCCATAACAACTTCAAATGTAGTGTTGGAGATTTTGACATTGGCATTGGCGGCTTCGTTATACATCTCTATTGGATTTAATACTTATTTTCAGTACGGAGTATCGATGAAATAGAGATTACCATACTCAGGAGTTTACTGAAGAAAAATGGTTAAGGAATCAATAACTTTTACTCCAGTTTTTTCCCGTTCCCGATTTGAATGTTGATTTCTGTTCCGGTTTTCGTCCTGAAAACCTATTCCCGGTTCCCGACTTTTCCGTCCCAAAATTAATTTTCATTCTTGTTCTCGCGGGAGTTCTGCAGATACCCGCGGGTACCCGGTTGAACCAGTTACCCGGTCCAACCTCTAATGTCTATACAAGTTGTGGATAAACTGCAGAATGAAGAACGCAGAAAGATACGGAATGAAAATTTGTAAAACGCTGTTTGGATTTTGCAGGGATCATATTAAATAATCTTACACCACCCACAAATGGGTGGAGTTCCGTAGTCAAAGGGTGGAGCTCAGATGAATAAGTAAATGATACTTTGGTAGACGCATTTACGGGCTTTTAAAATTCTCTTAGTTTTATTTAGTTTAACAAGTTTTTTTTCATATTCAAGTTAATTCTTGTATAATAAAAAATTTGTATTAACAATTTAAAATCGAAATCCAAATTTTATGTTTTTTTAGAATTTAGAATTTCTTGAATTCATCGGCGCTTAAATCTTCGCCGCAATTATGAAAAAAAAAGTCCTGGAACTGATGTAGACGTTTTTAAAGACATGTCAGCGTGACTTTTTTATTTTCTTTTTTTTTTACTGTGAAAAAAAGATGCTAAGCATGAAAATATGGAAGAGAAAAAAGAATGAAAAACTGATATGGAGATCTCGGAAAGTGACTTGGAGATAGAAATAATGGAGTTGTTCCACCGTACGAGTAAGTCTTCAACATCATGAAAGATTTGAGCCTTTATGCCCTGCGACCCAGCATATATATGCGTCTGCAACGTCCAAACCCGCTATTGCAAGGTCTTGCAGCTCAAGCCCAACTCTGCCATGTCCTACAAGTGGAAGGAGAAAATCTACTGACGGCTTGGCAAGTGGGAAGAGAGCTACAGAGAACTGAGCAAGGCACATCAACAAGTGCAACGAGGCCAGGAGGGAGGTCCATCTAAAGATGAAGAAGATTTATTATGATTTATTATTAAATTTTTGGTAACATTTTATAAGATTTATTAATAATTAAAATTATTAGTTTAATGGATTAAAAAAAGTAACAATTAACTAATGTTGTTTAGAATAGTAAGAAAAAAATTGACATTTGTTCTCCATTTGTTCTCCATTTATATTGAGGTATTGAAAGTTTTATATTGGTTATAGATAAACTACAGAAAGAAGAAAGCAGAAAGATGCGGGGATGGCATAGTTGGTAGACGTCGGACTTGCAACTTAAAGGTTGCCAGTTCGAATCCTTGGAAGCAACCGTGAACTATCATATACCTAGTTTATATGATGCGGTGTTTGCGACGTATGCATTTAAAGATGTGTACGTCGTGTGGAGTGGCGTCCTCGGCGCATAAGAACCATGGTTCTCAGAACCATTGTAACATGGCATGCGTCTGTCAGGCTGTGAATAATATAGACAAAAAAAAACAAAAAAAATGTGTAAAAGGCTGATTTACTTTGCAGAATGTCAGTTGATACTCTTTTTAAAAAAAAACAACGTTAATTTATAATTTAGTTTTGTTAGATATCTTTAAAAGATATTTTTCGGATTAGACTATGAATCATATTTTTTAATGGAATTTTTTTTTTAATATAAAAATCTCTCTCTAAATTGACTTTTTTTCTGTTAAAAAAAGTATCAAGTTGCCATCCCAGATACCATCTTTTTTTTTAATACCAAAAATTTTTCCAAATTTAATTATAGAACATTTTCCCGAAAAAAATAAGTTTAAACTTTCACAAAAGAATCATAATATCCAAAGAACTAAAAAAAATTATTTCTATAATACCGCAAATTAAAAACATTTTTAATCTGTGTGTTTTTTGACGAAATAAGTGAGCTCCTGGAAATCTTTTCCAGACTTTGGCATTTTATTTATTAACAGCTCAAAACACTTTTAAAATGTTCGGGTTTTTATTTGTAATCACTGGATGAGATATCCAGTATGGGTAGCAACCGCCACGAACGATATGCAAATGAGCTAAAAGTGGCGAATTTCGTTAATACGTGCAATCAGCACAATAAATTGCTTTTATTTAAGGTTCTAGCTTTTAAATAAAATTCAAATTGTAATTAAATGAAAGTTTAACCATTTTTTCATTAAAAAAACTTAATAAAAAGTAAAATTTAATTAACTAAGCTTAAAAAACCAATATTTAAAACTGAATATCATATCAAGTCAACTTTACGCTGAGGCATCTGGACTTTTTGAATCGACACCTACTTGTTCATTTTTCAAATTCAGAAACCAAAATATAATGTATATAAATGAATTATATATCATTAAAATCGTATTTGAATTTTCTACTTCAAACCGAATGCTAGAAAATTATTTCTCAAATAATTAAACGAGAAAATAAACTTTAAATTTTTCCCTTTGAATTTTAAACTACTTTTAATAATATAATTAAAATCTAGCAAATACATTCTGAAAGTACATTTCCTAATCTTTAAAATGATATCAACTTCATTGAAAAAAAGTGCTCCTCCGTTTCTGATTTTTAAAATACAAATCATACGTATAGCATTTTATTAAATGTAAAGCGCATCACAATTAAGTTTTTGCTTTTATATCATCTGTTGAGTAGTTATCGCCGTTTAAATGCTAAATTTCTATATTATTTAAAAATTCATAGTTATTCTTGGTTGGATTATTTTTTTAAGTTTGATTTATTTACATTCATTTTATTGGTTCTTATGATATTCATAGCTTAGAGTCCATAATAATAAATTAAGCCATTTGAGCGTAACAACTTTACAAATGATAATTTTTTAAACTTTAAAATACAGTTGTATTCAAATGGAATTTTCTGGCCCAATCTGTCAGAAGCTTGGTCTCACATGTATTGATATAAAAAATAAAAGTTTGAAAAAAAGTTGTTTATATAAGCAATGGCCTAGTTCTAGAGTTAAAAAACTTTTTTAAAAAGGAACATATATATTGTCTTAGTTTAGCAGCTAGGCTACCTAAACTTTAGCTGAAGTTTTGGGATGCCTTAATGACAACTTCATTTATACAAACCCACTGGTTTTATACTCAAAGGTGTGTATTGTTGCTAAAACGAGAATAAATCTTTAAAAAAAGAGAAAACTAGGATCATTCATGAATTTAGAATTTCTTCCTCCATCTTCAAAAATAAATGTGCCAAAAGTGTCTTTGAACACATTTTTATTTGGAAATTGTTCAAAAACAATACCATTAACTGTTCAATCCAAAAAGGAAGAATTATTCACTCTCGCTTTTTAGTGTTAATACAATTTAGTTTTATTTAAATATTTATCATTCATTAAATATTGTTCATTCTCACTTTTTATTGTTTACACAAATATCGTTGTTTTATTGAAATAATTATCATTCTTTTAACATTATTCATTTTTGCTTTTTATTGTTAATACAATTTTTTATATATATTTAAAAAAGTAGAATTTCGTTTTCTATTCCAACATAAAGTTTATGTGCTTTTAAAGATTTATTTATTTTGGTGGAAAATAAACGGTTTAAAATCTTTTATTTTATTATGAATTAATTTTGTTAAAATAATACTTCCTTTTTTTTAAATACATGATCTTGTCAAGTTTCAACATTAAATGACACTCATCAAAAAAGTTATAATGAAATAACGTCGCGACGTCGTCCCGTCAAACTCTTATGTATTATTTTGGCTTAAGCGTTGAAAGTAATTCGCCAAAACGCTCACTTTTCGGGAGTTTAAAAATTGAATAACTTTTGAACCATTTGAGATATTTGGAAAATGTAAACTGATTTGAAATCTGCACTTCAAAATCTATCATAGGAATATTTTATTTTTTAAATTAATAAATTTTGAAAATTTCGTGGCGGTTGCTAAGTATGGGGTCTCCTAGAACGAGGTCCCCTAGAATGAGGTCTCCGAATACCTAATATAGCTACTACTAGGATGAGATGACAAACAAATTGTTAAAATATAGTTTGATGAAGAAAGATCCAGAACTCACTCAAAGGTTTTCAAAACTGAGAAATTTTTTATAAAATTCTTAATGCTTAAAAGCAAAAAAAATTGAAAATTGAAATTTTTTTACAAAATAATGAATACTGTTTTTTATACTTTTTATATAGTTTAAATAAAGTTGCAGTGAAAATTTAAATGCAGTGAATAAAATTCTTTTCAAACCTCTGACCCTTTTATAAGGACAAAATATTGTGAGCCGAGCACTGTCCTTATAAGAGAAGTTTTACCGTACTATATTTTTGTGGATTTTTTACAAAACTGAACACGGCATTTGCTTAACAAAATGTCAAATTTTTTGTTGCCAAAACTTTTAGCTGATTTATATGAAATTGAGTTTTTGAAATGCTTGAAACTTTTAGTACATTCGGATAAGCCACAAAACAAAAATTGTAAAAGAAAGTAAAATTTAAAATTAAATTTACTAAAGTGACTGAAAATTAATAAAAATTAGTTTTAACTTTAACAAGATTAAAAAAACGGTAAATTAAATGTTCTGTCTTTAATTTATAGTTTTTTATATATTTTAAAAAGACTTTTATTGATTTTAAGAATTTAGCCGTTTTCGTATAAATGCTTTTTGCATTTCAACTTCAATAAATATATTTTCTGTGGAAATATAAAATGATTATTTTCAATTTAATTATTTGAGTTATAAAATATTTATATTTATATTGACCCTTATATTTCAAATTAAATTTTGTCAAATAAATTTCTTCGTTAATCTACTTTTATATTTATGCATAATATAACATTTGATTAAACTTTTTTTTCATTAAACATTTTTGACAAAAGAAAATAAAAAAATTTAAATGTTTTTGACAATTTCACTAAAAATAATCTCCTTGTCTTTCTTCCTGAACTGTGATTTTGTTATGTATGAGTTCTATTAATACCAACAAACTTATTAAATCAACTAAATTCTACACTCGAAAATCATATCTTATTACAGAGAAAAAATTATGTATTGAAAGTGAGATTATAATCTCAATGTTTGTGACAATTTCACTGAAAATAGTCTTCTGGTCTTTCTTCCTCATTTGTCACATGCATTTAGAGACATAAATTCAATTTAATTCATTTTCTTTTCTTATTAAAATTTTCTAAATAAATAATAAATTAATTTAATATATCTAAATTTATATTGTTAATTAAAACACGTCTAAATTCAATTAAATAAATTTCTTTAATTCAATTTAAATCAAATAATTAAATTTTGTATCTAAATTTTCAAAATAGTTTTTTATTTAAATTTTATACATTTAAAATTTATATTTCAAATTTCAACATTTCCCAGTCATTAGCCGAAGAAGTATATTTAATATATGGCTTCAATTTACCGATTTTAAAACGTTTTCTTGTTTAAAAAAATACTTAATTTTGAATGCAAAATATTAGAAAACAAACCTGAATTTATTCAGAAACATAGAAAACCTGTTTTAACCATAAACATGTAAAAAGGGATGATTTCGTGTAATAACTATATTTATCGAGGCTTACTAATATTTACAGATTTTGTTCTGTGGCCTATTTGAACACCCCACAAGATTTAACCATTCTAAATCCTTTGTATGCTCGATTTTTACCAAATTAGAGAAAAAAAATCCAATTCTATAAATCATTTTTTCCAATATTTTTATATCAAAATATCATAAGAATGTTCATGATTACAAATGAAAAACTGAACATTTTAAAATGTCTTTTGAGCTGTTAATAAAGAGACGCCAATCATCTAGAAAATATTTCCAAGAGCTCACTAATTTCGTCAAAAAACACAAATGTGTCTTTTTAAGGGCAACATACTCTTTTCTCTTTTAAGGTAAAAAAATTATTTTAGATTCTTTTCCAGTATTTTTTTTCCATTCAATCTAGAAGCTAGTAATTTCAGAAGCTTCTTTTGGAAAGTTGAGATTTCTGAGCAGATTATTATTTCATTACATGTTGAAAAGTTGAAGAATTAGCGACACTTCTTCATAATTACCATCACCTTCAATATTATCAGAAGCCTCATCAAATGAATAATGCTCGTCTTCAAATAGTTATATTAGTTGGTGAAATGTTGGTATGGGTATTTCTTCTAAATGAGAAACTGGGCATGTAGCATTAACTAAATCTAGATGAGTCTACCTATTATGGTTATTTCGTTTGATTTCAAAAAGATTTATGAAGAATAAAATCCTTTCGAAACCAATATAATAAACTTTAAAAACTATATTAAAAGTATTAAAAAAATATAGAGATTTTTAGTGTTTTTAAATATTGCAAAATAGACAATTAAAAACTACAGATTGAACTGCCAATTATCTGAAAATCTAGAGCTGGTAGAAAAAACTGATTTCCAATTTTTCAAATATAGCTAAAAAAATCCTTGTTGTCTAATGTTACTGATCTTAAGTTAGATTTTTACCTCGTCCCATTATCAGATAAAGCTGCTGAAACTTATTAGCCGAACTTCTAAATTCACAGCCACAGAAGTAAAATTTCAAGAAAATTTACTAAAGTAGCCAACAATTATTTTTAAATTAATTGAAATTAATAAGGAAGAAAAACAACAATAAATTCAAATTTTTAGCTTTAATTTGTAGTTTATAAAATATTTTATTTTATGGTGAACGGGTGGTCGAGTAGTTAACGACTCGCGGCTAACAGCCATAGGACGTGGGTTCGATTCCCACACATCCTAGTAGCACACAAGAGGAAATGGGTTCCGCCGAGAGAACTTTAAGCCCCGTGAACAAAAACTGTTAAAAGCTTTTCAAAATTTAGTTTCTGTCTTACTCTCATTCCAACAGATTTTGTTATTCTGTTTCGCCAAGATTGACAAAGCATGCTGAAAATATTCTTTCCACATAGGTCTGTGAAACTGGTGCCACCAGAATGTCAAAAGCCAAATCTGAAAGACAGGCAGATGAAGTATGATGTTTAATTAAAGATTTAAGAGTATCACTGTGCGTTTGTTGTTATTTAATTTCCATCCAATGATCCAGCAGCGATTGCATGGAGGTCTCAATTGTGGTGATTGCATCAAGAGTTTGAAAAATATATTAAAGTTTGTGCAAAACCGATAAATATATATTTTTGTTGTGAAAATGTCTTATTTTCATTTTTATTTACCGTAAAATACCACTATCTTCGTACACTGTTAAATAATTTGTACTCCAAATAGACGAAGTTAGAGGTATTTTTTCAACTAATTACCAAAAACTCTAAATCGATAAATATTTTTTCATAAACTTTTTTTTTTGGAGTAAAACACAATTTAGTAGTTTTTAATAGACTTTACATTTTTTTTATTAAGTTCTATAATTAAAAAATCTGAAGTTAAGTGAAAAAGAATAATTCTGGTGAATTATTTCAGGTTAGAGAAAACATCCGTTATTTTGCTATGAATGCTAGCGAAATCTAATTCAATAATAATTTTTAAATTTCTTTAATGATTATATTTGTCATTTTGAAAATTTTCAAAAATAATATATTAAAATTCAGTTACGAAAATTGTTATTGTTCGCCATAATTATCACCATAAACATTTTAGTTTTTAAATTTATATACGAACTTAGAGTCTAAAAAACAATTATTTTTTCAAAAAATGATAGTCCACGTATATTAAGGGTGTATGAAATTTCTTGTATTTTACGGTTTATATCGTTTTAGTTTTGTAATAAAATATAATTTCTATTTAAGTTTTATTAAAACATAATGCAATTCAGTTTCAGTTACTGGAATAATACTGGTTGATTGAGTATAGAGAAGATAGTCGACGGGGCGCAAAGAAGGTGACTAAGTTTTATTGCGTGCAGAAAAAGTGGTTGAAAAATTATTGGGTGCAAGGATGGTGGTGGATGGCTGATTGGAAGCAGAGATGGTGATTAAATGTTGATTGATTGCAGAAAAAGTGGTGAGTTTGGTACGGAGAAAGTGGTTGATTGGGTGCAGGGAGGGTGGTTGAGAGTTTCCTAAGGGCAGAAAAAGTATCTAAGTGTTGACTGGGCACAAAAAAGTGGTTGTGTGTTGATTGGGTAAAAGAATATTAGTTAAATGGGTACAGATTGAGTGCAAGGAGGCAGGGGCGGTGATCTGCTGAAAATCTTGGGAGGGTCCTCTCCAGGGCTGGAATCAAAGAAACGGTATCGGCCAATACAGTACAAGCGATATTATTCAGTGTTGTTTGCTGTATTGAAAAGTTTTTTTGTATTAACTATTAAGATTTGTATCGCCAAACATTTATATAAAAATGTTTATACTCAATTTCTATTGCCACTATAAGCGATTTGAAGAAAAACAGTGATTTTAATACCTTTTATTATTTTTCATCTATATAAATTCAATTAAAACCACCACTCTAAAATATAACCACGGTCCACGAGTTTGAAGAAAAATTCAACTTTCTTTTAACGTTTTTAGCGATTTGAGAAAAAACTAGTTTGCATTGCGTACTAATAGATTCAATCAATTTTATTCCTATATCCTTTCATATATTTGCTTTATATATATTTTTTCTCCAATTATTTTATGAACGACTAAAAAAAACGTTCCCCAAATCCTTTTATTATTTTTACAGATATATTTATAATTTCTTTTTATAAAAAAATAAATTGTCACAGATTTGCATCCATATGCCTATGTCCCAATAAAATAGTGAAATTCCTTTCAATAGTGTCAAATGTAATAATAAATTAATATTAATTAAATGTCTGGACAATCCGGTTTTTTACAGTCATCATATTATAGAAGTATATATAAATGTCAAGTCACTTAAAATTAGAATATCAATACAACATAAATATGAAGCACAACTAACTAGGTAGACCAAGAATAAATCTGTATTCATTTTTTTTATGAAACTCTAACGACAAAAAGGGTAAAAAAAAACATGCCGCTGTATATTTGTATATGAATTTGGCAAATGTAAAGCGATTTTCGGGTTTTTCATTATTTTACTTAGCAATTAATAAGGAACAAGATTTAAGAAACATTTATTTCGACTCTTTCAATATGTAATAAATTTACCTTGTGAAACTGAAACAAAGGTGAAAATATCGAAAAAATTCATGTAAAAAACAGGGAAAAATGTAATAACAAATGTCAAAAGTTATTCTTAAAAATTAAAAATTTTAAAAAAAGTTATAACATTTTTATTTGTTTTACATACTCTGGTCAGCCATCTTGTAGGACAAAGAAGTTTTATACTATACTTTTTATTCAGTGGCTCATCAGGCAAGTCAATTATAAGAGACACTAAAGCTTCATTAAACTGCTTCTTGAGCTTCTTTGAACGATTGTACAAGGCAGCCAACTCTTGGACAAACCGAAGTGAATTGCTCACAAAGGGGTTTGCGGCAGCTGTGTACTGGGCAACAAGATTTGCACAGTGTGGAGAACAGTGGAAAAACAATGCAAGAGGATGCTCACTGCTGAAAATAGCCTGACAACCGTTATATCAGCCGCGCATGTTAGCAGCGCCGTCATAAATCTGAGCTCTGAGGTTATATGGGTAGCATAATTCTGATCAGAACATCTTTTACTACAGCCGATAATGTTTGTCTGGTGGAGGAGTATTTAAGTAGGCGAAAAATATTTTTGTTTTAGACAGCTATCACTATAACTTCACATATTCACAATGTATTGCTGTATAAACATTCACTTTTATGCCATGGTTGCCGATTATGATCATATCAAAACTTGAAAAATTTAATTTAAACATTTGAAAAAAGTGGGTAGGTCCCCATTAAGCTGGACCCCCCCACTAAAAAAAGTGGGGGGTCCTGGGGTCAAGATCGCCACCCATGCAAGGAGGGTTGTAAAGTTTTGATTTAGGAATGATTTTGGCACATTTTTTATATACTTATTAAATATTTAGATTTTAAGAGGTATCATTATTCATAAGCAAGTGGTCTTGAAGCTCTTTCGGATTAACGCCATTTTAATATGACTCATCATTGTATTTTAAAAATCTCGCCAGTATTAACAGTAACGAAACAATTAAATAACGACATAAATACTTTGGCACTGACTTCTTTCACAGAATCGATGTGAGTAGGGCAGCAAGAACCACAACGATCACAGACGACAAGGTGACAGCTGCAGCAGCGTCTTATGCTTTCGTGCTGTAGACTTTTTTGAAAACACAAGCCACAGACGTTACTAGCGTTTTCATGATTTGCTATTATATTCTCGTGCGTCGATATCTCATCTTCTAGTTTCCTGTGGGTTGATTGTGATAGAAATAACGGTAGAAAAGAAAAAAAAACTGGTAATTTCGAAATAAAGATAAAATAACAAGCAAGTAGATGGAAAAGATGATCATGAGAAGCAGAAATAATTTAAAATTTATTTCTTGTTTTTTATGAATATTGAAGACTAATCAGTTGAAAAAATGAAATATTAGATGTTGAGGTCGGTGAAAGATGCGGGTTGTTTTGGGCAAATATTTAAATTTGAAAATGAATTCTGTCTTCTGTACATCTTGTCGCATGTTTTAAAGACATGCCAGCGTGATTTTTTCATTTTATACAGTTCTGACTGTGAAAAAAAAGATGCTAAGCCTGAAAAGATGGAAGAGAAAAAAGAATAAAAAACAGATATGGAGAGCTCGGAAATTTACTTGGAGATAGAACAGAATGGAGTTGTTCCATCCTACGAAAAGTCTTTCACACCATTGAAAATGAAAGACTTGAGCTTTTATGTCCTGTTAACCAGGCTATGTGTGCGTCTGCAACGTCCAAACCCGCTATTGCAAGGTCTTGCAGCTCAAGCCCAACTCTGCCATGTCCTACATGTGGAAGGAGAAAATCTACTGACGGCTTGGCAAGTGGGAAGAGAGCTACAGAGAACTGAGCAAGGCACATCAACAAGTGCAACGAGGCCAGGAGGGAGGTCGAGCCAAAGATGAATAAGATTCTTTTTTCCTATGTTTTTTATTAGAACCTGGTCCACAATTGAAAATCGTTTGATTAAAAATTATAATCGTTGTTAATCGTTCGATTAAAAATTATAATCGCTGTTAATTGTTCGATTAAAAATTATAGTGTTTATAAATTTTGTTCTCACAAATTTAATGGAAGATTATCAGAATTTATTTATAAAAGTAATCTTCTTTTGAAAGAAAAAAAATTAATTCATATATGAAAAAAAATGAAATTGTCACACTTCCTTTTTGAGCCAGTTACTCAAGCTATCAAGCTTTTCAACATTAGTTGTATCTAAAGAGACTATTTTCTTTCTAACTTTGTGTTTTGACAAGCTGAATAGACGTTCACATGGAACTGTACTTGCAAAAGATGACAAGTACTTTCTTGTCAGTTTCGCAAGACCCGGATATGCTCCTTCGTGTTGTTGCCACCAAACAAGAGAACAACTCTCGAAGATTATTTCAGATTCTGTTCAATAACGTTGAATTACTGACTTAGTCGTCATAGAGATATCTTCATCTTCATAATCTGAAACTAAATATGTTCGTTGTCGCTTGTTTGGTGAAGGCTTTATAGTTTTGGAGATTTTATTATCTTTTAATGGTTTCTCCAACTCTTTCCACGTTGCTTCTCTTTCATCATTTTGAAGACATTTTAAGTTTTGAAATCTGATGCGGCAATTCTTAACCATTGGATATTATGACTAAAATTTCTCCTTTCTAGTTTTTTACTCTTGAAACGAGTGATATAACCTGGATCATCTTCTGAAGTGCCTAAATATTGTTTAAGATCACAAATTGCAAATAAAACTATAAAACATTTCAATTATTGTCCACACCCTAGAAGTTCTGTTGAACATCTACAGGGAATGAGAAGATTTTAAAGAAATGCAATTTTTCCCATTCGTTTGTCGACAGTAAATTAAGAGTGTTTCTGTTCATTTGCGGACAATGTTGTTGTTATCGCTTTCAGTTCTGTTTCTATCACACATGCCCGAACCATCCTGGTCTCATGCGGAGAAGGTAGGTGAACACCCCTCCCTTCTCTCTCTCTCAAAGCCTCATCGCATTGGTTGGTGTGAATGAGCTCTTCTCTCTCTTTCCTGCTGCTCTTGCAGTCCCAGAAGTGGTCTGGGTTGGTCTCCACTTCACCACACAGCTCACAGGTGGCGTCTTCATTCAGGATATTCCTGCGGTAGAACGCTATGGCTGGACAGTGGCCACTGCGTAGCTGGGCCAGATGTCTCTCTGCTCGCCTACCGGTGCAAGTTTCATTGTTCAGCGGGGCACCGTAGATTCGCTTTCGTCTTTCTTTTCGACAGCTCAGGAAGTGTTATGTTTCTTTTGAGGATGCTTTTGATTGCCAACCACGTGACAGACTGTGGTTGCTCTTCTTGGCTTCAGTGAGTACGGCTTTGTCTGCCGCCTCGTTACTATAAACACCAGGGTGTCCAGGAATCCACTGAACTGTCAACTCGTTGGTTCGGCTGGCTCTCATGAGATCCTCCTTTGTTCTACTGAGCTGCGGATCGTCGAATGGGGCTGGGTCCTGTAGGCTTTCGACACTTCTTCTACTGTCGGTGAAGATGGTCGCTCTGCCTGGCTGGGATGGTGCTCCACAACAATCCACTTCGCTGCTAAGTTGATGGCTCGGAGTTCAGCATCATGGGCTGCACAGAGTATCTCTGCTGTTTCCAACCAGACGTTCCTAACCAGCAACGGGAGACCAGGGCAAGATGTGGAAAGTCTTATACTTTCAGTTTTTCAATAGTTAAAAATAGAAACAAACACTACTAGCTCTTCTACATCCCTTCCTTTAAATATTAGTATGCAAACGCTGAAATCACTATTTTTGTTTTATTTGTGAAACTTCAATTGTTTTCCGCGGTCACAATATAACTTTTATACACGTTTAAATAGGCTCTGCTGCAGAAATAGGTAACATATTTTGTTTGAAAATAATATCTATTAGTAGATTATTCAATACTACTTATTAACATGATTATTTGTCAATTTATACAACGGGGCAAGTGACATCTTAATTCGTTTTTTATAATTTTCACAAATAAATATCATTATGATACTGGAGTTTTTTTCTGCTTAATTATTAGTTAATTATTATAAATTAAGAAACTACCGCAAAAAATTAATGCTGTAAATTTTAGATAATTACGGATGTCTAGATTTCATCCTGTTCTCATTATATTACAATGTATTTAATTTAATTTGATATTTTCAAAATGTAAGAACATTGTTATGATTTGCATGACCATGTAAAATATTCAGAAGATTAAAATTTTAGACTTTTTTCGGTATTGTCATCTTACCGCGGTACTGGGGCAAGATGAAATTTTAGTAGGGTTTATTTATTATTTATTTTAAATATTAAATGCTAATACATTTATTACAGCGAGATCACAAACTCTGTCCGGCAAATGAGTTGTTTGGCAAATAAAGATAATAATGCGTTTTTATAATGCGCCAAGGCACGCAACTGTAGCACCACTCACACGAATTAAGTCGTGAAACACCGCATCATATAGGGAGAGGTTGCTCAAGATGAACTGGTTTCTAAAATGGAACAAGCTTACTTACAGCTATGTGATGTATAAAATAATTTTTTTACACTTTTTTATTCATGCATTCGTCTTCTATGCACATTTTTATGTTGGTTTCGTTTCTGAAAGTTGTCTCATTCATTTATAATAATTGAAATACTGATTTCAAGAAGAATAGTTAGAAAGTTGGGAAATCACGTTTTTTTGTTTTTTTCTCACCTCCGAAAGAGTATAACTTTTATTATTTTATTATTAATTAGATGATGCACTACATTATGTGCAAGTAGTATAATTAATACTCAAGGGATTAGGCTGTTGTAACCATGGATTTGTAGCATGGTCGTAGTTGCCTAAGATGAAACATGAATAGTTGCCCAAGATTAAACGTAGGAAGAGATTATAGACATTGATGAATCTGTCTCTGGCATTCGTCCAACTAGGGGGATGGTAAAGCTATAGACTATATACAATATAATTGACTATATAAAGTTTATATTCTAATTAGACTATTGAAAATTAATAAAAACCAATAAGTCACTTTTTATTAAATAAAAAAACTGTTAGTATTCATTTGCTTTCACACAAGTATGTTCTATTTATAGCTAAATCTCAAATTTGAAAAGATGTAAACTTTCGTATCATTAGTCTCAATTGACTGTGAACTATTGCATGGGAAATGGTTGAAGCTAAAAGTGAAGTGCGAAATAATAATAAAAATTCTGGGTAAAGGGAATTCAACTTATGTTATTCCAAAGCGTTTACTTTATAAATCTAAAAATTGTTTAAAAAATTTAGAACGTTTTTAAAGACATTTGATGACGCTTTCGAGAAGGAACTGAAAGACGACATGTTCCAGAATAAATAAATAAATTTTGGAAAGATCTGTATTTAAAAAGCGAATAAAAGTATTTTTTTAGATAATTGAGATAGTCGAATAATAAGTAAAATGTTTAAATTACAATTTTTATGACATACAATATGATTATTATTGTTTCATCTCAGGTAACTAAGCATTCTATCTTGGGAACCCAGTTGCTAAAGATCGAATTTTTGAGTGTTCATGTTTGAGGTTAATAAACTCATATTTCTTTTTTCTTCATTTTATATGTAAAGTTGATACAGTTAGACAAAGAGTCAATATAATGGCTGGATAAATTTTAAATTACATCATCATCATCATTATCATCTCCTGGTTTTTGTTAAACAGGCCAACTTTTCCTCTCCCGAGGGTGGGACCTGTCTGAAAAGTCTCAATCTCTCTTTCCACTCCTTTCTGTCATGGGCATTAGTGCTGCATGCCCCCAGGTATTTGAGGTCTTTCTGCACTATCTCTTCCCACGTCTTCTTTGGCCTGCCTGGTTGTTTCGCTCCAGAAACCTCTATTCTTCTAACCTTGTTGATCTATCCACCATCACGCTCCACATGCCCAAACCACCTCATTCTTCTCGCTTGCAGTACAGCACCAATATCCTGGATTCCCATCATTTTTTGCAACTCATCTGAACTGATGAGATCTTTTGATTTGAGGTTGCACATCCAACGGATCATGGCCCGGTCGTTGCGTTGAAGGCGGTTGATTGTTTCTGTGGTGACAGCCCAAGTCTCAGAGGCGTGTAACATTGTACTCCTCACACATGAGGTGTACACACGACTTCTGGTTGGAAGTGGAAGGTGTCTGTTTGTCAGTAGAGGAAGAAGTTGACGAAATTTTTCCCACGCACACTTGCATCGGGTTATGGCAGCATTCTCACAGCCTCCACCTGTAGACAGCATGTCACCTAAGTAGCAGAATTCAGGAGTGACTTCAAGTTTGTCTTCATCGACAAGAACTTCCACAATTGGTTTTCCGTCTATCGGTCGAGCTATGCCTTGACAGCGGGCACACTTGTAATTTGGGTCTGAGCAGAGGGAGCCTTTAATGCCTGAGCATCTTTTGTGCACCCAGAATGAACAACCGCTGCATAGAATGGAGTTTTTGCCCGTTCCTTTAAGGCAGACTGCACATGGGTACTATCCCGATTTCTTGGTCAGCTCTAGATTCGCACTAGATACTAAAACTTTCGTTTTCCCCATATTAACTTTTAAGCCCTTTTTCTCCATTCCATTCTTCCATATCTTGACCTTAACAAGCAGCTCGTCCAGTGATTCAGCTATTGCTATAAAATCATCTGCGTACAACAGCTCCCATGGACAACCAGTGCGAAACTCAATGGATAACGCTTCTAGCACGATGATGAATAATAGAGGTTATTGGTTATGCAATTGAGCTATGAGGCTACGTTTAAAAATCTTGTGCAACCTTCCCCGTTTGCAGACGTCTTTGAAGCGTAGTTGCGGGCGACCAACTGGACGGTGTCCTGTAGCCAGTTCGCCATAGAAGATGTCATTGGGTATGCGACCTTCTTGCATTTGATGCACGTGACCCAGCCAGCGTTGACGTCTTTGGCATAGAAGGGGGTGTATGCTGAGTGAGTTGGCTTGATTGAGTACGGCTGTGTTGGTAAGTTTGTTTTGCATGTTATGACAAATATGCGTCGGAGACAGCGAAGATAAAAGCTTTCGAGATTATCTTCATGCCTGAATAGGTGGTCCAGGTTTCGCTTCCATACAGCAGGGTGCTGAGAATACATGCCTGGTACATTTGAGCTTGGTGTTCAGTGTACTTTAATACCACAAGTGTCGACTTGAGGACTCTGATGCAGCTTCCTGAATTTTCTTTTAGCTTTCCAGCTGACAAACAAGATTAAGATCATTTCTTAGGGCTCATGCACCACACATACATGTAGGCTTTAATGTAAACCTTAAAATTAAAGTGTTAGAGTAAAGAAAGGTGACACTTTTTGTAAAGTCTTCTTAACTGTAAAATAATCTAATAAAACTTATAAAAATATTTTTTATATAAAAGTTCTATAAAGATTTTACTGAATATAATTAAAAATAGTTTAACGTTATCAATAATAAATGGTAATGAGAATTTCAACAATTATTTGAAGCAGTAAATTTCACTTTTTCAGTTTCTATTTCTATCAGTATGAAAAAACACGAACCACAATTTTGAGATATTTTAATATAAACTATATACAAAATAATATATATCAACAAGAAAATAATTAAAAGCAATATATAAATTTAAATAATATTCAACGCTTTTTAAAATTTTATTTAAAAACATTTTTTTTCTTTTGTTTCGTCGAACCTTGACAAAGCATGTCGCAGGCCAAAAACATTCTCTGCTCAAAAGCTTGTGAAGCTGGGAACATATTTACATTTTTGAAAAGCTGGAAAAACAAATTTTACTTTTGAAAACTTCAACTTGTATCACTGTTTTTTCATTTTTAGTTCATCATCCTATTTTGTGAACTATCATTTCTATTTATATATCGTTTTAGCTATGGAAGAAAATAGCTTCTATTCCAGTTTCAATAAGACTGAATACAATAATTTCAGTTTTAGTTTTTGTTTCAATTACGGCATTATCACTGGGGTTGACAGATTTAGAAAACATTTCTTAAAAGGTTTTGTTGAAAACATTTTTACGTTACGCAGAGGATTTCTTAAATAATTAATTGTTTTAAATGTGAATATTCGCAAAAATGTGGATATGAACGGGTAATGTTTGGTGGAAAAATAAGTAGTTAAACAAAATCGGTTAATTTTATCGGTCCTGTAAGAGGTAGAATAAGTTTTATTCGTCGAAGTAGACAGTCTGCTTCTTTTCTTTAGATGTTTTGATTTTCCAGCTGTATGAGTGGGCTTGTCTAGGGAATGTAGTAACCGGGAAGCGAAAGCAACGTTTTCGAATTACCATTGGAGGCCTACTTATTTTTGTTCTACATTGTATTCTAAGAAGCTCAACCTTCACAATACTTTTGCAGATTCATGTCTATAAACTATGTAGTTAGAAGAATAACCTATATGCATATTTATAATCATAAAAGCGAAATTCAAAGCAAGCCCATTTTCATTGCAGCATTTTTTAATCTGTTGGTTGAAATACTAACAATATATTCAAGGTAAATCAAACTCAGTTTTATCATCTAAAATGTATAGTGAATCTAAATTTATGATAACATAGAGTCAACAAAAATATATAAACATTTATAAGCATGCCATCACAATAACAAGTATATTTTTTATATTCAAATCTTTGTTTATTTTGAGCTCTTACTCCGAAGCTTTCTGCTTTTTCGCTGAGTAGGTGACGACATTGACTCATAATCTTGGTTTTGTTGCTTAATTAGACCTTTGCACACACAATTGAATAATCGGCGAACCATAAGATGCACGGTTTGGTGTCCCTGCTCACAACGGTGGTTCACAAGTTAAGGCGTAAAAGAGGTCATTTTGTCTATCACCGCTGCTTCGAATATGGCAAGATGACTAGTGGAAGAACATGCTATTAACTTTCGAAAAAAATCTTTTTCTGATTGCATATCATGGTAATAAAAAATGCGTCAAAGCACACAGCTAAGCAGTAATCAGTAGGCTCACATAAACCACCTCGGTCCAGCAGTTCAATGACTTTTGTGTGCTTCATTGAATCCTCTTCGTTTTTGAAGCTAGCGACTAAGTTTTTCTTGCAAGATTGACATTTTTTCTTTCTACTGATTGACCTCCTGATGTATCCAGAAGTATAAACAAAGGGCAGCATGTCTATCTCATCCAAATCAGTGGCGTCATCGGCCAAATCAGCTGAAGGAACTTTTTTTGAAGTAAAGGCTAGCTCTTCAAACACGCCTGATTTAATGGCAGTGAGAGTAAGAATTTTTTTCTCACTCTCCATAATTTGACGAACACTCACATAGATGTTGGCGTCATTGAGTTGGCGATACCAACCAAACCGCCCCTCAATACAATCTGATGTCCATTTTCCAAGTAGACAGTACCTAATGTCACTGTAGTTTTCAAGCAGATATGAGCACAGATGCAAAATTCCTTTAAACGTCTGTATACAGGATGTGAAAGTTTAAGATGTCAATCCACCTTTCAAAATAATCTGCCGCATCAAGTAGATACTTCAACTGCCAATCTGTAAGAGATCTGACCGCTTCCGTGTACTTGTTTAATTTGTGTTTTCCTGAATAAATTGTCAACAGAGATTTGACAAAAGTTAGAACTAGTTAATGATAGTAATTGAGAGACAAACATGTAATTCTTACCAAAGGCAATGTAACAATCACAACAATTGATAATTTAGATAAGCAAAATCGCATAACCATGTTTATCTTACCAATAATATGAGGGATATAACTTAATACAAAAAAGCTAAGAAAAACGCTCCAGCGGTAAGAATAACGTATAAAAAACTTTAGCTTGCGCTTCCCGGTTACTACATTACCTAGGCTTGTCCAATGCCGAACGTCCATTGTCTTTAAGCCAGAATACCACATTTTTTTACTTGAACATTGCCTGTTTCTGGCCATTAATTTCGATGTAGAAAATATATCTCAGAGTGTCTTGAACAAGTCTATTACGGTGACCAGAGGGCTGCCGATTTATCACTGGAATATTGGCCAGTATGCTTGATTAATATTTTTGAGTTTTTCCCACCAGTGTAGGACATGATCTTTGTAAGAAAGAAACACAGAGCAAGTGGAGACAAGCGGAAAATTGAATAATTTTTAATTAGCTTTTTTTTAAATAATTGGAAAAAAAAATTTTTTTTGAAAATATAATTGTAACTAAAAGATATTTTATAGAGAAATTCAATTTAGATTTTTAAACCATTATTTAATCAAATAAATACAAGTATGGGATTAGCTGGGTCAAGGGTGTTTAAACCTAGCCCCCGTGCATAACTTTCAACACTTTTTATTATCTTTTTTTCAGATAAATGTTTTAAAACACACTAACTGACAAACGATTTACAAAAAAGTTGTCGAGCAGTGTTATAACATAATTATCGATTTTTTCTAACTCGCTACATGCTTTCATTCAATGCCAACCCCAATCTGTCACATCTAACTACTAACCTGGCGCAAATGCTCTCTTCCGTTTCAAACTGGTCTACCTTATGGAAGACCTGCTCAAGCCTTTCGTGTTCGTGCAGCTGTTTCAAGTCAGACGATGCAGGCGTTGATGGTCTCTCCAATGGCATCACTCTTAATTCAAACCAATAGTTTTTTCCAATGTAAATCTTGCTTCAGATATCCATTGGAGGCAATCCATTAGTTTTTAATTCACTACCTGTTAAGTTAAGTGCTTGAACATATGGTGTCTGAGCAACTGGTGAACTAGATTGAAAGAGACGTTTTAAGTGTTATACATTTTATTACATGTTTATAAGATCTTTATTCTCTTATTTATTTTAAAATTCAAATATACATTCAGTGACAATGAAAGTCGTTTGAAGACTCTTAATGAGCCCTCAGACTTCCATACTCCTTCCCAACAATGTTAATCCTTCTACAACGCTTTTACGCATGCAGTATTTTTTTAAAAGTATTTCTTTTAACTAAAAAAACTTTTATAATGAAAGAAATTCTTAATTTATATTGTTGTGCTGTTCAGAGGTGCATCTCGCCATTAGAAAAGAGAGAGAACGCTGCATCTTCAGAGGGAGGAGGAGTGCGTATTGGTGTCATCCTGTATGCCTTGCTGTGAATATATGACTTCAAGAAAATTCCAATATTCTCATTTGAAAAAAAAACTATTTTAAAATGTGCGAATAGATTGGTATTTTACGTTAGCTTTAAGAAAAATCAAAAAGTTCTTTATGCGTTGCGATCAACCACTAAAAAAAGCACTTTTATGGAAATAATTGAAAACAAAGAATGAAAAACCTTTAATTTTTTTATTTTCATTACAGAACTTGACATTGAGAATTATGAATTAAGGTTGCTATGCTTCCAAAGTTTTAATTTTTCCAAGTATTCCAAGAGTTAAAGGCATTAGAAAGTTAATTCTAAATTTCAAGTTTAGTTTTCAATTTTATTTTAATGGTATAATTTGTTTAACCCTTAAACACCAATCGAAAAAAATAACGTTATATCATATTTACCGACTTTTTCAAACTCGAATCGACCCATCGCATATTTCAACGATGCATTCACTAAACAATTATTCTTTTTGAGTTATAGTGCTTTTTTATAACATTTTCATATATTTTTTTAAATATTTATGAGAATTTACTTCTTTTTTTAAAGATGTCACTATCCTAATAGGGGTTTATAATGAACTATTACAGACATTGTGGTCAAAGACTGTTGTCTGTGTATTAAGCAATTTATATCACGAAATATATGTGAATTAATATTTAAATGTTTAAGAGTTGATTTAATTAATATCAGAAGTTTTTGAAGCCAAATAACAAAGTTTGCTCCAATGGGCGCTGATCATGACATGTGGCAATAAAAACTATCAAATTCCACATGAGTATGTAAAGGTGGATTAAAAAGTTTTACCATTGTGTTTTTCTTTTCGATCATTTATAAACTATCTTAAATTTTTTATTTATTATAATTGGTAGTTTTGATTTAGCCCATTTACCGCTGCTACCCAAAATGATTTTAAACATGAGTTTTGCATTTTGCATGAATTAGACATGCATTACATAGTTATCATAATAACTCATTCAAACAAAACTAAAAACAATTATTCATAAGTTTTAATGGGACGAAATTTTGAAAAAACGCAACGTGAGCGGGAAGTGTGATATAATTCTATGCAGTAAGAAATCATAAATAAATTGATTCAAACCACATTTATTAAAACAGAAATACATTTTAATTGCAAATAGTTCTATAAAATTATTAATTATAATTATTTTAATAGTCATAATAATAATTTTAGTTACAAAAAAGCTAAATATTTATCCTGAAGTAAAACAGCGTTCATATTGAACTCTATATTTATAAATTGAACTCTATATTTATAAATTGAACTCTATATTTATAAATTGAACTCTATATTTATAAATTGAACTCTATATTCATAAATTCAACTCTATATTTATAAATTGAAAACTATATTTATAAATTGAACTCTATATTTATAAATTGAAAACTATATTTATAAATTGAACTCTATATTTATAAATTGAACTCTATATTTATAAATTGAACTTTATATTTATAAATTGAACTCTATATTTCTAAATTGAACTTTATATATATAAATTTAACTCTATATTTATAAATTGAACTCTATATTTATAAATTGAAATCTATATTCATAAATTGAAATCTATATTTATAAATTGAAAACTATATTTATAAATTGAACTCTATATTTATAAATTGAACTCTATATTTATAAATTAAACTCTATATTTATAAATTAGAAAAAAAAATTGAAAACGTCATTTATTTTTTTTTTCAGTTTTAATATTTGTAAAAAATATTCTAATAAAGATTTTAAAAGACACTATTATGTGGAAGGCGTATCCAGAAGGAGCAAGGGGGCTGCTGAGTGCATACTTACAAATAACATATCAAAAATTAGTAACCTATAGGCTATAACCGTATATACAGTAAAACTTCTTTTATGCGAACCCTTTAACGAGCGGAATCACCTCTTTTACGAACGGTTTCAAAAGAACGAATTGTTTTGCATTGAAATCACCTCTCTAACGCGTAAAAGGACAAACTCATACGTCAAATTTCACCCCTTTAAGCGGAATGTTAAAAAAAATTAGCACATTTATGCACGTCCCTGATCACTAGACTGTTTCCTCTTTGCTTATAACTTCGTTTCCGTTGAAATTTCACGAATTTTTTATTGAGAAGTATTAAAATAATTTCATTAATCTTACGTTATACGATTGTTAGTTTGAGTTTTTAACAATATGACGTCTCGTAAAAAAAAGTTGCTAACATTAGATGAAAAAGTTAAATGCATTAAGTTAAATGAAAGTGGAAAAATTTGAAGAAAGAGCGCTATAGAAATCTATTTGATTGATTGATTGAAAAGTTTGAGATGTATTGCCTAAAAAAGTAGTGTGAGAAGAACTCAGATTTATAACATTTTTCGCAGCAATAATACAAACATGAGACCGTTCGAAAGTAGAAAAAATCTCTAAAAAAATCTGGAAAAAATGTACTTATGGTGAACTCAATGATTTGGTGTTCGAATGGTTTCTCAAAGTACCCAGTGAACATTCTATATGGGACCTATATGGGTCCCATATGGGCAACTATATGGGCCCCATATGGGCAGCCCATATGGGACCCATGTCAAAATGCTACACCGAATTAAGTGGGTCCCATATGGGCTATATGGGCAACTATATGGGCAGCCTATATGGGCCCTGGATCGGCCCATATGGGCTATATGGGCAACACATGATTGATTGATAAATTATTTATTTTTATAAAAAGTTATTAAAATATTTCTGCCAAACATAAATTTAAAGATGTAAGAAAAATATTTCAAATATAAAAAATGTGATTAATCGGAATCTTCAAGATTATTTTTTTTTGAAATTTTCTTGGCTTGCTTTTTTAATTTGGACACGTGTACCTTGATTTCTCTTCTGTATGTTTGAGTTGCGAATAATTTATAGATGAATTATATACTATGGTTTCATTTGTTTTGGTAAAGGAAGTGCTAACCGGCTTTTTTTTGTCATTACATATATTAATAAAAATGGCTGGTATCTTATATAGATATTGAATAGATTGATTACAACTTGTGGGGTTTCAAAAAGTTTGTTGAACTATTGAATAATTATTTGCATAACTTTAAATTTTTTAATATTAATATTTAATAATGATAATTTTTTTTACAAACTTTAATAAGAAACCAGAATGACTTTTATAGACAAATACTTTTTAAATAATTACAACAGAAGATAACATTTCTAAAATAAAAGAGATAATAAATTCAAATGACTAAAATAAAAAAATATAAAATATTCTACAAAAACCATGGCCATATGTTACACTAATTCAAAGTCCATTGAACCCATATAGGACCCATATAGGACCCACATAGGCTTTCCTTGAAAACACTTAAACTTTTTTTATTATTCAAAACCCATTTAGCCCATATAGGACCCATATAGGACCCACATAGGCTTTCCATAAAAACACTTTAATTTTTTTTTTTATTCAAAGCCCATTTAGCCCATATAGGACCCATATAGGACCCACATAGGCTTTCCTTGAAAACACTTAGAATAATTTTTTAAGCCCATTTAGCCCATATAGGACCCATATAGGACCCACATAGGCTTTCCATAAAAACACTTTAACTTTTATTAATATTCAAAGCTCATTGTGCCCATTTAGGACCCATATACTTCCCAAATAGGTTTTTCTTTAAAAACACGTTAAATTTTATTCTTTTTTAAAGCCCATTTAACCCATATAGGATCTATATAGGGCCCATATAGATAATCTCTAGCCCACGAAGCCCATATAGGACCCATATAAGACCCATATTGATTACCCTTAGCCCATTTAGCCCATATGGGATCCATATAGGCCCAGATAGAATGTTAACAGGGTAAGAGTTAAAAATCTACCAGTTTCTGGAAAATTGATCCAAGAAAAAGCTAAAGAACTTTTAGAAAAATTCAATCTTGCTTCATTTTCAGCAAGCAATGGTTGGCTAGACAAATTGTTGGTAAGACACTGAGAAAAAGATTTCATTGAACACTAAATTCAACAATAAGGTCAACAGATACTGACTAGATGTGATTGATGTGTCATAATATTTTCTCGTAAACAGCTTTGCTGATACATTCACCGCTTCATTGATTTTCATGATATTTCAACGCAGTTTATTCCTTTATGATGATTTGTTATGTTGTTGGAAGTTATGCTATTTTTAGTCTCACCCCAGAACCCTCCAGGATCCCCCCAGGATCGCCGTCCATGCTCCCTTCTGACCATATTGAAGATGAAACTAAAATAAAGTGGAAATAAATATAATAAAAATGAAATCCTTCACAATTAAAATTTTTTTAAACAAAATTATAATTATAACTAAATACGATAACATAAAAGAAGAAAAAAAAGCTAAAAATACCAAAACTCAGAAACGGATGCACGCTGTACGATGCTAAGTTGTACGATCCTTATTATTTAAAAGCAACAAAGCATTCTAATTAAGAGGTTTCTTCTATAAATGAATTTCCAGCATGCAGGCGGTTTCGAATATATTCAAATAAAAGAAAAAAATTATTTAAAAAAGCACGATCTTAATATGGTTTTTAGATTTAAATTTCTTTTTTGTTTTTTCATTACCGTAAATCCGTTTGAACGATTTTTTTTATTGGAAGAACATACTCTATTGCCATGATTTGCTCAATCAAATAAACAATTATGTGTTTTTCTAATTTATAAAAATTGATTTAGACGATAAATGAGCAGGAAGAAAGTTCAAGCTATAATGCAACATTTTATTATTATTTTTTCTTAAACAGAAAAGTACATATGAGATCATATCTCTGCCAACAACCTTTAACAACTACATTATTCAGAGGGAGTTCAATACAACGCTCAGTTATCAAGCCACACATACCGCCCTGTATTCAGGCATACAGAGGGCCTTGCATACATGGTAGAGAAGCAAAATGCCTCTGGAGCAGCTGCAAGCGTGTAGGCTGTCTCAGGCTAAAAATAGAGACGGTATACAACTTTTATAACTTTCTAAATATTCTTCTTTTTTTATCTCAACACTGTTTACTAAAAGTGTTTAAACAGCTTCTTATAAAAGAAATAAATTTCACAACACATTGGTTAGTAATTTGAAGAAATCTCATGATGCTCAACCACTTAACCCTTTTATCTGGGCCATTTTTAAGCCTTAGTCATTACTTAAACCTCAATATTTCGTCTCTCATATATATATATATAGATACAAATGTTTGTGTTGTGCTGTGTGTGTGTGTGTGTGTGTGTTTGTGTGTGTGTGTGTGTGTGTGTGTGTGTGTGTGTGTGTGTGTGTGTGTGTGTGTGTGTGTGTGTGTGTGTGTGTGTGTGTGTGTGTGTGTGTGTGTGTGTGTGTGTGTGTGTGTGTGTGTGTGTGTGTGTGTGTGTGTGTGTGTGTGTGTGTGTGTGTGTGTGTGGTTGTGTGTGTGGTTGTGTGTGTGTGTGTGTGTGTGTATGTGTGTATATATATGTGTGTGTGTGTTTGTGTGTACGTGGTATTCATTTTCTTTGTGCATGATTTGAAGCGAAAATACTTAATAGTTGAGAACCATTACACTCTTTTTCGAACCAATTCTTGAGTTCTAGGAATAGTCTTTCAATCGTAAAGGGGCGCGAAGGGACTGTACTGTGAAACCCTGTGACTGTGAATCTGCTTTGCAAGGTCTGTACTCGACTTTAGCCTAAAGGGAATAATTTTGTTGCCGTTTAATTTAGAATTTTCGATTTGAAAAACAGCTTTATTGCTCCACCATATTTATTTTTCACAAATAAAATCGTACAAGAATATTTATTATTTCTTTTTTGGGGCCTTTAGCTTTAAAAAAATTAACTTTCTCAATGTTTTATTTTTTTATGAAACATAATTTTTGCTAAATGAAGTTCAGGAAAAAATCTTTTAAAAAGAAAAGAAAAAATTAGAGTTTAAAAATTAAATTAAATCAAAATAACTGGAAAATACTAATAGATTCTTCAAAGTAGGTATCAAGTAAACGCAAAGTATATGTTCCGTGAAAATGTCGCTTAAAAAGTGATAATTTTGGATATTTATCGTGCATATTTCACGATGTAAAAACTTGGATTTTTTTGTTTTTGAAGCAAAATTAAACTTCAAGTTTTAAGTGGCTTTTGAATCTTCATAAGCGCGTTTCATTTACAGGTTTCTTGTTGTAACGGAATTTCTAGCCTTGGAATTTTGCAATCCGAGTTTAAATCTTTTTGAGACCTACTTTTTGAGATTATAGCAAATATTTGCTAGAATAACACAAGCCAACAAAAAATTGTTTTTTTGTAATTTTAAAACTGATTTTAACTATATTTGAGGTGCTGATTTCAAATATAAAATCAGTTGTTTTCTACCACTCTAGTTTTTCAGATAAGTTACATTTTAATCTTTAGTTTTTACTTCATATTTTGCAATAACACTGAGGAATAGAAATATTTACATTTTTTTATTAAACTTAAAATTAAAATTAATTAATATATATATATTAATTAATACAAATATATTTGTATTTTATAATAAATAAAAAGAAGTCAAGAAGGGAAAGTTTTTTTTAAATAATCCTGGTTTGTTTTGCTATGCTTGTGAAGAATAGAGTGAAAAAAAAAACAAAAAAAACTGTGAGTGTTTTAATGAAAAAATCTCGGTCACTGGTGTTAAGCTTAATGATTAGGATAAAACCACACTGGTTCTGTAAAACGTGTAAAGAGCATTCACAACAGTCGACTACCGAAAAAAGAAATAGTTTGAAATTTAATTACAAATAAACAGATAAATTAGATTTTGTTTCTTTAATTTAGTTAAAAAATAGTGGAGCATATGAATTATTGAAACGTTACATCTCAAAAACTCAAGCTGCTAGAAGAAATCTACTGCCATATTTGAAATCAAGGGATCAAAAATCATATAAGATCAGCTGAAAATATTCTGACACCAAAATGGCTGTTGACCAGTGTAATATATTAATAATTTTTTTAATTTTCGATAACTATTCAGTGAAATCGTATATTAATGTATTGAACAATTTTTACAATTCTTGGATAAATAAAATATTATAAATATTTATTTTACATTTTTTTCACAAATATTTAGATCCATGGGTTAGGCGTAAGAAATAAAGTTAGAGTTTAGGTTTGCGTTAAGGGTAGGGTTGAGAGTTATGATTCAGGCTAGGTTTAAGTTACGATTAGGGCTATTATAGCTTTATTGTAACTAAGGCATAGTTATGCGAGCAAAAACAAGCCAAAAAACTGAAACTTCGAAAATCATTACGTCCACTTGAAACATGATGTATTAGGTTATTTCATGAAGATTTAATATTAGAAGTTGGTACTTTTAATGAAACCCCCTCCCCCACACATCCAAAAAACTGAATCCACGTTTTAGCCTTAAGCGTCAGCTTTGTCAAGTAAAAATAAATCATAAGATAATTTAATTTACTAAAATTTCATATTACTAAAGTAAATTAATATAATACTCAATATAATATAATATTATGCAGGGCCGTGAAAATAGTTCTGCAATTGGTTGAAACGGATATGAGAAAATATGAGGTTTAACAAGTTTTTTTTGTACGAATAGACGTTTAAAGAAAAATGTATAGTGTAGTTGGACATGGACTTGACATGTGTCTTTAGCTGGTGGCACTTGAGGTCAGCCAAACCCTGGAACCGATTCAATGAGTTTCTTCTCTACCATGAGCAAAGAAAGGTATATAATGAGCTGTTTTTTTACAAAAACAACAAATTCGGATTTTTTCCAAGGCAACAGCAGTTGTTCACCACTTCAGTAATCGCATTGAGTTCTCAAGCCAGAACCCACAGACAAACAATCGCCTAGGCTGTCAAGTCAGAAAAGTTATGGAACCTCCCTATTTCGAGTTGTTCTGGTGGTGTTTGTCTGCTTGGATGTGCACTTGGTGTCAGAAGCAGTAATTTGAGCACTTGGAGTAAGTCTATAAGCTAATTCCTCTTATGCAGCCCCATCTCAAGACGGTTTTAGATAGGCAAAAGAGAAACTAGGACATTGATGAAGAGGCCTTACCTATGGAGTACCCAATCAGTGAGCAGGCTTTTGAAATCGATGACAATCTTGTTAACAACTTTGGAATATAGAGGCAGTGGGGTAAGGTGAACCATACATTTAAGAAACTAGTAAATTGAATGCAGTCAGTAGATCCATCATTCTATAAAAGAGCGAACAGCCTAGAGATGGCCAGATTCCGTATTTCGAAAGCTTCGAGTCAGCTCAAGCAAAATAATAATTAAAACTTAACTAGAGTAAAAGAAAGAAAGCTAAGTTCTAAAGAAAAGCAAAAATGTAAAACAAGTTGCTTTATAGAAAGAAGCTAAAAAGACTTGAACTTTTATGCCAGTTGAAATCAAAAGATGACCCTTTCACCGAAAAGAAAAAAAATTTTAATGTAAAAAAAATGAAAGTATCAACCAAGAAAGATTGAAATATGAACATTTGCAATAAACTTCAGAAAATTTTTTAAAATGCGCTTTTCTAGTGAATACAACATTTAACATCCCCCATTTTGTCTGTGTCTTTTCAATCGCGGGTGGGGGAGAGGTTATTTTTGACATAAAAATTAATTTTTGTGTGGAACTTCTTGTTTTATTAGAGTTAATCATGTCTCAAGTGGATGCTTGGAAATTTTGAAATCGATGATTATGCCTCCCCCCCTACAATAGTTCAAAATGTTTTAAAAATTCCAAAAATTAAAACAATTGTTGGGAAATTATCACGAGAATAACATAAAGTGAAAATGTTTTGTCGCTAAATTTTCACAGAAACTAAAACAAGTAAAAATGTGTTATTATTACATCGAGAAAGAAGTACGCTTATTTTCACGGAAAATAACATCCTGCTCAAGTTAACCACAAGTATTAACATCCTTTCCAACGTGCAGTGCAGTGGAAGCGAGATGGTGAAGGTGGCGAGGAAAGAACAAGTTCTCACCATAAGTCCGCAAGATGAAGTGGTTTTCAAAGGTGAGTGAATGGCGTATGTGGAAACTCCATTGTGGAATAGGTGAAGGATAGGAATGAATAGAGTGGTTTGAGACGATATAATGGTTGAGGGGGGATCTAGTGGTTGAAAGTAGTTGAAAAAGTGTGGTTAGAAGAGGATAGAGTAGTTGAAGGGGGCATGGTGAAGGAAATAGAGTAGTTGAAGGGAACACGGTGATTAGAGGAGTAGAATGGTTAAAAAAAGAAGAACGGTTGAAGAGGGTAGAGTGGTTGCAAGTGGACGAGTGATTGAAGGAGTTGGTAGAGTGTTTGGAGGAAGCCGAATGGCTGGAGAGAGTATAGAAGTGAAAAAAGGGATGGCGTTAGGGGGTATTAGAAGAAAAATAATAGTAGATATATAATAGTAGAAAGAGGTTAATGGTCGAAGGTGTGGATTAGGGTGTTATTATCTCTCACGTCATAGAATTATTGTTATTCATTGACTTATTCATCATTTGGTGATTTTTCACATAAAAACTCATTAGCCAAAATATCATGGTAAAAAATAATATTTGAACTTGCGCAAGACGTTCAAAAACCGGATTTATCAAGTTTTATTGATTATTCGACAAACTACATATTTGAAAGCATTTTGTGTGAATGAATGTTTTCAGTTATTTTTCCATGTCAACCACACAACTGAACACATGAACTTATGAAATTTTAACTTTTTTCAGATTTTGTTTGCGTTTAATTTTAAATGATGAAACATAATTTTTTATAAAATATAGGGAGAGGTTGCTCAAGATGAATTGGTTCCTAAGATTGAACGAGCTTATTTACAGCTATGCGATATAGAAAAAAATTCAATTTTTTAATTATGCATCCGTCTTCTAAGCACATTTGCGATAACGTAAATTAAAATTTATCCAGCCATTATATTTTTGGAAATTTCATTTTTTAAGTAAACTCTGCAGAAGAATCTTGCTTTGAAATAACATAAGTTAAACTCGCTTCGCCCAGAAAAATTTCTTTATTTCGCACTTCACTTATAGTTTCAACCATTCCCATGCATAAGCAAGCAAAAAAGTGGAGAATTGTCACGTCCACTATGAATATGGTTCACTATGTTATTTCATGAATATTTATTATTAGATGTTGGTACTTTTATGAAACCCCCCTTCCTAAAAAATTAAGTCCTAGTTTTAGCCTTAAGCCTCAGCGTTTTCAAGTAAAAAAAATCGTTAGATAATTTAATTTACTCAAATTTTACAATAATAAAGTTACTTAATATAATACTTAATATAATATAATATTATAAATATTAGGAAAAAATATTTGTGCTACCCACACTACACTGGGCTTCAGCAGTGGCATGAATAAAGTTCTGCAATTGGTTGAAACGGAATTAAAGATATATCAGCTTTTACAAGATTTTATTTTGGAAATAGACGTTTATAAAAGAATTCTAATGTAGTTGGACATGGAATTGACATGTGTCTTCAGCTGGTGGCTCCTGAGCTCAGCCAAACCCTGAAACCGATTCAATGAGTTTATCCTCTACCTTGAGCAAAGAATGGTATCCAGTGGGCTGTTTTTTCACAAAGACGACAATTTGGGTTTTTTCCAAGACAACATCAGTTTTTATAAATAAAATAAAAGTTTTTTTACAAAAATTTTCAAACGTAGTTTTTTTTAAATGTTTACAAAACTTTTTACTTATTTTTAAAAAATCAGTTTGACAAATTAAAATGAATCAATGATCAATGAAATAGTCAATAATCAAAATCTTCCTCATTAATAAGGTCTACTTGACAGGTTATGGAAGTCATGCATGCACGTAATTTACAGTTTTTGACTGTAAACACATTTTTCTTGAGCTTATGAAAGTGTTATTTAACCGTTTGAGTGGGTAAAAGCATAGGCGCCGACTTGTCTAAAATATTCGGAGGGTCCAGGCCACTTATACAATTCAATAGAATACAAACGACGACGAATATTATTAACGTGGCGTAAATCCGGAAGAGCTTCAAGACCACCTATGATATAAGAGTCTTATCTCTTGATATTTTATTAATTAATATTACATCATTTAAAAAATATTTAATCAGTATAATTATAAATAAATAAACTATTTGAATAATTTTTTAGTGACGTAAGTTCAGTCAATATTGACAATATGGAAATGAACTCATTCATCTTAATATTTTCAAACTTAGAAAAATCAATTGTGGATGTCAAAGTTTCACTTCTAATCAATTTAAATTAAGTTTTTGTGAAAATGATATTTTAAATGGATTTTTAAAATGATTATGAATTTTAGTCCGTTATCTAGAAGTGGGACCGAGACCATCTTTCATTACCAATCCAAAAAATTTCCCGTCTTGTCTCTTTCCCGCTGGTCATCATAATTTTGGTTTTCGAAATTTTTTGACACGGTTTTGACACCTTCTTGAAACTAAAACTTTGGTCTCCCACTCACTCCCGGTCCAAAACTTGATATTTTTCACCTTTCTTAGCATTTAATAATTGAACGTCAAAATTTGGCAAAAAACAAACACAATTTTAATTTGCCATCATTGTTGAGACAAAATTAATTGAAAGAATTTTCCTTGGTTTTAAGAAATAAGACTAATTTTATACGTCAAAAGTTTTAGCTTTTGAACAAATGATATTGGATCTAAACAAGAGGTCTGTGAGGGAATGCTTTTTTATGCCTTTACCCTTCTCTTATTAAAATCTTGTTTGTCTCACCTCCATGATCGTGTCGATAGCGCACCACCACAATGCGTCTTTAATTAATCATTTCTTTTCGTTTAAAAAAAATTGCATGCAAATTTACAATTTTATCAAAAAACGATTTTAAAATATTAAAAAACTGTAAACAAAAACAATTTTTGGACTTCAATTTGATTGATTGATTGAGTGATTGATTGATTAATTAATTGATTAATTGATTGATTGATTAATTGATTGATTGATTGATCGATCGATTGATTGATTGATTGATTGAGTGATTTAAAAAAAATTTAAACTACAATATAAAAATTCATAGAATTATATTTTTAATTTCAATAATAAAAAATCTTAGAATTTAAAAATTTTTCATTTTGAATTCTTGACATAGAATATTTCAAAACAGAAACTATAAGTACACGTAGAACAATATTTGTGCTTTTTTTGGCTTTTATTAATTCAACAATTTGGCTGATACAGAGTAATTCAACATAAAAAAATAGTTTAACAAATATTTTTTATTTATACAGCACAGAGATAATTCATATAATTTTAGTAAAGATTATAATCCTTATTTTTTAAAATAAATGATAATGCCTAAACTAATGAGAACTAAACATCTAGAAGGCAACACAACTATTTCATCCCTATAACATCTTTAACTAGGAAAAATTGAATAAAATTAATTTAAACTTTTTTATTAAGAAAGCACTCTTTATCAAAAATTGCGTATTCTATTTTTGAGACAATTTTCATTTGAAAGTTTGTGTCGTGTGACACCCCCTTTAAAGTTTTTTAACTGTGTACTTGACAATATTAATCTCAGCATAACTGGACATTTTCCTATTCTGTTCGACCTTATTGTCCCACAGTATCCATAACCTCCTCTTTGAAGTTCATCAATTAGTTTCAGTGAGCTGAAAATCTCTCTTCAATTTTTTTTACAAACATTTTGTAGTTTTGAAACTGAAATCAAAATAACGCTGGCACCAGGACCCAACTCCTTGTCATATACTGGATCTCTCACACACTGGTAAGGCTCATATTTAATTGAATAACCAAGACGGTTGCGAAGTCACTAAAACTTAAACCCAAACCTTATTGGCTTTCCTATCCTAAATTGTTTTACGAAATTTTTCCATAATGTTTACTGCCATGCTTTCATCAACACTTATGCTTCTGAGAAAACATTTTCTATACATTTTTGGTTTAGCAAAACAATTAGAGGTCTAACTTCGATAAATTTAGCTTTTTTTCCCATTTTTTATTTTTTGCACAACAAATAAAATGAATATTTAGAAACTTATAGTAGAATTTGACACCCCCCATTAATGCTCACTGTTCCAATAATGGAACATTCATAATTTTTTAAAAATTAATAAGTAGATTCGAAATAAATGAGAAAATTGTAATTATATATAAATATATTATTGAAATAAAATAAACAAAATGGCAATAAAAAAAACAAAATGCAGAAAGTTTGAAAGTTTCAATAATTATTTTTCTTTAGCCATATTTTCAAACAATTTTTTTCTTTTTTTTAATTAGCAAAAAAAATCATAAAAATAGAATTTCAAGATAATCAACAAACTATTAAAACCATATTATAGTTAATTCATTTTTAAACAACTTTCTATTTACAAATGAAAGATTTACTGGTTATTTAATTTTTTTAAAAAATTTTTCTTGATGTTCTAATAATGGAACACTGAGCAAATATGGGTTAAACATTTACTCCAATAGAATAAAAGATCTAATACTCTTCAATTTTTGTCGGACGTTATTATTAATATTTTTATACTTTATCCTCTTCTGAATTTTCTTCTTCATTCACATTGATCAATTCATCAAATACTTAAGAAAAAGGGGTTTTTTATTCTACTAAACTGCAAATAATAAACAAAAAATGTATTGGAACTTTATTTAATAAAGACAACCATAGTTTTTAATATGTTGCATTATATATTTAATGTAATTAATTATTGTAATGCCAAATATGTTGATTCCGTTTCCGCTCTATTTTTGGTTTCCGATTCTCTCCGTTCCAGACTTTAACTTTCATTCCCGTTCCCTTGGAGGTTCTGCGGGCATCCGGTGCGACCTTTACGCTTATCAAACACACACAATAAACAATTAACTTTAATCAAAGATAGGAAAATAACAAAGATTCAGTCACTAACTGACCATCAAAGGTAAGAAATTTTAACTAGAGCTTGGTCAGTACCCTCAAAAAAGTAAATTGGATCAAAAAAAAAAGTGGAAACTTTCCAACACTTTATGTATATAAATAGGAATAACAATTCAAATAATTTTAATGTAAATAGATTTGACATTACTGAGTAAAATTATTATTAATTACTCAAAGAATTGAATACGGACTCTGAGTTTTATACTATATCTCGCCTCAGATAGTTTGCCGAAATATATATCGTTAACTATCATATAACTTTTTTTTAAATAAGTAAAAAAAAAGAAGTAAAAGAAGCCTAAGTTATTGTTCATTTTACGATATATCTCGCCTCGGATAGTTTGTCGAAATCTAAAATAATATGGCCGCTTCTTGTTATTGTTAGAAACTGATTCAAGAAATAAATAAACATTGCCATCAGCTGTTTTTATATTGCTCTGTCTATGCTTCCGAGTACGGTTTCCAAAGTATCCCGTGTCTCATGGCAGTGCATAGGCACATATTCAAACAATTTGCAATAAGATTATATAAAAAAATTGCATTCTATTTTGGATTCTAATTTTTAATTTAAAAAATCCTTATATCGTTTTATTATATATATAATTGAGTGAAAACAAAAATATGACCATTCGCGTTGATATTTTACCGCTCCATACTATTACTAGAAAAATTGTGCCCCCTTCTTGGAGCCTCTCTCGATTCGCCCCTGAACATTATGTATTGGGTTTAGTCCGAAGCAGTGATATTGCAGTAACTGAGGTGGAAATTATTGCATTCAGTTTTGTTGAAACTGAAATAATATTGATAAAAATCAAAGTTTTTCAAATTAAAATGAAGGGAGTAGAATAGCCGGATAGTGGTCGTAGGCAGTAGATTGGTATGAAGGGTTAGAATGCTGAATGAGGTAGAGTGGGAAGAACCTATGGCGCTGTATATATCTTTTTATTGAAGTTTTATAAGTTTCAATGTATCCAGAAGTTTGAAAGATATATTTTCTGTTTTAGATCTTACAATTTTTGAAACTCATCTTGAGCACCCCACTTGCTTTCTCACTCATATTTTGTACCATGCATTCCGTACACTCATTCCTTTCGCCATTCAATAAATTATTTTATTTTATTCAATTATCACTCATTTAAACGAATTATTTTCGCAACGCAAGCTTTCATTTAAACCATTTTTCCACCATCCTTTGACCACCACCAGGGGATCCTTCAGAGACCAACACTTCCAAGATCCATTTCTTCAACCCACTCCCTCAAAAAGTAGCTTTTAAAATACTCACCAACGTTCCGCACATTCTCTTCGTCAGACCCACGTGTGAAGTCATACCGCCTGGAGGAAGCTGCACAGTTTCCGGTTGCTTTGATTGTTGTTCTTGTTTTCATGATTGTTAATATTTATTTTATTTTTCTGTTGTTTTAAAGTTTATGTGGTTGTGATTATTGCGCTTTTTTTCAACGCGATTTAATTGAAACATGAAACAAAGTTTGAGGCCGTAAAACATCATGCATTACTTAAACCGTTTGAGGTGCGTTTGTAGTAGAGGTCGGACATGGACGATTTTTCATTCCCGGTCCCGTCCCGTTCCCGAAATTTGTTTTCCCGTCCCGTCCCGTTCCCGATGGGACATCAGAATTTGGATTCCCGTCCCGTCCCGTTCCCGAAAGCTTTTTGTTTTTTTATTCATTTTCGCTGCCGTTTTCACTGGTCCCAAACTTGCTAGTTCTAAAATTTATTAAAATTTATTATTTGAAAATCAGAGAATATTTTTTTTAATGAAATAAAAAAACACGATTTAAATTTCAATATTTATTGAAATGAAAGTATTGTTTTTGAGTAATTCAATCAAGTCTTTATTGCTTTTCACACGGGTTAAACCGTTAAGAGTTTCAGCGTTCAAATGAGATGATTTAGGGTCTGAAGTTAAACAACTACATATTGAAAAATTCTGTTCACAGCGAATATAACATGCAGATATACTAAACAAAATTTTGGCTACTTCTTGTACTATTTTAAAATTGCTCATTTTACTCCAATAAAATAAAACATCTTTATAGTTTTCAATTTTTTTTGGGACGTAATTGTGAATATTTGTTCAATTCATCCTCTTCTGAATTTTTTTCTTTGTTCATTATTACTAATTTTTCAATAATGTTAGAAATATGTTTTTTAACAACATTCTTATTCTCCACAACTTCAAATATAAAATCCTTCGTATAATTTGATAGTATAATAATTTTATTATAATTTTTACATTATAAAAACAAACATAATAGGTCTAAATAACCATCATTTATTTTTTTCTCAAAGGCACTGCAGCTTGGTCTGGCTGTACAAAATAGAATTAAATTTCCCTAATGAAAGTCTTGGTATTTATTTCTTTTCTATCCCAAACTTTTTTCCTATTATTCTTTCATACTGGAGATGCAACAGACATGCTGTCATACGAATAAGATCAATGGCATCTTTTCTTTTGCCGAAATGATCAACTGAGCAATCATTTGGAAAGTAATCATTCAAATTCAAAGTATTAATTTATAAAATTAAAATTATATAACTGACCATTTTGATTTCATCTGAAAAGTTTTCATCATCACCCATTTGTTCTAATCTCCCTAATCTTTGGACTCATCATAACAACTTCAAATGTAGTGTTGGAGATTTTGATATTGGCAATGGTGGCTTCGTTATACGTTTCCATTGCATTCAATACTTATTTTAAGTACGGAGTATCGATGAAATAAAGATTTCCATACTTGGAAGTTTGCTGAAAAATCATTGTTAAAGAATCCAATCCCAATAACTGTTATTCCCGTTTTTCCCGTTCCCGATTAAAAAGTTGATTCCCGTTCCCGTCTTTTCCCGTTCCCGATTTGAATGTTGATTCCCGTTCCCGTTCCCGTCCCGAAAACCTATTCCCGGTTCCCGACTTTTCCCGTCCCGAAATTAATTTTCATTCCCGTTCCCGCGGGTACCCGCGGGTACCCGGTCAGATCGGGTACCCGGTCCGACCTCTAGTTTGTAGCCCGTAAATTGTATTCTAAAAAGAGGGTTCATGCAGTTTCACGATATTACAAGCTCGAGACTCCCACCAATGAAACACTGCAGCCTCTTGTGAAGCTTCTAGCGCTTTACTTTATAAAAGAAACATTTTTATTATTTTTTTTATTTTGACGATTCAACTATATTCAAAGGCGGCATTCTGCTGCAAATCATTGGGAGGGGGTCCTACTCAACATGGGCGGTGATCCTGAAGGGGTCCTAGAGTCCGGAACCCCACACTTTAAAAAATGTTAAAACTTCTATTTTGATACGAGTTTTTAATTAAGCAAAAAATAGTTTTTTTTTTTAGATAGCTATCACTATAACTACACAAACTCACAATGTATAAAAAAAAATTGAAATGTTTTTATTGAACAATGTGAGAGGCTTCAAAGTAAGGTGGACCCCCTCACTACTAAAAAGTGGGACCACAGAACTTCCCCCCCAGGATCGCCACTCATGGTAATATGTAATGGTTGTCAACTTTTGAAACTTTGTTGTAAAGCTTTGTTAGTACACTATGATTCACTTTACATAATTCTTTATTGAAAAAATTACTTTTTTTGATGACGTGGATAAAAGATGACGAAATAGGGAAATAGTAGACGTTTTCGACTTTATATTTTCGATTTTTAAATATTATATTTTTTACATGAACAAGGCTATGTATGTGGTTGCACATTATGAACGATGTTTCACAGAAAAAAAAGTTTTTAAAACGGTTTTATTTTTTAATATGAATCATTTAGAGAAAAAATTGAAATATTTTAATATGCCAAAGTAAAAAAAGCCTTGTATATAATGCGGAGACGAAATGGCTGGCAGAGAAAGAAGTTTAATAAGAAGTAATTAAGGTGAAAATATTGGGCCTGGGAACGCCATATACTCAATGGGTCCTTTTCTAAATAATTGGACTTTTCTATAGATTTGTCTATGTATCGTTTTTTTTTGAATATTCAATTTGAAAATAGAATCGACATTGTTCATATATTCTTTTTCTCATGTTTTCTCAGTAGAATGCTTTCATAATAAATTATCACATTCTGTTAGAAAACCAACATGATACTCAACAAAAATTTCTTTCAAATTTGAAACAAAAAAAAGAATGGAACTTGTTTACATCATTCAAATCATTCGGTCAATCATTTTTATCTGAAACTATTTATTAGCTTTTTTAATATTTTTATTTTAAAATGTATTTTTATCCTATATCTCTCCAGTGATGTCTCAAGCCACCACGCAATCGGCAGTGAACTCCTTCAAGGCGTACAAACTTCTCGTGCAGTCGATTGTCTTGCACGAGCAAAACGACGCACCTGTGGATAAACTGATTGTTAGTCGCATGTGATGAAAGGATGGCGTTGTGGGGAGGTTTTGATGTTATGATGGGGAAAAGAAATCAGATTCAGAAAATGTTTGATCCGATTCAAACCCATTCTCGAAACTCAAACTTTGGTCTCTCCATTTACTCCCGCTGCCGTGTTCACCGGTCCCAAACTTGATAGTTTTTAAACTTTTCAACATTTATTATTTGAACGTCAAAGAATTTTTGTGTGAAAAAACTTTATTTCAATTCCAAAAAGTTATTGAAATAAAATGATTGGAGATAATTATCTTTAATTTCAAGTAATTAACTTAAGTATTTATTAATTTTTAAACGGGCTAAATCGTCAAAAGTTTTAGCTTTTAAATTACATGATCTTGGGTTTGAAGTTAAACAACCACATGTTGAAAACTCTATTCACAGGGAATAGGGCTTGCAGCTATATTGAAAAACATTTTGGCCACTTTTTATTAGGAATGCGATGGTTCAAAATCCGGATTCGGGTTCAGAAATGCTTCAAGTCCGCCAACACTAAAGATTCGGTTCAAACGACTTCAAAATACTCGTACTCATATTCATATGCATGTGTAACTTTCTTTGTCTATCGACGTAACGTAACGAATTATATAAATATTAGAGCTGTGCTTTACTCTACGTTAACTTTCGTTTAACGCGTTAATTTTTAATTTTTTTAACGCCGTTAAATATTTTAACGCATTTAAAAAAATTAACGCGTTTAAACTTTTCAATTTATTTAAACTCATCTAAATTGAACATTTTTGTGCTGTTTTGGTTACATTGTCAGCAAGTGAACACAAACACTACTAATTTACTGTCCACAAACGAATGGGAAAACTGCATTTCATCAAACAACTTTTCATTTCTTAAAGATTTGCAACAGAACTTCTAGGGGGTGAAAAATACTTGACATTTTCAATACTCTTACTTGCAAATTGTTGCTTAACACAAGCAATATGCACTTCAGAAGATGATTCAGCTTATGCCATTCGTTTCACACTTTAATTGGAGTAGCAACTGAATAATCAGAATATCAAATGAACAAGAATCGCCACATTGTTAGACCCCGATTTAAAATGTAAAAATGCTATAAAAAAAAGAAAGAGTTGAAGAAACTATTAGAAGAAAAAAAAACATCCAAAACTATACAGCCTTAACCAAACAAGAGACTACAAACATATGTAACTTTAGATTATGAAGATACTTCATTGGTTACTAAGTCAAACATTAAACGTTATAGAACAGAATCTGAAGTAGGCGTTAAGAGTTGTCCTCATGTTTGGTGGCAACAACACGAAAGGGCATATCCGACTCTTGCGAAACTGGCAAGAAAGTACTTGTCATCTCCTGCAAGTACAGTTCCATGTGAACGTCTATTCAGCTCTTTAGATCCAACTTGTGTCGATAAACTTGTTTGCTCGAGTAACTGGCTCAAAAAGAATGTGTGACAAATGCATTAATTATTATTTATGGATTTGTTATTATTTTTTTATATGTGGATAACTTTTTTGCTTGAGTAACTGGCTTAAAAATAATGTGTGACATTTGCATTTTTTTATAATTTATGGATTCAATTTTTTTTTAAATGTAGATTACTTTTTTAAAAAATCTGATAACATTTTTATTACATTTGTAAGAAAAAAAAAGTTAAAGACTATTTTATACTAATGTTAAATAGGCTAAAAAAAATTGCGTTAAAATACGATTGACGCACGATTTTTAATCGAACGATTAACGGCGATTAAAATTTTTAATCGTGGAACAGCTCTAATAAATATATATTATAGGAATTCAATCATTTATATATATTATAGGCATTCAATCATTTATGAATATTATAGGCATTCAATCATTTATATATATTATAGGCATTTAATTAATTTTAAATGCTTGCTTCATCTACCGAATGCCATGGAGTTGCTGTTTACGTAAGCAACAGCTTCTATTCATCTTTATATTTTAAATGTCTAATTTTTTTTATGTTTCTTACAATTCAATAGTTTATATTACCTTGGTAAAAAAATAATGTTTTGTACTAATGTAAAAATAGCTGATGCCACATTGCGGGTTAAATTTTTAATCGTACGATTAATTTAGCTCAAAATTTTTAATCGTTAAACAGCTCTATTAAAAATGCATGGTCATCTGAAGCACCACACACAGACAACGAAGGCAAGCACTGAAGACGTGATGGAGACGAAGCTCTCTTGTGCCTTCCAAATTTCCTTCACTTCAGTAAAGCACCACATTCACAAGTCTTCAATTTTTAAAGGCTTTCTTAATCTATATCCATCTTCTTCTCTACTTCACAGGAGCTGTCTTTCCCGCTGGAAAGCGAATCAACCGAATTATTGACTGCCAAGACACAAGGAGTGCCAGAGGAAATAACGCCTAGCCACAACTGTTACTACGCCATTATTGTCGCTGTCTTGGCATGCCTTTTAGCTTTTCTAATTTACTTGCTTAATTTCCGATCTGATGTAGAAGTGGATGTGATTAATGGCGTAACAAGTGACATCACAGATGACGTCATGGAAGACATGGAAGATGGCTTAAGTCACGTGGAATCTACAAATACCATTGATTATTAAATTGATCGCTTTGATGAATTACCCTTTCGTTTTGTTTCTTAATTGTCTATCATTGTTTTATAGTGTTTAGTATCAAGAGCTTGTAGCATTTCGTTGGCGGGTGGAGACTTGCGCAAAAGCACTTATTCCTACGTGCCTTCTTGAGCACTGGGTCTCTGAGAGACAACTTGAGTTTTGACGCGCCTTCTCAGAGGCTTCCACATGCACTCCACGAACGCAGTACATTTTAGTAAGTTTAAGGAGCTTATCTTCTGTGAGCATTTTTCCTAACTGGATGGCCTTGTAGGATTAATAAAGTGAAAAGCTCGAGTTGTCATTTGATCTGCTGATACTTAATTATCCACAAGTCTTTAATTTCAGTGTTTATTTGTGGGTAACAAGCAACGAAGCGGAGTTAATGCACTGCGATGATTTTAATCATGAATGTAACATTTAGAAAAGACAAAAAGCTCTTGAAAGAGATGAATGTTTATTATTAATATATACAATACAATGACGAATACTATTAAACCAGGATGGGCTTAAACACCACTCGGGTAGGAAAAAGGCAATAATAATATATACTAATAATAAAGGATAAATTAGTAAGAAAAACATTTATAACTCTTAATTTATTAAAAACAATGAAGATAATACTGAGAAGCAATGAAATGATAGATTGAGAAATGAACAGTAAGTTATTAGGATTTGTCACATAAGTATAAGAGAACGGCTGAATGTCGCAAGTAATGAAATTTAACACTTAATCAAATGTTTTTTTATCAAAAAATATGAAAAAATGTTTTTCCAATATTTTTATTCATTGAATGTCAGAATAAAATCAGTATAAAAATAAAATTATTAAACAAATTAAAATTAGTAAAAAAATTAAAATTAGTAAAAAAATTAAAATTAGTAAAAAAATTAAAATTAGTAAAAAAATTTAAATTAGTAAAAAAATTTAAATTATTAAAAAAATTTAAATTAGTAAAAAAATTAAAATTAGTAAAAAAATTAAAATTAGTAAACAAATTAAAATTAGTAAACAAATTGAAATTAGTAAAAAAAACTGAAATTAGTAAAAAAATTGAAATTAGTAAAAAAATTAAAATTAGTAAAAAAATTAAAACTGGTATACAAATTAAAATTAGTAAACAAATTAAAATTAGTAAAAAAAGTAAAATTAGTAAACAAATTAAAATTAGTAAACAAATTAAAATTAGTAAACAAATTAAAATTAGTAAACAAATTAAAATTAGTAAACAAATTAAAATTAGTAAACAAATTAAAATTAGTAAACAAATTAAAATGAGTAAACAAATTAAAATGAGTAAACAAATTAAAATTAGTAAACAAATTAAAATTAGTAAACAAATTAAAATTAGTAAACAAATTAAAATTAGTAAACAAATTAAAATTAGTAAACAAATTAAAATTAGTAAACAAATTAAAATTAGTAAACAAATTAAAATTAGTAAACAAATTAAAATTAGTAAACAAATTAAAATTAGTAAACAAATTAAAATTAGTAAACAAATTAAAATTAGTAAACAAATTAAAATTAGTAAACAAATTAAAATTAGTAAACAAATTAAAATTAGTAAACAAATTAAAATTAGTAAACAAATTAAAATTAGTAAACAAATTAAAATTAGTAAACAAATTAAAATTAGTAAACAAATTAAAATTAGTAAACAAATTAAAATTAGTAAACAAATTAAAATTAGTAAACAAATTAAAATTAGTAAACAAATTAAAATTAGTAAACAAATTAAAATTAGTAAACAAATTAAAATTAGTAAACAAATTAAAATTAGTAAACAAATTAAAATTAGTAAACAAATTAAAATTAGTAAACAAATTAAAATTAGTAAACAAATTAAAATTAGTAAACAAATTAAAATTAGTAAACAAATTAAAATTAGTAAACAAATTAAATTAGTAAACAAATTAAAATTAGTAAACAAATTAAAATTAGTAAACAAATTAAAATTAGTAAACAAATTAAAATTAGTAAACAAATTAAAATTAGTAAACAAATTAAAATTAGTAAACAAATTAAAATTAGTAAACAAATTAAAATTAGTAAACAAATTAAAATTAGCAAACAAATTAAAATTAGTAAACAAATTAAAATTAGTAAACAAATTAAAATTAGTAAACAAATTAAAATTAGTAAACAAATTAAAATTAGTAAACAAATTAAAATTAGTAAACAAGTTAAAATTAGTAAACAAATTAAAATTAGTAAACAAATTAAAATTAGTAAACAAATTAAAATTAGTAAACAAATTAAAATTAGTAAACAAATTAAAATTAGTAAACAAATTAAAAATAGTATATTTTGTATGAAAGGTTTTGAAGAATTTTTCACACATTCTAGATGTGTTGTTTTTGCAAAAAGCGCACCTGGTTTGCTTTTCTGCTGAAATTGAATAATGTTCTAGCTTATCGAGCCTTACAGGGCTTGGCACTTGACTTTTCACAAGCTCTTCACTTTTGGGTCTTCCACTACCTGAGAAAGAGTGGCATATCAACAGAAAGCTTTTTTTCCTCTGTTGATATCCATCGTTGACATGAAACAACTGAATTGATGTCCTTTGAATTTCTTATGGTATAAACTAGAGAGTTATCATTCAAAATGAATCTCTTACTATTGGATGCTTTTCAAAAGTTTATAATCAAAAGAACCCCTAGAAGATTTTTGGGTTAGAGTTAAGGGTTAGGTTACGTGCACAAGTGAGGTTAGACAGGGTTGTCATTTATCTCCAATCCTCTTCAATTTATACACTAGCGATGTGGCAGTAGTTTTGGATAACCATCGAGCCGGGGTAGTGAGGAAAGTACACGCTAAAGCTAAAGTGAAATGCGAAATAAAGAAATTTTTCTGGGTAAAGAAAGTTTAACTTATGTTATTCCAAAGAGTTTACTTTAAAAATGGAATTCTAAAAATTTTCTAACAAATTTAAAGCGTTTTTAAAAGACATTTGATGACGCTTTTGATAAGGAACTGAAAGACTACATGTTCAAAAATAAAGATTTTTAAAATGATCAGTATTGAGTGAGCAGAAAATGATTTCTTCAGATAAATAAGATAGTCTGATGATAAGTAAAACGTTCAAATAACTATTTTTATGACATGAAATATGATTTCATCTTAGGCAACTAAGAATTCTATCTTGGGAACCCAGTTGCTCAAGATGGAATTTTTGATTGTTCATGTTTGAGGTTAATAAAATCATATTTCTTTTTTCCTTATTTCCTATGTTAAATCTGATATAGTTAGACAAAGGGTCAATATAATGGCTGGATAAATTTTAATTTACGTTATTGGTTATGCAATTGAGCTATGAAGCTACGTGTAAAAATCGTTCCATCTTGTGCAATCTCCCCCTACTACTAATACTGCTACAACTAAACAATTCTTCCTACACTATCACCAAACATGGACCACTATGCGTTTTTTCACACAATACTCGGTCTTCATATTTTTGGGATATATGCCTGAGAAGGTTTTTGAGAAATACTAGAAATAATTTTACGGTTTGGTTAGAAAATAATGGGAATGGGAATCCGCACTGGGCACTAACAACGCAGTTTAGAGTTTAAAGTGGAGAAAAGCCAGAAATTCATGAAAGAGTGCGAGCCTTGTGACGATGGCTCTCTGAAAGCCCTTCCATCGAGGCATCAAACGGAATACGAGTAATGTAAGAAAGTCCTATTCAACTTCAAAAAGACAGCTATATTACATTTTATTTGTAAAAAAATTATGGTATAAAAGTATTTTGAAGAAAGACACAATTTTATTTGAATAACTGAATGATAAGCATATTGAAGCATGAGATCGGAATAATGATGCAATTTAAATGAATTAATTAATTTAATAGATTATAACCTAAAAAACTAAACCCGTATAAAATTAAAAATAAAACAACACCTTTAGGCGCATGCAAGAATTACAGCATCTTGTCGAAACTCCTAAGCTACTTCCATGGCACAAACTGCTGCACTTGAAACTAAAACTCTACCGCTATTTAAACACAAAATTATAAGTTATTCAACACTTTTGACAAATTTAGGATAAAATAAACACACACACACACACACACTCACTCACTCACTCACACACACACACACACACACACACACACACACACACACACACACACACACACACACACACACACACACACACACACACACACACACACACACACACACACACACACACACAAACACACACGCACATACTCGAAGACTTGAATACAAAAAACGAGACAACCTTGAACAACCACGTTAAAGACACAGCTCCAATAATAATAATAATAATAATAATAATAATGACGAGCATTCTTTACAGTGGCGTATAACCAGAACGGGCTTCCAGGCCACTTAGGCTGCATATTTTCATTTGCGCCTTTGGGTTACTAGGGCACTGGTTGCATTCGAACCTAGGACCTTTCATTATTGGTCAAGCCGAGAGTCGTTGCCGACTCAGCTACCCGTTCACCCACTCAGCTGTTTAAAGATAGAAAGATTCGGAGATAATTTAAATAATGTAATCAGCTTATTGAATAAACCCTATATATTCGGACATACGTGTAAATTCACACACACGTTAAATAGTCGGAAAGAAATTCTTAGTTTGAGATGCAGATGGTGCTTTGTGAGAAGCTTCCATGGGAAAAGTGATTGATTCAAGTATGGATAGCTGGTGTACAGAGAGACAAAATTTGATTTAAAATATAATCAGCTAATTAGCAGAATAAAATGCATAACTAACCAGCGAATTGATACTTAATTGAGTTTGAAATGTTACAATATATACAAGAAAAAGCCAGAAAAGGTGGCATGCATGGCTGATTGTGGAGGAAGGGTAGAGCTGGTGGAGGAAGGGAAGAGCTGGTGGAGGAAGGGAAGGAGCTGGTGGAGGAAGGGGAGAGCTGGCGGAGGAAGGGGAGAGCTGGTGGAGGAAGGGGAGGAGCTGGTGGAGGAAGGGCAGAGCTGGTGGAGGAAGGGGAAGAGCTGGTGGAGGAAGGGCAGAGCTGGTGGAGGAAGAGGCAGCACAGGACATTTGAGCAAACAGGTTTAGGCGCTGGTGTTCGTGATGATTAGGCATGTGCTTGCGCTGGCGTGCTGATATTCATGTTTACGTGCTATTGTGTGTGTGTATGTTTGTATATAAGCGTTTGTATGCATGCGTTTGTATGTATGCGTTTGTATGTAATTGGGATAATATTCTAGTTTATATTGATGAAAGTGTCAATGATGATGAGCTACAAAAGCTTCAGCTCAATACTTACTTAGAAGAGCAAAATATGATTCAAATGCACAAAAAGAATGACCAAGAAAAAGCAGTTGAGTGAGTGGAAAAATAGGCTGGTGGGTAGATGGGTGGGCTGGTGAATAGATGGGATAATGGATAGATGGGATAATGGATAGATGGGATAATGGATAGATGGGATAGTGGATGGATGGGATAGTGGATAGATGGGATAGTGGATAGATGGGATAGTGGATGGATGGGATAGTGGATAGATGGGATAATGGATAGATGGGATAATGGATAGATGGGATAATGGATAGATGGGATAGTGGATAGATGGGATAGTGGATAGATGGGATAGTGGATAGATGGGATAGTGGATAGATGGGATAGTTGATAGATGGGATAATGGATAGATGGGATAGTGGATAGATGGGATAGTGGATAGATGGGATAGTGGATAGATGGGATAATGGATAGATGGGATAGTGGATAGATGGGATAGTGGATAGATGGGATAGTGGACAGATGGGATAATGGATAGATGGGATAATGGATAGATGGGATAGTGGATAGATGGGATAATGGACAGATGGGATGATGGATAGATGGGATAGTGGATAGATGGGAAAGTGGATTGATGGGATAGTGGATAGATGGGATAGTAGATAGATGGGATAGTGGATAGAAGGGATAGTGGATAGATGGGATAGTGGATAGATGGGATAGTGGATAGATGGGATAGTGGATAGATGAGATAGTGGATAGATGGGATAGTGGACAGATGGGATAGTGGATAGATGGGATAGTGGATAGATGGGATAATGGATAGATGGGATAGTGGACAGATGGGATAGTGGATAGATGGGATAGTGGACAGATGGGATTATGGATAGATGGGATAGTGGACAGATAGGATAGTGGATAGATGGGATAATGGATAGATGGGATAATGGATAGATGGGATAGATGGGATAATGGATGGATGGGATGATGGATAGATGGGATAGTGGATAGATGGGATAATGGATAGATGGGATAGTGGACAGATGGGATAATGGATAGATGGGATAGATGGGATAATGGATAGATGGGATAGTGGACAGATGGGATAGTGGATAGATGGGATAATGGATAGATGGGATAATGGATAGATGGGATAGTGGATAGATGGGATAGTGGATAGATGGGATAGTGGATAGATGGGATAGTGGATAGATGGGATAATGGATATATGGGATAGTGGATAGATGGGATAATGGATAGATGGGATAGTGGACAGATGGGATAGTGGATAGATGGGATAGTGGATAGATGGGATAGTGGATAGATGGGATAATGGATAGATGGGATAGTGGATAGATGGGATAAGGGATAGATGGGATGATGGATAGATGGGATAGTGGATAGATGGGATAGTGGATAGATGGGATAGTGGATAGATGGGATAATGGATAGATGGGATAATGGATAGATGGGATAGTGGATAGATGGGATAGTGGATACTGGATAGATGGGATAGTGGATAGATGGGATAGTGGATAGATGGGATAGTGGATAGATGGGATAATGGATAGATGGGATAGATGGGGTAGTGGATAGATGTGATTGTGGATAGATGGGATAGTGAACAGATGGGATAATGGATAGATGGGATAATGGATAGATGGGATAGTGAACAGATGGGATAGTGGATAGATGTGATAGTGGATAGATGGGATAGTGGATAGATGGGATAGTGGACAGATGGGATAATGGATAGATGGGATAGTGGATAGATGGGATAGTGGATAGATGGGATAGTGGACAGATGGGATAGTGGATAGATGGGATAGTGGATAGATGTGTTAGTGGATAGATGGGATAGTGAACAGATGGGATAATGGATAGATGGGATAATGGATAGATGGGATAGTGAACAGATGGGATAGTGGATAGATGTGATAGTGGATAGATGGGATAGTGGATAGATGGGATAGTGGATAGATGGGATAGTGGACAGATGGGATAATCGATAGATGGGATAGTGGATAGATGGGATAGTGGATAGATGGGATAATGGATAGATGGGATATTGGACAGATGGGATAGTGGATAGATGGGATAGTGGACAGATGGGATAGTGGATAGATAGGATAATGGATGGATGGGATGATGGATAGATGGGATAGTGGATAGATGGGATAATGGATAGATGGGATAGTGGACAGATGGGATAATGGATAGATGGGATAGTGGATAGATGGGATAATGCATAGATGGGATAATGAACAAATGGGATAGTGGATAGATGGGATAATGGATAGATGAGATAATGGATAGATGGGATAGTGGATAGATGGGATAGTGGATAGATGGGATAGTGGATAGATGGAATAATGGATAGATGGGATAGTGGATAGATGGGATAATGGATAGATGGGATAGTGGACAGATGGGATAGTGGATAGATGGGATAGTGGATAGATGGGATAGTGAATAGATGGGATAGTGGATAGATGGGATAATGGATAGATGGGATAGTGGATAGATGGGATAAGGGATAGATGGGATGATGGATAGATGGGATAGTGGATAGATGGAATAATGGATGGATGGGATGATGGATAGATGGGATAATGGATAGATGGGATAGTGGACAGATGGGATAATGGATAGATGGGATAGTGGATAGATGGGATAATGGATAGATGGGATAGTGGACAGATGGGATAGTGGATAGATGGGATAATGGATAGATGGGATAATGGATAGATGGGATAGTGGATAGATGGGATAGATGGGATAGTGGATAGATGGGATAGTGGATAGATGGGATAGTGGATAGATGGGATAATGGATAGATGGGATAGTGGATAGATGGGATAATGGATAGATGGGATAGTGGATAGATGGGATAGTGGATAGATGGGATAGTGGATAGATGGGATAGTGGATAGATGGGATAGTGGATAGATGGGATAATGGATAGATGGGATAGTGGATAGATGGGATAATGGATAGATGGGATGATGGATAGATGGGATAGTGGATAGATGGGATAGTGGATAGATGGGATAGTGGATAGATGGGATAGTGGATAGATGGGATAGTGGATAGATGGGATAATGGATAGATGGGATAATGGATAGATGGGATAGTGGATAGATGGGATAATGGATAGATGGGATAGTGGATACTGGATAGATGGGATAGTGGATAGATGGGATAGTGGATAGATGGGATAATGGATAGATGGGATAATGGATAGATGGGATAGTGGATAGATGGGATAATGGATAGATGGGATAGATGGGGTAGTGGATAGATGTGATAGTGGATAGATGGGATAGTGAACAGATGGGATAATGGATAGATGGGATAATGGATAGATGGGATAGTGAACAGATGGGATAGTGGATAGATGTGATAGTGGATAGATGGGATAGTGGATAGATGGGATAGTGGATAGATGGGATAGTGGACAGATGGGATAATGGATAGATGGGATAGTGGATAGATGTGATAGTGGATAGATGGGATAGTGAACAGATGGGATAATGGATAGATGGGATAATGGATAGATGGGATAGTGAACAGATGGGATAGTGGATAGATGTGATAGTGGATAGATGGGATAGTGGATAGATGGGATAGTGGATAGATGGGATAGTGGATAGATGGGATAGTGGACAGATGGGATAATGGATAGATGGGATAGTGGATAGATGGGATAGTGGATAGATGGGATAGTGGACAGATGGGATAGTGGATAGATGGGATAGTGGATAGATGGGATAATGGATAGATGGGATAATGGATAGATGGGATAATGGATAGATGGGATAATGGATAGATGGGATAATGGATAGATGGGATAGTGGATAGATGGGATGATGGATAGATGGGATAATGGATAGATGGGATAATGGATAGATGGGATAGTGGATAGATGGGATAATGGATAGATGGGATAGTGGATAGATGGGATAGTGGATAGATGGGATAATGGATAGATGGGATAGTGGATAGATGGGATAATGGATAGATGGGATAGTGGATAGATGGGATAGTGGATAGATGGGATAATGGACAGATGGGATAGTGGATAGATGGGATAATGGATAGATGGGATAATGGATAGATGGGATAGTGGATAGATGGGATAGTGGATAATGGATAGATGGGATAGTGGATAGATGGGATAATGGATAGATGGGATAGTGGATAGATGGGATAGTGGATAATGGATAGATGGGATAGTGGATAGATGGGATAGTGGATAGATGGGATAGTGGATAGATGTGATAGATGGGATAGTGGATAGATGTGATAGATGGGATATTGGGTAAATAGATAGGTAAGTGGGTGGGTTGTTATGTAGATAGATGGAAATGTTGGTAGGAGATGATAGTGGTGGTAAAGGTGATGATGCTGATGATGGTGGTGATTTAGTGGTTTCGAAAGAGGTGATGATAGTGGTAGAACTAAACGTTGAACTCATGCAATCTTGAAGCTGTTGTATTTCAATTGAGGACGCCTAGAAGCAGATTGTTGATGCGAGGCATGCATGCACGAAGCACCACTGGTCTGAATCATTCGCATGCAGCTGAGGCTCAGCTCAAGCCCTAAGCAACCTTCCGGAAAGAAATGCACTGTATGGAACTTTGATGGTGCAATGATGACGGCATTCTGGTGAAGGACTGAAGAGAAAGAGTGGGGAAGATAGATACCGAAATTGAAGATGCAGCAAAGTACGTTCTAATCGCTTCAATGAAAAATGTCTAAAACACGTCGAGGATGAATATTTATTTGTAATTATGTGTCCTTGTTGTTGTTGCCATGGTGATTGAACGCTAAAAATTGGTTTGAGTTTTGTTGGTTGGGCAAAGAGATATTTTGATTGTGTTGATGCAACTGATGATTTGTATTTTGCAGTTGTTGTTGCTTACTGCTTGTGTATTGATGGCGGGGATGCGTCGAGTTAGCGAGGTTGTTGTTGATGGCGGGTTGTCTGGGAATGGAGGTGCTGAGAAGGGTCTGGAGAGTGTCGGGAGGGGTGGCTGAATGAGGGCTGAGTCTCCGTTCTGAGCCGATGCTCAAGAGCCGATCCAACTCACTGTGGAGGAGCTGTCTAGCCTGGTGGTGTTGTCGCACGTTGAAGTCTTAGACAGACAATCATTAAACAAAAATTTTAAAAAACTTAAAGAGGCTTTTGTAGTGAATGCACGCAACTTCTACAACGGATCTAGGAGGCACCTGGACGTTGTTTGTGGGGATGACAAGCAGCATGGAGAGGCAGTTGTGGTCGAAGTTGCTGTCGAAGGCGATGAGGCCGCCATGGACGCCAGAGTGGAGGAGGTGGCTGCTGAACTCTCGCAGGCCGATGCTGCTCACCCACTCGATCACATGCTCATTCGTCCACACCTCCAACTCTGCGCATCAATGATGACGTTGAAGGGTGTTCAAAAGGGTGGAGAATGAGATGAGATTAAACTGGAATATTGAGTAGATTTCGAGGAAATGGAGAAGAAACTATCAGGAAGAAAAGCACCGTGGGGATTGAGTGCTGCATTGGACCTCCTGCTCTTCAGAACCTCCTTGCTGTAGTTCACTTTCTTGAGCAGACGCACGCCATAGTGAAGACTGGTGCTGCGGTGGTGATAATGATTATGGTTGAATGATGGTGGTGATAATGATGATGCTTGAATGATTCATTTTAATTTATTAGTAGTTGCTTGCTCCAGTATGGAGCGTGGCATCATGAACAAACTCCTTCTAATTCGTTCTGATCTAAGCCATCCTGTGGGCAGCGTAGATGCTCCAGTATGGAAGGTTTAAGGTGGGTCTCCAGGGGGATAAGCATGTCAGATGGGGACAGCCTCTGGGACACTTGCAGTTCTTGGGTGGATTGGGCAGAAGCACGGCCTTTGTGTCGTACCCATCTGGAAGGCGCGAGACATGACTAAACAGCTCCAGCCTTCTCCTCTTGATCAAGTTGCAGATGATCATCTAAGCGCACCACCAGAGAGACAACAGCGAAGCACAGAAGCATAGGGGGTACAGCGAAGCACACTGACCGATGGAAGGCGTCGAGCATTTTGAGGGAGTGGCAGAGATCCTTCTTGCTGAGATGGTCGAGCATCCTGGTGTCAACCAGGCACTCCATGAACGTCCTGCGGTACTGAGCCAGTCCCAACGAAGAAAGCCACTCGTTGCCCACCCACTCATGACTCATCTCGCCCAGAGCTGTCAACTGTCGTTGTGGTGTTAGTTTATGAGACGGAAGATGAGGTGGTAGATGAGACGGTGGTAGGTGTCGTCGTGTGATGGATTTGTTAACAGAAGTTGTATGGTGGTGTAGCGGTCGCAGACGTGGTGGTTTCAAGAGTTGTATCAGTGAGTGTGGTGGAGGTTCAATTGTGGTTGAAATTGTATATGTAGGTGGGTTTAGTTTTAGTTGTAGTTGTGGTCGCAGCTATGGTGGATGAAGTGTTGGTGTCAATCAGAATAATCGTTCATCTCAGTAGTGCTTAAAGCATTATCCAACAACACAAACGCAAAACTAAGAGAACACCCGACTAAAGCACCAACGGGCTGTCTGGAGAGCTTGGGGACCGAAGGACTGGTGATGTTGACCATTTCCTGGATGGCGAGTCTGAGTTTGAGGCGGTGCAGAGGGTTGCTGATGCCGATCTCTCGCTGGATCTCCTGGTCGCTCAAGGCGCTCATGATAGCGCCACTCTTGACGTTAGCCCGACAAGCAGCCACGTACCACGCTGGCATCCCGATCCATAACTGCAAAGGGGTTGAGGAGTGGATGGACGAGTGCGTTTTTAGATTTTTAGATGAATAAATAGATGAAAAGTACGTTGTTGGTGTATGTCCAGATGGGCAGATAAAGTGTTATGGAACACCTATCTGGCTAGGCGCTGCTCTGCTAAAGCGGGCAATAGTTGCGAGTGAGACGTAATGGCGATCTCTCTTACCGTTAGAAGCAACTTCTAGCGCCATATGGAGCATGTGAATCATGACCAACAACTGCTACTTCCCATGTTTTTCAACGCTTTAGTGAAGCTAAAGTGACTTCTCCATGGTGCAAGCTTTGAAAAAAGAATATGGAAAGTTATTTATAGCCCATGCAGCAGACCCCCCTCTCCACGCTTGATGCTGAGTCCAAGGGAAAGGCAAAGCCGATACATCTTGAAACCAGCAGCGTCGCAGGAGTTGCCGAAATGACTTGGTCAACAAAGATAATAGGCCTAAGGAACTTCGACGCATGTGAAGATGTTTTATTTTCCCGAAAAGATGTGGCCCCGTCTTCTACTCCTGGATTGGTCATTTGCACAGTTCGTCAACCCTTTGTCAGTCTTTTTGTGCTGCTATGTAACCCAGATACCCTCTACAGAATGTAGGGTTTATTCACCGACACGCAACACGCCACGATACAGGCTGTGATGTAGAAGGTTCCTTATCAGAACTTGATCTAAAAAAATCAACATTCAAGCGTTTTTTGTCGCAGGCCAAGATTTCAAAAGCTTATCGATACGGGGTTTTCTTGAAAATTCCAAGAGAGAAGGTTCTGTAACGTTTGCAATGCCAAACCAGAAATGTTGCTCGCTCTATTCCTTGTCAAGCCGAAGTCCACCAACTCCACCAATGTACATTCGTTTTGCTCGCAAGAAGCAGTTTCCCTGACTTGGAATCCTTGAGAATGAGGCTCGTTGGATGGCTGACACCGGTGAGGATCTGCTGGTGCAGACTCTCTGTACAAACCCTTGCGACAATGCCTTCAGGCAGCAAGTCACAGGCAGCAGAATCCTCGTCATGGAGGCCGATGCTGGCCTGCAGGTCTAAACCTCTCTTTCCACCTCCTGGTGCTCTCTTTTGATATCTTCTTTGTACTTTTTTGCAAATTCATATCCTCTGGATTTGATCACACATCTTGTTGCCACTGGAAAGCCCCTTCCTTCCTTCCATCAGAGATAAAGTGATTTTAGTTTTTATTGAGACTTTTTTGATTCTTGAAATTACAAAGATACTGAAAATCCATCACACTATGCGTAGGAAACTTCTGAAGAAATCTAATAGTTTGAAAATTTCTCTAAGTTGACAAAAGCTTCGATGCTATAGCTTATACATGCCATTTGTTCACTAAAGAGAGGCAAACCTCGAGCCAAGCAACGACGGTGGGACCATTCCAGAGAGGGAATGGAGTCTCCGCTTTGATCGCCTCGTCCAGCAACTCCTGCCTGTGTTGTGTGGTGGCAGACACTTGCAAATGACGTCGGTTCCATGATGCATCTGCACACATGGCAACTCATCGCAGCAGCAACAACTTCGCAGAACAGCAACACCTCCAGAGCAGAGCAAGAGCCACTCACTTTTTCCTTTTCCTCTTGTCGAAGTCTGAAGGCATCATGCCAGGCATGCTCTCCGATGCTGAAGACTCTGTGGGGAGGTGTGATGTTATGGTGTGTGGTAGTGTGATGTGCCCAGGCTTGTAGAGCCGAACCGGAGCAGTGAAGCCGCTACTTTTTGCAAGAGCCAAATCTGGCGGCTCCGGCATTCAATTTTATTTCATTGAAGCATAATTTTTAAAATAAAAAGCTTTGAAACTCTAAAATTGTTTTGTTGTTGATTTTTCTCAAATCATAAATGTTTTAATTTTGTAGGAAAGTTACAATAGCAACAGCCTTCAATCAAATGACAGCGCGAGAGCACGCCACCACAAGAAATCTTTAATCAATCTTTTTCTTTCGTTAAATTTTTTTTACAATGCTAGCAAAAAAATAATTTTTAAATAAAAACAATGTAATCAAAAAGATTTTTTTATTATTACAAAATTGTGTAATTATAATAAAAAATTAATAGAATTATGTTTTTCATTTCAATGAAAAAACAAAACTTTAAATTTTTTACACTTTTTATTTTGAATTCTTGACATAGAATATTTCAAAACAGAAACTATAAGTACAAGTAGAACAATATTTGTGCTTTTTTGCTTTTATTATTTTAACAATTTGGTTGACACAGAGTAATTCAACATTCATATAATACTGTTAGAAATACTTTTTATTTATACAGCACAGAAACAATAAATATAATTTTGATAAAAATTATAATCCTAATTTTAAAAATAAATAATAATAGCTAAACTAATGAGAACTAAACATCTAGAATGCAACACAACTATTTCATCCCTATATCATCTTTAACTAGGAAAAATTAAATAAAATTAATTTAAACATTTTTATTAAGAAAGTATTGCATATTCTATTTTTGAGAAAATGTTTCACTCGAAAGTTTGTGCAAGTTTGTGTCGTTTGATACTCCCTCTATAGGAAGCCGGAGCCGAACCGTCAAATTCCCGAGAGCCGGAGCCAGAGCCGAACCAGAGGAAAATAAGCGGCTCTGCAAGCCCCGATGTGGTGTAGTGGTGTGATGGGTGCTATGTTATTTGGACGGTGTGGGGGTAGTGGTGTGAGGCTGGGATGGTGTGGGAGTAGTGGTGTGAGGCTGGGATGGTGTGGTCATAGTTGTTGGCGTCCTTCAGTCTAAGTAGACAATGGACTTGCGCCGAGGGAGAACTTTTCGCTGTGGTTTTGTCGCTGCTGGTTGTTGTTCTCTGATGGTTGTTGTTCTTTGTAGGTTTTTGTTCTCTTCTGATTGTCGTTCGCAGCTGGCTGTTGTTGGCTGTTGGTTGTTGTTGGCTGCTGGTTGTTGTTGGCTGCTGGTTGTTGCTCGCCTCTGGTTGTTGCTCGCTGTTGATTGTTGGTGGCTGCTGGTCGCAGATCGCTGCTGTTTTTCTTTTCTGCGGGAGCGCTTTTCACTGGCAAGCCGACGAATCTCTGCTTCCCCCGCTTCTAGTCCCATGCGCACGGCTTGCCTCCATCTGCTTTTATCTTCAGCAAGCGATTCCCAGGTGCTGACGTCGATCTCTGTAGATTTTAGATCGCGCTTGCAGACGTCCTTGTAGCGAAGGTATGGCCTGCCAGTTGCTCTCCAACCTGAGGCAAGCTCGCCGAATAGCACGTCTTTGGGAAGTCGGCCATCATCCATCCGACGTACATGTCCTAACCATCGGAGACGTCTTTGACGAAGAAGAGTGGTCATGCTTGAGATGGCTGCCCTCGCCAACACCTCGTTGTTTGTGACGCGGTCTTGCCATGAGATCCCGAGCATGCGTCGAAGACACCGCATGTGGAAAGCGCTCAAACTTTTTTCCTGGTATGCGTATAGTGTCCAGGATTCACTGGCGTAAAGAAGAGTGCTCAGAACACATGCCTTGTACACAGCTGTCTTTGTCTTTATTGTCAGCATCTTGTTGCTCCAAACTCTTGGTGACAGCCTGGCAAAGGTTGTCGAAGCTTTGCCGATCCTCTGGTTCAGTTCTGCAACTAGTGAGAAGTCATCAGTGATTGTCGAACCAAGGTAGTTAAAGTGGCTGACGACTTCCAGAGCATAGTTGTTGATAGTGATGTGAGGTCGTTCTGCGTGCTGTGCCATCACCTGTGTTTTCTTGAGGCTGATTTTTAGGCTAAACTCATCCCATGCCTTGGAAAACCTGTCGAGCAGTCTTTGCAGTTCTGTTTCAGTGTGGGTGACCAGTGCTGCATCATCCGCAAACAGCATGTCTCTTATCATCACTTTTCGTATTTTGCTTTTTGCCTTCAGACGAGCCAGGTTGAAAAGACTGCCATCTGATCGGGAATGAAGATATACACCTTCTGTTGATGCTCCAAAGGCACGTTTCAGCATAACAGCGAAGAAGATGCCAAAGAGAGTGGGAGCGAGAACACAGCCTTGTTTGACGCCACTGCGGATTTCAAAAGCACTTGATGTCGACCCATCGTACTGCACAGTGCTTTTCATATTTTCATGAAACGACTTTATCACGCTCAGGAGCTTTGGTGGGCAGCCAATCTTTGCCAGAATTTTGAAGAGTCCATCCCTACTGACAAGATCAAACGCTTTGGTCAGGTCTATGAAAGCTAAGAAAAGGGGTTTGTGTTGTTCTCTGCCTTTTTCTTGCAGTTGTCTGAGTGTGAAGATCATATCTATGGTTGACCTTTCTGCACGAAAGCCAGCTTGTGATTCTGGATACACCCTATCAGCAAGCTTCTGTAGTCTCTTTAGGACTACACGTGCGAACACTTTGCCCACGACACTGAGGAGAGATATTCCTCTGTAGTTTTTGCAATCACTTCTCTCGTCCTTGTTCTTGTATAAGGTGATTATTTTGGCGTCTCTCATGTCCTGAGGTACAGTTCCTTCTTCCCAGCATTGGCAGAGGAGACCGTGCAGTTGTTCTAGGAGGGCTGTGCTTCCGCATTTGATGACTTCTGGTGGTATGCCATCAGCCTCTGGAGCTTTCCCTGAAGACAAACTTTCAAAAGCCTTCTTTAATAATGTAACACTGGGCTTTTCATCTAGTTCCATCATGAGTGGAAAAGTTTCAACTGCGGCAAGGGCTTCATCACTCACGTGATTCTGCTTGGAGAATAGGTCGGAGTAGTGTTCTACCCAGCGGTCCATCTGCTTGCACTTATCGTCTATGATTGCACCAGTGGCAGACTTGAGTGGGGCTATGGTCTTCATAGTGCGACCTGTGGCTTTTTTAATGCCGTCGTACATGCTCTTGATGTCTCCAGTATCGGATGATTGTTGAATCTTTTGGCATAGCTGAAGCCAGTAGTCATTAGCGCATTTTCTTGCTAATTTCTGAACTGCACTCTTGGAGGATCTGTATGCCTGTAGACTTTTTTGGCTGGGATGTAGCTTGTACTCCAGATGAGTTCTGCGGCGTTCTTCTATAGCTGGGGTGAGTGTGAAGGAGTGGGCTTCAAACCAATCGCTGTTTTTGTTCTGTTTCTTTCCAAAGACTTTGGACGCAGCCTTGTAAACCGTTTCCCTGATATGGTCCCAACGTTCTTTGGCTGTTCCATCAGGAGGTTTTAGGTGGAACAGTTCCAAGAGATCCTGGTTAAACTGTGCCACTTTGTCTGGGTGGTTTGTTTTGCTCCCATCGATTCGGGGTTTTCCTTCAGGCCTGGACCGGTGAACTTTCTTGTGCTGGAGTCTCAGTTTGCAACAGACCAGAGAATGATCGGTATCACAATCAGCGCTGTGATAGGTGCGAGTATGTAGTACACTTTTCAAAGAAGATTGCCGGATGATGATCAGGTCGAGCCAGTGTTTAGATCGTGGGTGTCTCCACGAAACTTTATGCTGTGGTTTCGTCTGAAAAAAAGTGTTGGTGATGCTGAGATTGTGATATGCGCACATCTCCAAGAGTCGCTGTCCATTTTCATTCATCTTTCCGACACCAAATTCACCAAGACATGGGGACCAAGAGTAATGATCATCACCCACTCTTGCATTAAAGTCACCTAGCAGTATTAGTTGTTCTTCTTTAGGGATTTTGTTGAGAAGCGAATCTAGCTGGTCATAGAAATCGTCTTTGGAATCGCTCGATGCGTTAAGGGTTGGTGCATAGGCACTGATGAGGTTGACTGGCCCAGAAGTGGTGTGGAGACGGAGTGATAGAAGTCTTTCAGTTCCTTTTTGGCAAGGTTCTATCATTCCCAGCAGATGGTTCCGGACTGCAAAACCAACGCCGTATTCTCTGTTGTCTTCAGCACTTTTCCCTTGCCAAAAGAATGTGTAATCTTTTTCTCTAAGACTTCCAAAATCATCTAGCCGAGTCTCCTGCAGTGTGGCAATGTCGACCTGGAGTCTCACGAGTTCATCGTTGATAACTGCAGTCTTTCGGACATCAGTGATCATCTGGAGGTCTTGAGATAGCCCTGGTGTGAGTGTTCTCACATTCCAGGTGCCCAGTTTTAGGGCAGGTTTTGTTTTGTTTTTAATCTTTTTTGCGGGTACATAATAAGTCTGCTTGTCGAGTGTTGCAGCACTCTGAGCCCAACGCACCCAGTAGGGCAGGCAAACTGTGATGGAACAACACCTATTTGACTGGGGGCTGCCCAGCTTGAGGCGGGCGGTAGTTTGTGGTCATAGTAGTGTAGGGTAATTCGGTCAGTGTGATTTTGGCGTTGTGCGATAATGGTGAACTGTGGTGTGGTGGTGGTGCAGTGTGGTGTTATGGTGGTGATAGTAAAAGGTGGTGTGATCCGTAACAAGAGAACTATCGCTTCAATTATAACGATATGCTGTAATGGATAGATGAAGGATGATGAAGGATGATGAAGGATGATGAAGGATGATGAAGAATGATGAAGGATGATGAATGGATGATGAATGGATGATGAAGGATGAAGAATGGTGAAGGATGATGAAGGATGATGAAGGATGATGAAGGATGAAGGATGATAAATGGATGGTGAAGGATGATGAAGGATGAAGAATGATGAAGGATGATGAAGGATGATGAATGGGTGATGAATGGATGATGAAGGATGATGAAGGATGAAGGATGATAAATGGATGGTGAAGGATGATGAAGGATGATGAATGGGTGATGAATGGATGATGAAGGATGAAGAATAATGAAGGATGATGAATGATGAAGAATGATGAATGGATGAAGGATGATGAAGGATGATGAATGGGTGATGAATGGATGATGAAGGATGAAGAATGATGAAGAATGATGAATGGATGAAGGATGATGAATGGATGAAGGAAGGTGAAGGATGAGGATGGTGAATGGATGAAGGATGATGAAGGACGAAGGATGATGAAGGATGATGAATGGATGATGAAGGAAGGTGAAGAATGAAGGATGATGAAAGGATAAATACCTAGCTCAGAGATAGGCTGGTCCAAGTGCTTAAGCTGATCATGCTTGTATTTGCTCTTCGAGCCACTGAAAATGCGTCCTAGAGAGATCTTGAAGGGGCGAATGAATGTAAGAGAATGAATGAATAAGCGAAATGATGAATAGATGGATGAATAAATTTTTTTTTGTCTATACTGTTCACAGCCTGACAGACGCATGCCATGTTACAATGGTTCTGAGAACCATGGTTCTTATGCGCCGAGACGCCACTCCACACGACGTACACATCTTTCAATGCATACGTCGCAAACACCGCATCATATACACTAGGTATATGATAGTTCACGGTCGCTTGTCAAGGATTCGAACAGGCAACCTTTAAGTTGTAAGTCCGACGCCTACCATCTAAGCCATCCCCGCTCCCCAATAAATGGATGAATAGGTAAATGGGAACATATTAAATAATCTAACACCACCAACTATTGGGTGGATTTACGTAGTTAAGTTTTAGGGTGAGGGTTAGTGAGGGTTATTATTGAAATACTTTAAGTTGTCAAACATCTTTAAGCTGCGTCCCTTAACTACGTAAGTTGGTGGTGTAGGATCATTTAATATGACCCGGTGAATGGACAAACAGAAAAATGACTAAATAAATAAATGGATAGATTGATGGATTTTAAAAATATAAATGAAAGGATAAAGGAATGAATTAGTGAATGGATGGATGAGCAGCGCAAACCTTGATTCCTTGTTTCTTTTTCTTGGCCTTGAATGATTGTCGATCACTGCTCGAGCTAGCAAGCGCTATTGGAATGATGCTGCTGTTGTTGCTAGGAGTAGATGTGTTGTTTTGGCTGAAAGAATCGCCACTACTGCCACCACCAGCGCTACCTCCACTGCTGCTGCTACCACTCAAATGGGTGGTGTTGTCCAAAGACCTGGTAGCGAGAAGCAAGTGTTTGTGCTTGAAAGTGAAAAGGACAGTGACAACAACAATGGCAAGAGCAACAACTAAGAAAGAGAAAACTGGATTACTACTCAAGTTATCGGCCACAGCAGCAACCCCGATGAACAAATCAGTGACCAAAACAAAGCTATCTGGAGAGCAGCTCTCGACTAACACAAACGCCAAAGGAAAGAGCACATATGCAGCGGAAACGCGCACAAGACCAAGCGTATCAACCATGAAGGGAAAACAAGCAGAAGTCCACAGAGAGGCTGAGAGAAGATGACGACCAAAGGAAACCTCCGTCAAGAAAACGAACAGTCACTGTGGCATGGAGGCCAAGAATGAAATGCCGAGAAAACAACGACGTTATGGAAGCGAGAAGAGGGAGTGATCATCTACACTGATAGGTCTGCATATAAAAGCAACAGGAATAGAGGCAGTGCAGTGGTTATGGAGAGTGATGAAATAGATGACGTCTGCATGGAGGCAGCAGGTGGACTCTCGCAGCTCAAGCAGGCAAAGCCACCATTTTCAATTACATTTTAAAGTTTCGAAAGCCAAAGAAACGCTGAAGGTTTTGGCAATCCGTGCCTCAGTGGGACAAAGAAATATTTTTTGAGAGTGAGCTGAAGCAACAGTGATGGTGCAGTGGATTCCTGGACACACTGGTGTCCAAGGTAACGAGGCGGCAGGCCAAGGCGCACTCCCTAAAAGCCCAGTTGAGCAACCACAGTGTGTCACTAAGAAGGCAATGGAAAGAATCCTCCAGAGAAGTATGAAACTTCCTGAGATGATGGATCCAAGACGGAAAAGAATCTACAACGCCACGCTAAAAAAGAAGCAAGGCATCAGTTGTAGGAGAAGCAAAACACTTCTGGCTGACTACGTCACTGTCCGCTCATCGCATTCTATTGGCAAAGATTTTACAGGAATATGCCACTGTGAACTGTGTGGGGCGGCATCCCGCAGCCCTTCTGGAATGCTCGAGGAGTCGAAAAGAAAGAGAAGAGCTCATCTATATGAACGGATGCGATGAGGCTCTAATAGAGAAAACAATTGGTGTTCAGGTTCTTGCGAAGGATGAGACCTGCTTGCATTGAACAGGCGGAAAAAGAAACGTGAATAAGAATTCAACAACAACAACAACAACAAGAGCAAGAGGCATAACAACAACTACAAAAAGAGCAGGCACAAGCACCTGAGGATAGGCTGGCTGAGAAATGAGGCTTGGTCGATGCGGTGCATGTTGTTCGACGAGAAGGAGTCCCTGGCCAGACTGGACGACATCTGAAGCGTTGTCAGTTTGAATAGTGATAACATCTTTTGCCGCTGAATATTCCACCACTGCGCCGTAAAATGAATGTACATTAGCTGTTGGCAGGTTATTTGTATAAAGGTTTTTTTTCTGAATATTCAGACACTCAATTAAATTTATATTGAAATTGCAGGCATAGAAAATTAAAGTTTAAATTATATTTAAACTGACCATGCCTCAACGCTACAGATGTCAGATATATTAACTAGGGTTATGTTTTTTTAACTTTTTGTCAAATAATTAATTTTCTGTGTCATATATCAATGAAAACTTTCTCAAAAATAAAGAAAATGAGTTTTATTTTGATTAATTCTCAAAAAAGACCTCTCACTACACCAAATCTTATTTAGAGTTATGACTTTTTACTTTTTATCGAATAATTAATTTCTTGTGTTATATATCGATGAAACTATGCTCAAAAGTAATAAAAGTGAGTTTTGTTCTGATTAATTCTCAAACGATCCCCACCACAAGGGAATCTTCAAAATAGTATTCCAAAGACTCCCTCGTGGTGGCGACTTTCTTGCGAATTAATCAGAATTAAACTTATTTTCATTACTTTTGAGAAAATATGAAACAGGAATATAATTATTTGACAAAAAGTTAAAATGTCATAACTCTAATATTCATATGTGAAAAGTTTGAAATTATGGTTTGTGGGTAACCTTTTCACATAACAAATTAAATTAAAAATGGATTCATTACTCTTATACAAGTATTCCTCGAATTCATGACCCAGGAATATGGAGTCACGAAAAAGTCATAACTCTAACGTATATACACTGTAAGCCAAAAAAAAATTCCGTTGTATATTTGTCTAACTTCGGCAAATATTAATCGATTTTCAATTTTTTCGCATTGTTTTACTCAGAAAGGAATTAGAATAAGATTTTAAAAAGTTTATATTTATTTCTTTAATATGCAGTTTTTTATCTAGCGAAACATAAAAAAGTGTAAAATTAGCAAAAACCGTTTTGTAAAACACTTTAAATAAATTTACTTTTTCAATTTTATAAAAATTTAAACTTTTTCAATAAAGTTTTTATTTTTTAAATTGTTAATTTTTTATATTTGTTTTATAAAATTTTCCTCTGTTGCGAACGCGTTCAACTTTCAGCCAGCCAGTTTCTGTGGGCGTGTCAAAGCTTGGCCAAACGCATCTGATTTTTGTTGCGCCTGGAGTTGAATCAATGGCGCATATTACAGAGATGTGCTGTTGAGAGAAGAGCTACTGCCTGTGATGAGGAACATTTCAGGTAACTTCTTCGTCTTTCAGCAAGATGGTGCGGCATCACACCGGGCGCGTCAGACAGTCAGCTTGAAAAGCAAGAGACACCTGCATTCATTCCCCCAAATCTGTGGCTCCAAGCAGTCAAGATCTTAACTCATTTGACTTCAAAATTTGAAGAGAAATGCAGCAACGGGTCTACCAAACCAAAGTCACAACGCCAATGAATCGAAGGAGCGACTGATTACCGCCTGGAACGAATTGGAGCAAAGCGTCATCGATGAAGCTATTGACAACTGGCGCAAACGTCGAGCATTTGCTTTGAGATATGAATCGCTATTACTTTCACAAATTCATTTTATTTATCGAATTTTTTGAATAATTAAACAAATTATTATTTTGTTTAAAATTTACAAAGATTTTTTATAATTTCACACTTGTTTAAGTTTCACTAGGTAAAGGTACTGAATGTTTCAGAAATCGAAATAAACTTTATGTAATATTGTTTCTCATTCCTTCCTGACTGAAACAGTGATAGGAAATTGAGTATCGATTAATATTTGGCAAAGTTATAGACAAATATACAGTGGCATGTTTTTTGGCTCACAGTGTAGATATAATATTAATATTCATATTCAATCAAACACGAATAGAACAATTTAAACTATTCGACATTGAATCGATTATTCAGCGAAGAATTAGAAAAAAAAAAGAATTGATGTTGGACCTTTAATTATTTTATTATATTGTAAAAAAATAAATCCATTTTGATTGATTTTATATAACTGACGCTCTGGTCAAGAGAAGAGATGAAGAACTCTGAAGCTGACGAAGAGGAGAAGGGGTGCTTGAGGAGGGCGACAGGAGACTTCTGGGCTGCAGACACTCCCTGGTGGAGTATGAGGGTGTGAGGTGGTGTGTAAAAAACAATAAATGAATGCTGCCCGAGCAGTCAGACACACATACCAAGCGATACTTTTGGCCGCCTATCCGTCTCTGCATGGAGGGACTGTGGTAGTTGCTCAAGTCGTTGCTCTCAGTGGCCAGACACGCGTACTCCCCCTTCCATGCTGGAAAGCCCTCCCCATGCCTGCCGCCCCAACAACCCCCCATGCCTCCATCCACACTGCCTCCTGCATCACCAGCGCCAGCGTTCCGAGCAGGCTCAACAGCGGCATACCGCGGCAGAGGAGTGAGCGAGGCCTCGAGAGGGGACGTGCTCTCCTCCCTCTCCTCCTCGATCAAGCGGATCTCGTTGTTGATGGCGTCCAGTTGCTCCTGCAGCAGCTTCGTGACGCTGTAGATGCTGTCGCCACTCGTGTCAGTAGCCTTTGTGCTGTCGCTCTTGTTTCGTGCCTGTGCGTGAATCTGCTGTTGTAGGTGTGTTTGTGATGTTGCTGCTCTTGTAGATGTGTTTGTGATGTTGCTGCTCTTGTATATGTGTTTGTGTGGATGCTTGTATGTGTGTTTGTGTGGATGCTTGTATGTGAGTTTGTGATGTTACTCTTGTATGTGTGATTGTGTTTTGGAATTAATGTTTTTGTTTTAATGACTGACTTGTATTGTTCCTTTTATGTACCTAAAATCGTGAATAACTCTATAGCAGAACTTGTGCAAGAACTAACAATTGTGCTTTGGATTGAATTGCTGCTGTTGTCAAGCCACAGTGCCTTTCTGCTGGAGAGGCTAGAAACGTCATCGAGTTGCACGCTTTGCAGTGGTTGGCTGAGGGGTCAATGGGTTATGTTGGAAAGTTTTGCAAGCTTCAAGATATTCTTGGCAATAAATGAGTTATCATATTTGTGAAACTGAAGTGTAATGTTTCAGTCACTTTGCATCAATCTTGCCTGTCCTCAACTCCTTTTCCAAAGCATCCAGCCTCCCCTGCAATGACTCCTACAATTGTTAGCAATGTAGGTTTTAATTGTACAAACATCATCCAAAATGTTTTAATTTAAATAAAAAAATTAATTAATCTAAATATAGATGTTTGAAACGAATTTTTTTTTTAAAGATTCTAGATAATAGTTTGACTCTTGCGAGAGTTAGTGAAGAGTTGATGAGACCTTGCTGGCTTGCAGGTCAGCCATGCGCTGCTTGCACTCCTCCAACTCCTGCGTCAGTTTGTTCTTGTCCTCCACCACCTCGGAGGGAGAGGAGAAGATGGCAGTAGAAGAGGGAGGGAAGAGAGAGATTGAAGAGGAGAAGCACCTTCCCTTCCCACCCACCACCAACACAGCACCAACACAGCACCAACCCACCACCAACACAGCACCTTCCCTTCCCACCACCAACCCACCACCAGCACAGCACCTTCCCTTCCCACCCACCACCAAAACAGCACCTTCTTTTCCCACCCACCACCAACCCACCACCAACACAGCATCTTGTCTTCCCACCCACCACCAACCCACCACCAACACAGCACCTTCCCTTCCCACCCACCACCAACCCACCACCAACACAGCACCTTCCCACCCACCACCAACCCACCACCAACACAGCACCAACACACCACCAACCCACCACCAACCCACCACCAACACAGCACCAACACACCACCTTTCCTTCCCAACAGTGTCATTTTCGTTTCATAAAATAATTATAGTTTTGTTTCGTTTTGGAATTAATTAAAGTTTTTATTTTTGTTTCAGTTTTAAAAATAATTGAAGTTTTTATTTTCATTTTAGTTTTGAAAATATATTAATTTACAACTTTAAACACTATTTTTTTATATTGAAAAAAATTAATTGATCATAAAATGAAACAGTAAAATAGAACTGTATATTAATAACAAATGAGTTTAAAAAATTAACAGTCAATTGAAATATTATAAGAATTGATAACGTAAATTATTGAGTAATAACAAATTTACGATTAAAATAAGTGATAATTTGAAAATAAGTTCAGTTTTTATGAACGGGTAGCTGAGTCGGCAACGACTCTCGGCTTTGACCAATAATGAAAGGTCCTAGGTTCAAGTGCAACCAATGCCCTAGTAACCCAAAGGCGCAAATGAAAATATGCAGCCTAAGTGGCCTGGAAGCCCATTCGGGTTATACGCTACTATAATAATACTCGTCATTATATTTATATTTTATTTCCGTTTTCGTGGAACGATTATTCAGAATTGTCGTTTTCGTTACGAAGATAACACTGCTTCCCCCCACCACCAACACAGCACCAGCACAGCACCAACACAGCACCAACCCACCACCATCACAGCACCAACACAGTACCAAAAGACAGCACCAAGCAGCACCAGCACAGCACCAACACACCACCAACACAGCACCAAGCAGCACCAACACAGCACCAACACAGCACCAACACAGCACCAACAAGCACCAACCCACCACACACCCACCACCAGCACAGCACCAGCATAGCACCAAGCAGTACCAACACAGCACCAACACAGCACCAACACAGCACCAACACAGCACCAAGCAGCACCATAACAGCACCAAGCAGCACCAACACAGCACCAACACAGCACCAACCCACCACAAACCCACCACCAGCACAGCACCAACACAGCACCAGCATAGCACCAACCCACCACACACCCACCACCAACACAGCACCCCCACAGCACCAGCATAGCACCAAGCAGCACCAACACAGCACCAACACAGCACCAACCCACCACACACCCACCACCAACACAGCACCAACACAGCACCAGCATAGCACCAAGCAGTACCAACACAGCACCAACACAGCACCAACACAGCACCAGCATAGCACCAACACACCACCAACACAGCACCAAGTAGCACCAACACAGCACTAAGCAGCACCAAGCAGCACCAACACAGCACCAAGCAGCACCAACACAGCACCAACACAGCACCAACACAGCACTAAGCAGCACCAAGCAGCACCAACACAGCACCAAGCAGCACCAACACAGCACCAACACAGCACCAAGCCACCAGCAAGCAGCAACATAGCACCAACACAGCACCAAGCCACCACAAACCCACCATTAACACAGCACCAACCCACCAAAACCCACCACCAACACAGCACCAACCCACCACAAACCCACCGCCAACACAGCACCAACCCACCACAAACCCACCACCAACACAGCACTAACCCACCACAAACCCACCACCAACACAGCACCAACACAGCACCAAGCAGCACCAGCACAGCACTAAGCAGCACCAGCACAGCACTAAGCAGCACCAGCACAGCACCAACACAGCACCAACCCACCACCAAGCAGCACCAACACAGCACCAAGAAGCACCAACCCACCACCAAGCAGCACCAAAACAGCACCAACACAGCAACAACACAGCACCAAGCAGCACCAACATAGCACCAACACAGCACCAACACAGCACCAACACAGGACCAAGCAGCACCAACATAGCACCAACACAGCACCAACACAGCACCAACACAGCACTAACACAGCACCAACACAGCACCAGCATAGCACCAACCCACCACACACCCACCACCAACACAGCACCACCACAGCACCAGCATAGCACCAAGCAGCACCAACACAGCACCAACACAGCACCAACCCACCACACACCCACCACCAACACAGCACCAACACAGCACCAGCATAGCACCAAGCAGTACCAACACAGCACCAACACAGCACCAACACAGCACCAGCATAGCACCAACACACCACCAACACAGCACCAAGTAGCACCAACACAGCACTAAGCAGCACCAAGCAGCACCAACACAGCACCAAGCAGCACCAACACAGCACCAACACAGCACCAACACAGCACTAAGCAGCACCAAGCAGCACCAACACAGCACCAACACAGCACCAAGCCACCAGCAAGCAGCAACATAGCACCAACACAGCACCAAGCCACCACAAACCCACCATTAACACAGCACCAACCCACCAAAACCCACCACCAACACAGCACCAACCCACCAAAAACCCACCGCCAACACAGCACCAACCCACCACAAACCCACCACCAACACAGCACTAACCCACCACAAACCCACCACCAACACAGCACCAAGCAGCACCAGCACAGCACTAAGCAACACCAGCACAGCACTAAGCAGCACCAGCACAGCACCAACACAGCACCAACCCACCACCAAGCAGCACCAACACAGCACCAAGCAGCACCAACCCACCACCAAGCAGCACCAACACAGCACCAACACAGCACCAACACAGCACCAAGCAGCACCAACATAGCACCAACACAGCACCAACACAGCACCAACACAGCACTAACACAGCACCAACACAGCACCAAGCAGCACCAAGCAGCACCAAGCAGCACCTTAATCTTCTCCTTCAGAGTGGCTTGCAGTCTCTCGTTCGACTCAGTCAAGAGTTTTTCGACAGTGCAAGACAGCTTCGTGTTGTGTTCCTCACTCAGCTTTTCCCTGTGAAGAGCCTTGGAGGAGGTAAGCGTGCTTCGTTGAGTGGTTATAGTTATGGGTTCATGATGATGGTGGTGGTGGTGATGATGGTGATGCTGATGGTGATGATGATGGTGATGATGATGGTGATGATGATGGTGATGATGATGGTGGTGCTTTAGTGAACTGCGCAGTCGAATGAAACAAGCGCTCAAAATTGTTTCAATGCCGAAATTCTAAATGTAGGAAAAGAAGAGTGAGTGGAGTGGTGGAGACGTTGAGAAGGAAAAGGCCGGAATAACTGACACAAACAACTAGGATAAATTCATAGATATTTATGAACACATTAAGAATATTAATACAAATTAAACTTTACCCTTTTTATTTTATAAAAGCCATTACTGCGGTATTAGCGTAGCAATCAACCTCGGTGAATACACCGGCATGCAGGTCTCGAGTTTCCTTGCAGCTGCAAAGGATCGAAGAAATTCTCCCTCTTCAGAGCTGAATATGAATCTCAAGAGCCGCTTGCATCTCAGTTTTGTTCTACCACTGCGAATCCTCACTGCAGCACTATCGAAGAAACTTGACGTCTTCGCAACGAATGCAACTGTCCAGCGACCACACCACTGACGAGGTTCCTACACAAGAGCGCATTAGCGAAATGAGTCGAAAGCTCCATTCACGAGAACAGACAAGGATGTCATATAGAGAACAAATCTCAGCATACGTTGATCCCGAGCAGCCAACGCATGAAGTCGACCAGTTCAAAGCATGGGCTTGAAGCCCGTCCGGGTTTATGCCACGTTAAAAACACTCGTCGTTGTATTGTATTGTATTGTATAGGCTGTAAACAAACATGTTTGGAGCAGTCAATTCGTCGTGCCACGGAAAGAGGCTTCCTGTCCCCTTATCTGCGCCCACTCGAGGGCGATGAGCGAAGTGAGAAGGAATTGAGGTTTCAGCCCCGAAAGGAGAGGAAAGCCGCAAAAGACTTGGAGAGAATTTGTTCGGACAGACTCAAGAGTCAAGGAACTCAAATGCCTGAAGCCACACGTAGTGGAGAAAAAAACCATGACAGTTCCGGAGAGGATATTCTATAGAATTACTTAGCCGGTATGAAATAAACCAAGACGATGATGATGATGATGATGATGATGATGATGATGATGATGATGATGATGATGATAATGACGATGATGACGATGACGATGACGACGATGATGATGATGATGACGATGATGATGATGACGATGACGACGATGATGATGATGACGATGATGATGACGACGATGATGATGATGATGATGAATATGAGAAAGATTATGGATGATGTTAGCGCTATGAACCCGATCGAGGTCCTGCGTCCTTTCTTCAAGTTTCGCTTCAAGGCTTGAGATGCGTGATTGGAGGGAAGAGAAGGAGGAAGAGGAGGAGGAAGAAGAGGAAGAGTCAGGTGGTGCTGATAACGATGTCTGTTAGGATGATGCTGAAACTAAACATTGAGAAGAAAGGTTTAGTTTCAGGGTTCAAGTCACTACGCATGTTCATTTTTTTTATACAGAATTTGAAGTGAATTAATTTCATTTCAAATACTTGTATAACATTTTAAACATTCAATGCTTAGATGTCACCTTTTCCTCTGGCGCATGCGTTTTCAAACTCGGCAACTTCTCCTCCAACTAGCAATACATCATTGCGTCATCATTAGAGAGTCATCATAACGTCATCATCATCATCATCATCAGCATCATCATCATCCGCATCATCATCATCAGCATCATCATCATCAGCATCATCATCATCATCAGCATCATCATCATCATCGACTCATGAATTTCAAACTATGAGTTCAATTATCACAATCTCAAAAATTCAAACTGGAAGCACTCACTCACACACTCACACACTCACTCACCCACTCACCCATCCAACCACCCAACCACTTACCCACCCAGTTACTCACCACTCACCCACCCACTCACCCACCCCCTCACCACTCACCTACCCAGTTACTCACCCACCCACTCACCTACCCACCCACCCAGTTACTCACCCACTCACCTACCTACCCACCCACCAACACACCCACTTACCCACCCACACAACCACCCACCGTTCTGAGAGCCACCCCCTTGGCACTCAGCTGCTCTCTCAGCAACGAGTTCTCCTGCTTCAAGGTGCCAGCCTCCCTCTCCAATGTCATGTAGCGCCTCTCCAGCGTGCCTATGCGCTCCTCCTGGTCCTCGCGCTGTGCCCTGCCCTGCTCTCAGTGTGTGTGTGTGTGTGTGTGTGTGTGTGTGTGTGTGTGTGTGTGTGTGTGTGTGCGTGTGTGTGTGTGTGTGTGTGTGTGTGTGTGTGTGTGTATGTGTGTGTGTGTGTGTGTGTGTGTGTGTGTGTGTGTGTGTGTGTGTGTGTGTGTGTGTGTGTGTGTGTGTGTGTGTGTGTGTGTGTGTGTGTGTATGGTATGGTATGGTATGGTGTGATGGATTGGATATGAAGTAGTGTAATGTAGTGGTGTGATTGTGAGAATATTTCCAAAATCAATTCATTTTACTCCCTTATCTCATCCACATCCTTTAACTTTAATGTCACCGCTTCTTATCTACCTCGGTTTAGCTGTTCCACGATTTAAAATTTTAATCGCCGTTAATCGTATTTTAACGAAATTTTTTCAGTCTATTTGACATTAGTATAAAATAGTATTTAAATTTTGTTTTTATACAAATGTAATAAAAACTATTTCAGAATTTGTTTAAAAGTAATCAACCTTTTAAAGAGAAAAAAAAGAATCCATAAATAATAAAAAATGCATTTGTCACACATTCTTTTTGAGCCAGTTACTCGAGCAAACAAGTTTTTCGACACAAGTTGGATCTAAAGAGCTGAATAGACGTTCACATAGAACTGTACTTGCAGGAGATGACAAGTACTTTCTTGCCAGTTTTGCAAGAGTCGGATATGCCCTTTCGTGTTGTTGCCACCAAACAAGAAGACAACTCTCAAAGCCTACCTCAGATTCTTTTCTATAACGTTTAATGATTGACTTTGTAATCATTGAGATATCTTCATCCTCAGAATCTGAAGTTACATATATATATATATATATGTAACTTCAGATTCTAAAGATGAAGAAACATATATGTTTGTAGTCTTTTGTTTGGTGAAGCCTGTCTAGTTTTTGAGGTTTTCTTTTCCTCTTATAGTTTCTTTAACTTTTTCATTTTTTGAAAATATTTCAGAATTTTAAATTGAGAGTCTAATGATGTGGCAATTCTTGACCATTGGATATTCTGATTATCCTTTCTCTGCTCCAATTTGGGAAGAAATTTTTGTGTGAAACAAATGACATAAGCTGGATCATCTTATTAGCATCACAATTTTTAGATGCGTTAGTTTTTTTTAAATGCTTTTAAATATTAAACAGCGTTAAAAATTTTGACGCCCAATCATCCCTCTATGCACCCATCCCATCCAATCATCCCTCTATGCACCCACCCCACCCAATCATCCCTCTATGCACCCACCCCACCCAATCATCCCTCTATGCACCCACCCCACCCAATCATCCCTCTATGCACCCACCCCACCCAATCATCTCTCTATGCACCCACCCCACCCAACCATCCCTCTATGCACCCATCCCACCCAACCATCCCTCTATGCACCCATCCCACCCAACCATCCCTCTATGCATCCATCCCACCCAACCATCCCTCTATGCACCCATCCCACCCAATCACCCCTCTATGCATCCATCCCATCCAATCATCCCTCTATGCACCCACCCCACCCAATCATCCCTCTATGCACCCACCCCACCCAATCATCTCTCTATGCACCCACCCCACCCAACCATCCCTCTATGCATCCACCCCACCCAATCATCCCTCTATGCATCCATCCCATCCAATCATCCCTCTATGCACCCACCCCACCCAATCATCCCTCTATGCATCCACCCCACTCAATCATCTCTCTATGCACCCACCCCACCCAATCATCCTTCTATGCACCCACCCCACCCAATCATCCCTCTATGCATCCATCCCATCCAATCATCCCTCTATGCATCCACCCCACCCAATCATCTCTCTATGCACCCACCCCACCCAATCATCCCTCTATGCACCCACCCCACCCAATCATCCCTCTATGCATCCATCCCACCCAATCATCTCTCTATGCACCCACCCCACCCAATCATCTCTCTATGCACCCACCCCACCCAATCATCCCTCTATGCACCCACCCCACCCAATCATCTCTCTATGCATCCACCCCACCCAATCATCCCTCTATGCACCCACCCCACCCAATCATCCCTCTATGCATCCATCCCACCCAACCATCCCTCTATGCACCCATCCCACCCAATCATCCCTCTATGCACCCACCCCACCCAATCATCCCTCTATGCACCCATCCCATCCAACCATCCCTCTATGCACCCACCCCACCCAATCATCCCTCTATGCACCCACCCCACCCAATCATCTCTCTATGCACCCACCCCACCCAATCATCCCTCTATGCACCCACCCCACCCAATCATCTCTTCCACCCTCACGCAGGCACCTCATTGCCTTCCATCTGCATCTTCTCAATCACATCCAACTGCCTGATAATCTCCTTCTGCGAGTATGAAAGCTCCTCCTCTAAGAAACACACCTTAATGGTGGTGGTGGTGGTGGTAGTGGTGATGATGATGATTATGAGGGTGGTGATGGTGGTGGTGGTGATGGTGATGATTATGAGGGTGGTGATGGTGGTGGTGGTGGTGATAGTGATGATTATGAGGGTGGTGATGGTGGTGGTGGTGGTGGTGGTGGTGATGGTGATGATTATGAGGGTGGTGATGGTGGTGGTGGTGGTGATGGTAATGATTATGAGGGTGGGGATGGTGGAGTAGATGATGGTGATAACTGACTTTTCTAAAAAATCAAGCAAAACAATTCTGAAGCATTAATTTAGGCTTATGATCAGCCAATTGGAGCGAAATATGCTTGCAATTCCTATTGCGTGAACATTCTGATCACTCGAAATGCCCAGAATTATTTTTCAAAAACAAAGTTGTTTTTTCAGTATCATCCTCACATGAGAGTAATTCAAAATCAAAATTTAAGCCCAATGGTATCCCAGAGTTCTGTATGGAACTAGAGGCAAATGACTGGGTAAGAGCTAGAGGTCGGACCGGGTAACCGCGGGAACGGGAATGAAAATTAATTTCGGGACGGGAAAAGTCGGGAACCGGAAATAGGTTTTCGGGACGAGAATGGAAATCAATATTCAAATCGGGAACGGAAAAAACGGGAACAAAAGTTATTGGGATTGGATTCATTAACAATTTTACTTCAGCAAACTTCTAAGTATGGAAATCTCTATTTCATCGAAACTCCGTACTTAAAATGAGTATTAAATGCACTAGAAATGTATAACGAAGCCCACATTTGAGCTAATTACAAATTTTCAATTATTTCATGTATGCTTAGCACTTCAAAATCTTCAACACTACATTTGAAGTTGTTATGGCGAGTCCAAATATTAGGAAGATTAGAACAAATGGGTGATGATAAAAACTTGTCAGATGAAATCAAAATGGTCAATTATATTATTTTTATTTTATCAATTAATACTTTGAATTTGAATTATTAATTTCCAGTTGATTGCTCAGTTGATCATTTCGACAAAAGAAAAGATGCCCATTGATCTTATTCATATGACAGCATGTCTTTTGCATCCCCAGTATGAAAGAATAATATTTAAAAGGTTTGGGATAGAAAAGAAATAAATACCGAGACTTTCATTAGGGAAAATTTATTTCCATTTTGTACAGCCAGACCAAGCTGCAGTGCCATTGATAAAAAAAACAAATGATGGTTATTTAGACCTATTGTTAGTTTTTATAACGTAAAAATTATAATACAATTATACTATCAAATTATACGAATGATTTCATTTATGCAGTTGTGGAGAATAAGAATGTTGTCAAAAAACATATTTCTAACACTATTGAGGAATTAATAATAATGAACGAGGAAAAAATCAGAAGAGGATGAATTGTACAAATATTCACAATTATCGTTTTTTGACCTAGAAAATGTATGACTATAAAATTGAAATAATAGTGAACATAGGTGAGATATTGAAGCATTTAAAGCGAAATTTTTGTTTTTTATCTTTTTATCACTTAGCATTACAAATTCCTTAACATGGGCATCTTGCCCGGCTCTTCCCTATATATGAATGCTGAAATGGCTGGCTTTGTTTGAGAGGCTCAGCTGAGCCTTCAACTTCTTGGAGTGCACCTACCACCAAGCGCTCCTTCTGGAGTGTGACAGCATCATCAAAGGATCCAAAGACAACAAGAGTTTCAGAGAGATACTATACAACATTAGTTTGATCTATCCTCCACCCTCTATAACACATTATTTTTCCCCCTCAAAACTTTTTAAAATAAAATCGATGCCAGAAGCAAAGAACTAATAATGGTGAAGATAAGGTGGACATTTTTGTAAATAGCAGTACTGCAAGCAAAGACTTGACTTTGACACTTGCTTTTCAAATCTACTTGAATCGCTGAACATTCGAATCGACTCGTTAGTGCTCAAATCGAATCCCGTTTAGGTCAAATCGAATCGCTAAATGGGTTGAAATCACGATTTGATTTAACCCATCACTCTATGAGTCAAACCTCCAAATAATGGGTTATACAAAAAGCTTTAAAAAGTTTAAAACTAAAACATTATGGATGTAAACACTAGGTATATGACTTCAGAGAAATATTTATAGCGAATATCACCACTGGACGAAACTTTATTTTAAAAACACAAGCCACATCGAATTTAACGCTTAAAAAATCACTCACAATCACAATTTTAGTTTGCATAAAATGCATAGAAACTTTTGATGAACTTTCACATAGGAAGGCTGATAAAGATCACACAACTTTAGTTTGCATTATATGAATAAGAAAATTTATTTTGGATTAAATTAACAGGAATGGCTTAGATGGTAGACGTCGGACGTGCGACTCAAAGGTTGCCTGTTCGAATCCCTGACAAGCAACCGTCAACTATCATATACCTAGTGTATATGATGCGGTGTTTGCGACGTATGCATTCAAAGATGTGTACGTCGTGTGGAGTGGCGTCTCTGGCGCATGAGAACCATTGTAACATGGCCTGCGTCTGTCAGGCTGCGAATAATACAGACCATAAAAATAATAAAAAATGAAAATACCAAAGTTTAATGAATTTTTATACAAAATAATACATGCACAAAAAATTCATCAGTATTGCTGCAAAAGTAAAACTTATTGTTTTTGCTTAAAATGCCATCAAACTTTGGCATGCTATTTTTAGTCCAACAGAATTTGTTTCTCAAGTTAGATGCATATGATGGAAGCTAAAATTATATTTGTGGGGTAAACCTTTTTAACAATAGTGATGAAATTTTTCAATGTTTAAAAATCTTATATATAGGTTTATCAATGTTTAGTATATCAATTTTAATTTAGAACTCAAATAAATCAGGGACAGCTCAAGAAAATAGTTGAGCGCCTCCTCCGCCGCATTCATGGACTATCATGAAAACTTAAATAAGAAACAACGATTTGCTGTTGAAGGCTTACATCTCCAGCCACCCTTCTCCGTTTTCTCAGGTGGCTGGGGCATGGCATTACATGGACAATGGCAAATTCCTCGAGAACGAATGTATTGAATGCTTGCCTTAGACCAAGAAAATATTTTTCAGTCCCATCTCCATTTCAAGTGCGACCCAAACTACCGGCCTCGATCTGCTTATGGCATCATGGCCATTTTCTCAACTTTTAAAAATAGGCTAAATAAAATCCTGATTGTTTACAAGGAAAAAAAATCATTGGAAAACTATACTTTTTAATGTGATTTTTTAGTAGTTGTCTTTTTTAAAATTAAGCTCGGAATACCACATTGTTTTTGAGAATTCGAGTAAATCAAAATGGAAATTAGATCATTCTCGAGCTTGCTACCCCATTAAATAGTTTCGCTTCACAAAGGTTTCACTGGAGCAACTTTTTAGCTGCTTATTGAAAGGCCATCACTTGGCTTCGGGAAGAGTCCTGTTCTTATCTACACGGGGAAGACACTTGCAGGAGGAAGGCTCGATTCACTCAAGGTGTGCCTGCCACCCCGTGGACACTCTGACGCCCAACCTGCTCAGACAACCTCGCCTGAACGCCATGACATCCTTGCTGCTGCTGCTGCAGTCTCTTTGCAGACTGACAGACGCCATTTGTGCTAATGAAGGCAATCACATTGATGACAACACTAATGAAATGGCAATAATCTTACAAAACAGATTTTAAACTAATAAGCATTTAATATCCTCCGCTATTAGAACAGCTGTTATTGACCAATACCTTGGACTTGAGGTCGACCACTTGTGAGCGACACATCGCCAGCTCCACATTCTCTTGTTTGTCCACCAGCAGCGACAACCTCTGTTAATGATGATGATGACGAGCATTATTTTAGTGGTGTATAAACCGAACGGGCGGAATTGGGCTCTTAGGTCAAACCGAGAGTCGTTGCACAATCGGCTACCCGTTCACCCATTTTTTTGTTAATATAAGTAGTAATAGTAGTATTAGTAGAATAGAAGTAGTAGTATAAGTAGTATTAGTAGGAGTAGGAGTAGTAGTAGTAGTAATAGTAGTAGTAGTAGTGTTTTTTAATGGTTTTTTTATTGTCTATGTTACTCACAAATGCTCCATGGTTCTTATGCGCCAGAACGCCACTCCCATGAACGTACACATCTTTCAATGCATACGTCGCTAACACCGCAACATATACACTAGGTATATACACATCATATACACTATATATATATATATCATATAAATTGCAAGTCTGACGTCTACCATCTCCTCTCCGAAGTAGTAGTATAAGTAGTATTAGTAGGAGTAGTAGTAGTAGTAGTAGTAGTAGTAGTAGTAGTAGTAGTAGTAGTAGTAGTAGTAGTAGTAGTAGTAGTAGTAGTAGTAGTAGTAGTAGTAGTGGTAGTAGTAGTGGTAGTGGTGGTAGTAGTAGTAGTATTAGTGGTGGTAGTAGTAGTAGTAGTGGTGGTGGTGAAAGTAACGTTACTATTTGTTATTATTATTAGTTTTTATTTATGCTTCCATCAACATCTTAAATGCAAACCTTTTTATTGATATCCTGTTTATGTTGCACAATTTTGTTGTTAGAATCAGTTGCACTGTTAATGTTTTGGATTTCATTTTCTTCTTCCTCACTTTTCATATGAAATTCCATTTCTCTGTGCATGAATAACTGGAAGTGGTGATGATGACTATAAATCAATTGCTTCAATGCCAAACACCACAAAGCTCATGATTAATAACTATTAATCAACATCATTTTTACCAGCATCATCAAGATTTTTATCAAAACCCTCCTCCTAATTATCACCACCACCACCGCCACCACTACTTCATTATTAGCATTGGCAAGTTCTTCTTCCAAGTGACTGATCCTCTCTACAGAAACCTTCAGTCTCTGCCTCAACTGCATTGTGTCATCATTATGGTCATCAGATGCTTATGATTGCAATCCTGATTACCATTATCGTTTCATGATGGTAATAGCACTGGTGACGAAATAACAGAAAGCAAGCAAAGGAGATGTGATTGCAGTATGAAGACCTTGTCGTCGAGGGCCTTGTGGTGCTCAAAGAGGGACTTGAGGGCCTTGAGCACCTCCACCTCGCTCGATATGCCTGCATTTGACTGCCGCTTCACCACCGTCATGCGCAGTGACTTCTCATGCCTTGAGACGAGACACTCCAAGTGCTCGAGCAGAAGCTGTGGTGGTGCGTGAGGCTGAGAGAGTGCTTTCCTTTGAATAAAGTGTATACTTGGTTGGATTTTGAGCATAAAAATATTAATTGAAAAAAGTATGATAGTTTCAAGCATGTGTTCTTATGTGTGTACATTAAAAATCTCACCTTGGTGTTGTTTCTTTCTGCCTTTAGCTCGCAAATCTCTTCGTCCCTCTCAAGCACTTGCTCTTGCAGAAGAGTCACTTCCTTGCACAGACCTACCACCTCCTTTGGCTGGCTGGCATGTAGCTGCTTCGTCAAGGCCTCCCTCTCTCTTCTCACCACATGTAATTCATTATTAGACGCTAGCAACTCTTCTTGTGTTTCTCGTAATGTTTCACTGACTCTTTCCTTTTCTTCCACGAGTTCTTTGAACATCCGTTCAAGGTCTTGGTTCTGTTGTTCATCCCCCGAAGAGTACTCCTCGTCGTCGATGTAGCTGCTTGTCTGCCTGTCTACCGGAGGAGCACTGCCATCTTCTGTGATAGTCGGCAAAACGTCGCACATCTTTTTTCAAATTTGATTTTTTAAGCAGTTATCTTCATGACAACTTTTCGAAAGTTGTTACTAATAGCTGTTTAGTGTTGATATTAAAATTTTTGAATGTTTCTAATGTAATCGAACTTCTATAAAAACTCAGTATTAACCAAATAAACAATATTGAATTTGTTCTTAAGATTATATAATATATAAGATAAAATCAAAAGCAACTTGAAATAATAGCAAGAACCAAGAGTTAATCTTTATTACAAAGTTTCAGTTTTTACTTAAAATTAAGTAACTAAAAAATTACTTTTTTCCTTCAATTTATAAAAAAAATAAAACTTCATAAATTATTTTTAGGGAAATAATATTCAAAACTTTCTTAGAACATACTATAATCAGGAGCGTCGATCTGCGGAAAATCTTGGAGGGTTCCTTCCCAGATTGGAATCAAAGAACCATTATCGGCCAATACAGTACCAACGATACTGAAGTTATCTGGCTCTCATCACGTCGAAACTCTGTTCACACTCCCAAAGATCCAGTTCGCATTTGCAGAACTAGATAATGCCTTCTGAAAGTGTCAGAAACCTAGGAGTTTATCTCGACAAAGACTTCACCATGACGACACACAACAACAAGATGACTCAAACCTGCTTTGCTTCTTTACACCAAAAACGATCCAAGGACTCACTGAGAACATTAGCTTCTGCTTTGGTTCTCAGTCGAATTGACTGGGTTGCCAATGACGCAGCTGCAGAAAATTCAGTCTGTAATCAACACTACAGCTAGGCTCATAACAGGTGTTAGAAAGTATGATCACATCAGCCCTGTTCTCAAGGAGCTTCACTGGCTTCGTGCTGAAAACAGAATTGAATACAAAAACATCTTGTTAATGCACAAGTGTCTGTCTAATGAGTGCCCAGATTATTTGTCGAGTAGCATTGTCATTAGAGCAAGTCTTCCCCAGAGGGAAAGACTCAGGTCTGCTAGGTCAAGAGATGTAGTTCCACAGAGTTACAAACTCAAGTATGCAGGTGCAAGAAGCTATTTTGTTGCAGCGCCGACTCTTTGGAATAGTCTTCCCAATAGACTCAAATCCCCGAGCTCGATCGCGACATTCAGCTGTTTCCTGAAAACGTACCTGTTCGACCGATCACAATAACTCACAAATTTACCGCTCCATTCATCAATTTCCTACTTCCCAATTTCATTCTATTTTTTATACTAATGGTCAATAATAATTTTAAAATAAATAATATATATATATATAATCAATAATAATTGTAAAATAAATCATAATAATAATATAATATAGATATATAATTTTATTTTAAGTTTATTGTTATTATTATTTTAGTTTCATTCTTTAAAAAAATTTATTTTTTCTATTAAAAAATATATCTGAAAAATATAAAAATGATTATATTGTTAAATATCAATAATTTACTTTACCTATACTTCCATTTATTCATCTATCATTATTAATATAATTATCTTATTATCCAATTTTCCATAACTGAGTGGTCTTGAAGCCCGTCCGGGTTTACGCCCCGTTAATAACACTGGTCGTTGTATTGTATTGTATTGTGTTAACATTTAGACTCTAAATTAGAGCTTCATAAACAAAACGAATTCATATCGATTTCATTTCTAACCCATTGCAGTCTTATGTGCCGTCAACCACAACACCAAACTGGCATGATTGAACGATAGAATGAGCTAAAAGCCTCAGCATTTCATTTTGGCAGACATGTGATATGAAACTTGTAGTTTGATTTAACCAAAACTTTAGTTAATGTTCGAAGCTTTTTGAAGTTCATCTAAAAAATTGAAAGGGTTGATATTAAGGTGGACCTCAGAATCCCCCTATGAATATCGCCCATGCAAAATAAGTAGCACAATATGAATGATTTTTTTATAAAAATGTAAATCTGTCTGCTTGCAAAAAGTGAACCGATCTGTCAGAAAAGCGGTTCTAGGATAAAAAGTCCTCCGGATAAAAAGTCCTCGGATAAAAAGTCCTCGGATAAAAAGTCCTCGGATAAAAAGTCCTCCGGATAAAAAGTCCTCCGGATAAAAAGTCCTCCGGATAAAAGGTCCTCCGGATAAAAAGTCCTCCGGATAAAAAGTCCTCCGGTTAAACATTTTCGGATAAAAAGTCTTCAGGATAAAAATCTTCAAAAAATTTCTTTTCAAGGAAAAATACGTGATTAATACGTGATCCTTGAAACTTTAAGAATAAAATTTAATACTTTTATCTAATGTTTGCTATATTTTTTTCGTTCAATCTCGAAATAGCATTTGAATAAATTTGACTTGGCTGTTGTTTCGTCACTTTAACTATAAAATTGTTTGCTGGTTCTTGATCGTGATTATAAAAAGTCTTTAATGAAATAATCTTTAAAAAAGAATACGTGATCCTTAAAACTAAAAGATTGAAATTTAAAACTTTAATCTAATGTTTGCTCTATTTTTTCTTTTAATCTGGAAATAAGATTAGAATAAATTTGACTTGGTTGTTGTTGATTCCTCACTTTAATCATTAAGTTTTCTGCTGGTTCTTGATGAGTATTAAATATTAAATAAAATAAAACACATGTTTATTGTTTTATTTAGAAAATATTTAAAAAACAACCAACTTTAAAAAATAATTCAATCACCCTTCACCTCACCCACATCACCATGATAATCATTGCCACAGAATCATTGTCTTTACCAATACAGCATCGTCAGCATCACAACATTATATATGGTGGTGTTGTAATTATCTTCAAATCACTGACCAGGGAAGACAAAAAGAAGCAGACAAAAGAAAGATAGTAGAACAATATAGTGGAGTGGATAAGGTTTGAGCTCAAGGACTGTTTGAGACTATCAGAAAATCAAAAGGAATGGAGGAAACTGGTTGGAGGTCTTACTCTGGTGCCCCAATAGTGTTTAAGAACATAGCCTATAGTCTGACTGACTGATATATTCAAAATTTTATAAATGTAAAATATTATTTTTATAAATTAAAAAATAAATACTATATATTATTCAACTAAAAATATTATTTTTATAGTTTTATAAAATAATAATATAAATACTAAAGGCTTTAAACTATTATTAACCTTAATAAAATGAGTTAAAACAGTCTGTTCTAGATGTAGCAAAAACAGAAACTGAAGCACCCAATGGTGTTCAAGACTCCAGCTTATAGTCCTATAGACTGACTGACTGACTGAATGACTGATTTAACCAAAATAATAAATAAAAATTACTGTTTAAATAAATTAATTGAATATGATTGTTGGCATTCATCCATCTCGTGAGATGATGATAGCGCTCTGATGTGTTGTTTGACGGCAGCTTCTAGAGTGGCTCAGCAGACCGATCCTGGATCGACAGTCTCTGCTGCAGCGGCTGCAGGTGAAGTTGGATGGAGGATCGATAGCCTGATTCTGCTGCCTCATTTTTCTTCTTTGCCTTCGGGATTCTAGATGTTGCCTGCGTTCTTCCTCGCCCTTTTTGATGCCTTTGTGGACAGTCTGGCGCCAGCCCCTCCGGTCATCGGCTAGCTCTTCCCATCTGCCAGGGTCGATACCCGTAAGTCTGAGGTCGCGTTTGCAGACGTCTTTGAAGCGTAGTTGCGGGCGACCAACTGGACGTTGTCCTGTAGCCAGCTCGCCATAGAGGATGTCCTTGGGTATGCGGCCTTCTTCCATTCGACGCACGTGACCCAGCCAGCGTAGACGTCTTTGGCATAGAAGGAGGTGTATGCTGAGTGAGTTGGCTTGATTGAGTACGGCTGTGTTGGTGACTTTTTCTTGCCATGTTATGCCAAGGATGCGTCGGAGACAGCGAAGATGAAAGCTTTCGAGACGATCTTCTTGCCTGGCATAGGTGGTCCAGGTTTCGCTGCCATACAACAGAGTGCTGAGAACGCATGCCTGGTACACTTTGAGCTTGGTGTTTCGTGTCAGTTGGTTGTTGGTCAATACACGTTTGCTCAATCTGGCCATGACGCTGGCTGCTTTGGCGAGCCTCTTATCAATCTCGATGTCGAGGGATAGGCTGCTAGTAATGACGGAACCCAAGTATGTGAACTTGTCAGTGGCCTCCAGCACCTGGTTGTCGATTGTGATTGAGGGTGGAGCAGGGATGTCTTGACCCATGATGTTGGTTTTCTTGATACTGATGGTCAGACCGAATTCCCTGCAAGCCTGAGCGAAGCGATTCATCAGCTGCTGAAGGTGTTCCTCCGTGTGTGACACCAGGGCCGCATCATCAGCGAACAGCATGTCTCTGATGAGGACAGTGCGAATTTTTGTCTTTGCTCTTAGGCGTGCCATGTTCAGCAGTTTCCCGTCACTTCTGGTGTGTAAATGGACACCTTCGGCAGACTCTTTAAATGCAAAGTTCAACAGCATCGAGAAGAAGATACCGAATAAGGTAGGCGCTAGCACACAACCCTGTTTGACCCCACTCTTGATTGTGAAGGGTTCTGAGGTCTCCCCATCGTAGCTGATCACACATTGCGTGTTTTCGTGATAAGAAGTTGTAATGTTGAGCAGCCGAGGTGGACAGCCGATCTTCTTGAGCAGCCGAAATAGGCCGTTTCTGCTTACAAGGTCGAATGCCTTAGTTAGGTCGATAAAGGCGATATACAGCGGCATCCGCTGTTCTCTGCACTTTTCCTGGAGCTGACGCACGGAGAAGATCATGTCGACTGTGGATCTTCCTGATCTGAAGCCGCATTGCGATTCAGGATACACGCGACTTGCTAGGACTTGGAGACGGTTGAGGACAACGCGTGCGAAAGCTTTACCCACGACGCTAAGCAGTGAGATGCCCCTGTAGTTGTTGCAGTCGCTGCGGTCGCCCTTGTTCTTATACAGGGTGACAATCTTGGCATTGCGCATGTCCTGTGGAACTCTACCTTCTCTCCAACATAGGCAAAGGAGCTTGTGAAGTGGTTCTAGTAGAGACGGTTTACCACATTTGATTATTTCTGGTGGGATGCCATCGTCTCCTGGTGCTTTTCCACTCTTTAAGGCATCAATAGCTTTGCTGAGTTCGTCCATGGTCGGCTCGACATCCAGCTCTTCCAAGATTGGCAAGTCTTCAATAGCGTCCAGTGCTATCTGAGTCACAGAGTTTTCTTTGGAATATAGTTCCAGATAGTGTTCGACCCACCTTGCCATTTGCTTGTCTTTGTCTGTGATGGTCTCTCCTGATTTGGACTTTAAGGGTGCAGTCTTCTTTGCTGACTTGCCTGTTGCTTTTTTGATGCCTTCATACATGCTCCTTACGTTGCCAGCGTCTGACGCTTGTTGGATGCTATTCGCCAGTTGAAGCCAATAGTCATTTGCGAAGCGTCGAGCCGTCTGCTGGGCTTTTCTTCGGGCAGCTTTCAACACTTCGAAGGTGGACTGACTCGGGTCGCGTTTGTAATCAATCAGTGCCTTTCTCTTGGCGTCAATAACAGGCTCAAGATCTGCCGCATTCGTTTCGAACCAATCGGTGTTCTTGTGTTCCTTTTTACCATACGTGAGTAAAGCAGTTCTGAAGATGGTATTCCGGAGCGAGTTCCATCTGACTTCCGCGTTAGGCTCTTGGTCGCAGTGTTGCAGCTCCCCCAGCCGATCTATGAACTCCTGGTTCTTGGCCTGATGGGTGGTCTGATAGGTGTTGAATAACTATTTCAATTAATTTCATATTTAGAAGAGTCGTTCAGAAGACAGTATGTCCTTCAACTGCAGAGCTCATCTGTCTGGTGAATTAGGTAGCCAGTGGGTGCTTGCAAGATTTGCACTGGTGCTCAATCTGAGGTTCTAGCACTTCTTCCTCTGGATTATTATGTCTTCTATTTGATATTTCCTAAGTTGGCTACAAAATATTTAAAATAATTAATTATTCTTTTCTTAGTATTTGATAATTATAATTTTTTATAAACATTATTTTACATTCATTAAAATTAATAAAATGACATGAAAGTTAATTAAATTTTATAAAAAGTTTATTAAATAATATAAAAACTTAATAAAATAATGAAAAAAAAATACTAAAATAATATAAAAAGTTAATAAAAAAATATTAAAAGTTAATAAAATTATGTAAAATGCACTTCTTCCTCCAGTGGGTGCTTGCAAGCTTTGCACTGGAGCTCAATCTAACACCCTAGCACTTCTTCCTCCAGATTATATATGTTTTCTATGTGATATTTCCTACACTTGCTAAAAAGTATTTAAAATAATTAATTAGTCTTATATAAAAAGCACTTCTTCCTCCAGTGGGAGCTTGCAAGCTTTGCACTAGTGCTCAATCTGAAGGGATGTAGGATAAAAAGCCTCTCGGAGAAAAAGCCTTCGGATAAAACACCTTCTACAAAAAGCCTCCCGGAAAAAAAACCTCCTGGAGAAAAAGTCTCTTGGAGAAAAAGCCTCCTTGTTAATATTTTAGTATAAATAAAACGGACTTTTTGTATAAAAAACGGATTTTTTAAAAATAAATTCGAATCACAATTTTAAATAAATAAAACAAACTATATTTTTTTAAAATTACATAATTAAAACGAACTATAATTATAACTATAACGGACTTTATTTTTTTAATAGATTTGTTTCACAATTTTAAATGAATAAAACGGACTATATTTTTAAAAAATACATAATTAAAACGAACTTTAATTTATCAAATACAATAAAAATTATTTGTTAACGGATAAAAAGTCTTCAGGATAAAAGTCTTCAGGATAAAAAGTCTTCAGGATAAAAAGTTTTCAGGATGAAAAGTCTTCAGGATAAAAAGTCTTCAGGATAAAAAGTCTTTAGGATAAAAATTCTTCAGGATAAAAAGTCTTCAGGATTAAAATTTTTCAGGATAAAAAGTCTTCAGAATAAAAAGTTTTTAGGATAAAAACTTTGTATAAATTTTTTTTTAATAATTCAAATTTTAAGAAAAAATACGTGATTAATACGTTATCCTTGAAACTTAAAGAATAAAATGTGATACTTTTATCTAATTTTTGTTATACGTTTTTCGTTCAATTTCGAAATGGCATTTGAATAAATTTGACTTGGCTGTTGTTGTTTCGTCACTTTAACCATAAGGAAATAATGTTTAAGAAAGAATACGTGATCCTTAAAACTAAAAGATTGAAATTTCATACTTTCATCTAATGTTTGCTCACTTTTTTTTTTCAATCTGGAAATAGCATTTGAATAAATTTGATTCGGTTTTTGTTGATTTCTCACTTTAATCATTACGTTTTCTGCTGGTTCTCGATCGTGATTATTTTTCCTTGAAAATTAATTTTTGAAGATTTTTTTTCTGAAGACTTTTTATCCTGAAGACTTTTTATCCTGAAGACTTTTTATCCTGAAGAATTTTTATCCTGAAGACTTTTTATCCTGAAGACATTTTATTCTGAAGACTATTTATCCTAAAGACTTTTTATCCTGAAGACTTTTTATCCTGAAGACTTTTTATCCTGAAGACTTTTCATCTCGCAGACTTTTCATCCTGAAGACTTTTTATCCGTTTACCAATAATTTGAATTGTATTTGATAAATCGTTTTAGGTATGTATTTTTAAAAAATATAGTCCGTTTTATTTATTCAAAATAGTGAAACGAATCTATAAAAATCCTTTTTTTATATAAAAAGTCCGTTTTATTTATTTAAAATTGTGAAAAGAATCTATAAAAAATCCGCTTTTATATTAAAAGTCCGTTTTATTTATACTAAAATATTAACAAGGAGACTTTTTCTCCGAAAGGCTTTTTCTCCAGGAGGTTTTTTCTCCGGGAGGCTTTTTGTAGAAGGTATTTTATCCGAAGGCTTTTTCTCCGAGAGGCTTTTTGTCCGTTCCCCAATCTGAAGCCCTAGCACTTTTTCCTCCAGATTATTCATGTCTTCTATTTGATATTTCTTAATTAATTAGTCTCTTCTTTGTATATGTTAATTAAAATTGTTTCTAAATTTTTTTTTCACATTCATTAAAATTAATAAAATTATATCAAAGCACTTCTACTTTCCGATTATTCTTTTCTTCCTTGGAGCTCTAACCACATTTGACATACAACTCCGAAAGTTTCATGTCTTCTATTTGATATTTATTTATTAATTAGTCTCTCCTCAGTATTTGTTAATTAAAAATATTTCTAACAATTATTTAAATTCATTGAAGTTATTAAAATTATATAAAAAGCACTTCTTATTCCCGATTATTCTTTTCCTCCTGGGAGCTCTAACCACATTTCTCATAAAACTCTGAAAGTTTCATGTCTTCTATTTGATATATCTAACATAAGCTAAAAATAAGAAACAAACACAACCAATTCAAATTTATTCAAATGCTATTTCGAGATTGAACGAAAAAAACATAGCAAACATTAGATAAAAGTATTAAATTTTATTCTTAAAGTATCAAGGATCACGTATTAATCACGTATTTTTCCTTGAGAAGTAATTTTTTGAAGATTTTTATCCTGAAGACTTTTTATCCGGAAAACTTTTAATCCGGAAAACTTTTAATCCGGAGGACTTTTTATCCGGAGGACTTTTTATCCGGAGGACTTTTTATCCGGAGGACTTTTTATCCGAGGACTTTTTATCCGAGGACTTTTTATCCGGAGGACCTTTTATCCGTTTACCCAGAAAAGCATCCTGAATGTCTGTTTGCGAAAATTTGAAAATCAGTCATTTATTTTTTCTAAAAATAAAATTCATTAATTTAAATCCATAAATATAAAAAGAAGAGTAGGTGGAAGAGTATTTGAGTAAGAAAAGAATAGTTCTGATTCAGGCAGCTATCACTATAACTACGCTTACCCAAAATATAATACTGAATAAAAGAGAAAAAACGTCCTAAAATTTTTATTATATTTAATTATAAATGATGAAAATAAATTAGTGTCTATTTGCAAATGCCAAAAATAGGGTATTGTTTTCGGCACTGGCACAATCAAGGTGAGCCCACAAGGAACAACTGAAGCATTGAATCCACATTTCTCCTCCTTGATCTTGAGAAAAATGTTATTTAAAAAAATACATTCAGCGTTTTTAAAGTGGTTTGAGAAATTAATTGTCTGACTAGGGGCGATGTGAAAAGGGTTTACTTTGGAAGGTGTACTCATAATTTATGCAAATGATCTTAACGATTGAAATAGACAAATTTCCAATGTTTAAATAGCTGTATGGTAATAAAACGGTGTTGCTAACAGGCAAAAGAAAATACTTTAAATTAATAAGATTTTTTTCATATTAGTTTAGTTTAGAGAGTTAAGAACCACGCAGATCTTTTGACTTCTATAATATTACTAGTAAAACATTTTGCTGATGACTTTTATTGCTCTGACCAAAAATATAAAGCTAAAACTTTTTATTAAACAATTTAGCATAATATTTCTAAATTTTTATAATATTTTTTAGTTCAATAAAGTGGTTTCACCTATTTTTTGGGATTATGATGGACTCGGTAATTATTTATGTATATAAATAGGAATAACAATTTGAATAATTTTAATGTGAACAGATTTGACATTACTGAGTAGAATTATTATTAATTACTCAAAAAATTATTCATAAAAGAAGTAAAGAAGCCTTATTTATTGTTCATTTTACGATATATCTCGCCTCAGATAGTTTGCCAAAATATATACCAGATTTGACATTACTGAGTAAAATTATTATTAATTACACAAAAAATTATTCGTAAAAGAAGTAAAGAAGCCTAATTTATTGTTCATTTTACGATATATCTCGCCTCAGATAGTTTGCCGAAATATATATCGTGAACTATCATATAACTTTTTTTTTAAATGTAAAAAAAGAAGTAAAAGAAGCCTCAGTTATTGTTCATTTTACGATATATCTCGCCTCGGATAGTTTGCCGAAATCTAAATAAATATGGCCGCTTTTTGTTATTGTTAGAAACCAACAATCAGCTGATTCAAGAAATAAATAAACATTGCCATCAGCTGTTTTTATATTGCTATGTCTATGCTTCCGAGTACGCACTCCATAGTATCACCATGACGACACACAACAACAAGATGACTCAAACCTGCTTTGCTTCTTTACACCAAATACGATCCAAGGACTCACTGAGAACATTAGCTTCTGCTTTGGTTCTCAGTCGAATTGACTGGGTTGCCAATGACGCAGCTGCAGAAAATTCAGTCTGTAATCAAGAAAGAAAGAAAAGAAAGATAACCAAAGACACTTTTTAAACTTGGTGAAAAAATTTAAGAATATTATTTAATTATAAGTCAAATTTAATGAGATAATTTTATAATTACAATATATAATTATTTTTTGAAGATTATTGCATGATTTTTGAAATGCAACATTTTTTGTCTCATATTAGGCGACATGTTATCTAGACGAAAAAAATATTCATACTTGCTGATAAAAATAAAAAAGTTAATTTTTTTTTAAAGAAAAACAATTCTTTTACTCTACGTTGAAATTAAAATTTGTTTTTAAGACACTAGTTAACATTAAGTTTTAAATTTTTGAAATTATGTCTGTCAAAACTTTTGAAAGTCACAAAACAGTTTCTGGCCTGAAGCGAGCGATAGGCCAGCAATCAACTGTTTTTTTGCTTTATTCTATCATTAACCAACTATCCCATATTACCTGTCTATTCCATATTACCCGACTATTCCATATTACCCGACTATCCCATATTACCCGACTATCCCATATTACCCGACTATCCCATACCCCCCCCCCCACTTTTTTTAGTGGGGGGGTCCACCTTAATAGGGACCCCCCCCCCCCACTTTTTTCCCCTTTTTGTATTTAACAGTTCTGCCGCAAATCCCTTTGTGAGCAATTCACTTCAGTTTTTTCAAGAGTTAGGTGCTTTTTCAATCGTTCAAGAAGCAGTTTAGTGATGCTTTAGTGTATCTTATAATTGCCTTTCCTGATGAGCCACTGAATAAAAAGTATGGTATAAAACTTCTTTGTCCTCCAAGATGACTGACCAGAGTTTCTACAGTGTCTTCTGTGCTTGACCATTATGAAGTGGTGCTTGTTAGCTTGGAATCATTTGCTTCCATTGGTACTGCTGATGAAACAGCTGAAAGGCTTGAGATCTTTTTTCAACAGGGCACTACTGAACTGGCCCTCAATGTTTGGTGTTTGTTGTTTTGGTGTTTCCACTTCTGAAACAGTTAAACAAATAGTTGCAGTCAGCAAGCGCAAAGTTCAGTGGAATGGTTGCAGCGACTGATTCAGTTGTACGAGAACTGCGTCGCCTACGATCCGATGAGCAGTTTAACGCCATTTTCAGAGATGTCAACAGTATGGTTTTGGCATATGATTTCGAGCCGATTGCTGTACCTCGGGTGCGAAAGCCGTCCCAAAAGTATTGTGGGGTGAGCCCAGCTTATGTAGCAACAACACCAGAGAAACATTATCGAGCAGCATATTACGCTGTCATAGACATTGCAATCATGCCACTCAAAGAAAAGTTAAATCTAGATTCTCCTGGTTCGCGTTCCTACTTGCAGCTGGAGACAATGTTGCTAACTGGTGAAGTGAACCATCATATTTGCAAGCAGTATCGTGAGTTAAATGAAACTGGTTTTTGTTCACAGTTTACTATGTTTAAATCCAATATGAACTTTAACACAAACGCAAAAAATAATGCAAGCTATGATCACGGAAGTCAGACATCTGTTTCCTTAGGTTGAAAGATTGATCAGGCTGATGCTTGTGTGTCCAATAACGTCATGTACTGCAGAAAGATCTTTTAGTGCTTTGCGGCGTCTTAAGACTTGGTTGCGTGCACCTATGACACAGTCTCGCTTGAATTCACAGGCCGTTTGTCATGCACATCAGGATATACTTGGCAGGAAGGATTTGAAAAGACTAGCAGAAGAATTTGCTAGTCAGTCAGACATACGAAGGGGTCTTTTTGAAAATTGGAGTAAACGAGCTGTGGGAAGAGGGCAGAGAGGGTATTTTATGTTATCTAAATATACACTGTGGGCCAAAAAAAGTTTCCCTATGTATATTTATTTATAACTTTGGCAAATTGAAATCTATTTGTAATTTTTTTACATAATTTGACTCAGAAATGAATGGAAAACAAGATGTTATAAAATTTATTTGATGGGTTGATGGCTAGTTGTAATTGAATTTATATAGATGACAAATAATAAAAGGTACTAAAATTGCTATTGTTTTTCTTCAAATCGCTCATAATGGCAATAGAAAAGTATTTTTATTGAGTATCAAACTTTTTTAAAATTTTTGGTGATACAAATATTAATAGTTGATAGAAAAATAATTTTCACTACAGTAAACAATACTAAATAGTATCGCTTTTACTGTATTGGCCGATACCGGTTCTTTGATTCCAACCCTGGGGAGGACCCCCCCCCCCCCAGATTTTCCGCAGATCGCCGTCCTTGAAATGTATTGTTGTATATTTTGATAAAATAATAAATCCCATTAAGAGAACTAGTTTTAAATCCAGCAATTATATAACTTTACAAATCCTTTCTGTGAACATTAAATTTTGTTGGTGTTTATTATCTTTATATTCTCTTGAAAAAGTCAAGAAAGTAGTCATAAAGAATAAGTACAAAATCTACACATTATAAATTATAAATTATAAAACGCTCGATCAGTTGAAGACAAATTTTGTGAAAAACTTTAATATTAAGTAGTAATTATTAATAATATTAACTGCAGATTTATCAACTGATAGAAGCAATCATTTATTAAAATTATTATATCAAAAATATTTTTGAGAAAACACTAAGTGCAAAACGTCAAAAAATATCACCAATAATTAAACAATCATGCAAAAGCTAATGGAAATGCTGCTCGTTTGATGTGTAACTGTGTAAATTTATTAATACGTTAGTTTTAAAATAATAACTCTAGATCAATAAATCTTATAAATCATTGGATTTAAATAAAACTCAAAACAAACTGGTTAGTTAAGATGTAAAAACGATATGTAAGCTATAAATCTAACATAAATCTTGAGGAATGTAAGGTTGCTGAATGTTGAAACGTAATCTACAAAGTTTAATGAAGGTACAAGGTTGCAAGCAAAACTAAAGTATGATTCTTTTCGATACACCAGCTGCTTCCAGGAGTTTGATTGCATTTAATTGAGTGGCTAAATATATCCGCAAATGAAGTAAATATAGAAAATAATAAGTCAACTCAAAACTAATTTGGTATACAGCTTAGGTCAAGAATGGTTACTTTACATTTGTATCCTATTTACTTGAAATATTAATTGAAGGCAAGTACTGAGCAATCATTTAGCCATTGTTGAAGAGCACAAATAATTATGTGGTATTCACATTTACGTTTTGAGAAAGATACTTATTGAATAAGTTTATCCTGTGGTAGTGAACACATCTAATGATGAGACAATGTTGGTGATTCAAGCATATTTAAGAACCAAACTGTAGTGTGCTGTTTAGAAATCTTTTAAAAAGTATAATTCAACATTTTATAATATATTGTTGTTAGAATCAATCTGGCAAGAATAATTTAGCTACGCTAATCTACTGTGAAACCATCGACAATGAGCTTTCGATACCTAAATGTGCTTGAAAAAATAAAGTTTTGTTTAAAGAATTATGATATGGAATAATTTACTTTCTTCAAGGGCATCAATACTAAGTAATCAAATATCAAACAAGTCTTATTCGAATATGGTTTACTTTACTTTAATATTTTTTTCCCAATTTTGAAAACTAATTTTTTTAAACCAGCACACTGCTATAATAATGTTATCTTCTTTAGTTATAACCACTCTTCGAAAAGTCTCTAGCGAAAGCTAAAGCATCCTCAAAACACATCTCAGACATTCATGCCTCTATGAAAACCTTTTTATAATCAACTTTTATTTGCAAACATCTTGCATCAGCAGGTGCAAGACAGCCTCTCAAACGGTGGATTCATGGTGTGCCACGGGACAGTTGGAGGCAGTGCTCTGCAGGGAAGAATTGTGTTGGAATGTGGAGTTGGTATTGGAAGAGGGTCTGGAGGAAGAAGAGAGGGTGCTGTGCATGCGAGAAGAGTCAGTGTTGTCTGGTCGCTTGTAGACCTGGTTGGTTGGAATTGGTGTGTGAATGGAGTCTTTTATTTTTGAATTTAAAAAAATAATGTTTTTTTGTTGCTTTCCAAAAAACATATTTATTTATTGAATTTTAATGCAAATGATCTATTTCATCTCCAATATTTTATTTTAATTCGTTTATTCAAATTATTATTTATTTTTTAATGCTTTTTTTCCCTAATTTTTTAATTTCATTTTTTATATATTTTAAAAATAATCTTAATTCTTCACAGCTTGACAGACGCAAGCCATGTTACAAAAAACATAAAAATAGAAGGTGAACAAAGACCAAAATAGAATCGAGAAAGCGAAACAGATTGAAATTAAAAGATGAAAAATAATTATTAGATTCTAATGCAAATAATAATGGATTAAAATCAGACAACTCGACCAAGGATATGGTCAACAAATATTGTGGTGAATATGATAATAAATAAATGAATAAGTAATACAAATCAGGAATGATATTATAAATATGAACTATGGAATGAGATGTTTAAGAAGACGAGGGAGGAATGTTTTGCTTTCATAAGTGTAATATATTGGTTACGGGGTCTTAAGTTATGTGAAGATGTTTTAAGAGAGGGTAGAATTTGGTGAAGAACGTGGTCAGAGTTAGTGGATATAAAAAAATAGTTTAATGTCTAAAGTGGTAAAAATAGAGGTGATAGATGGGTAGTGAGAGAGAAGATACTTAAGTCTAATTAGTTTATTTATGAAAGACTGGAGTTGCTTGATAGTAAGCTTGATTTAAGTTCTCTGTTTCTAAATTACCGGTAAGTTAAATTGAATAAACTCGCCAATTTAATGATGATACTAGCGAATTTAGCCTAGAGACAAGAGTGACGGTCAACAGCTAAGGATTGAAAAAAACCTTGGCAAAAAGGCAGAAAACTTGTCAAGAAACGTCAAAGCCCGCACGCTCTCAGAAACCAGTTGTTTATGAAAATGTAAATAGTCATAAAAATGGGCCTCCAGGCTAGGCCTACTCAACCCCAGATCACTCCATAACTGGATAGATGATGAATTAAAGTCAATCTGTATTATCCGATTGCGGCAGGAGGGCTTGGTAGGGGTCGCAAAACAGCGTCTCTGCATATAAACGATGAAGTTTTCATTGGACTCTGGATTACATACAAGGCCGTAGCCAGGAGCATGCGCGGTGATCTCGGGGAGTCCTGTGGACCAGACAAAAGCCTGTAACATCTCATTTTTTCCTTCGTGAGTCCAACCATGCCCACTTTTCCTTCCCATGTTGCCAATGCACTGTTTGTAGTTGATCCTACCTAGTTTTTTCACTGCAATGCATATATGGGTCAATCCAGATTCGACTACAGACATTCGATTAGTTAGTCCTCTTTGGTTTAATTTATTTAGTTGAATCCTTATTGAAAAACGTTTTTTTAATGCTATTGATTTAAAAAAATGAGATTACATTTTTTGCATATGCGGTAATTTTACCAAGTGAAACTGAAACAAGGGTGAAAAAACATGTAAAAAAATTGAAGCAAAAAAATATAAAAACTTAAAATAAAATTGTTTTGTTTTGTATTTTATTTTATTCTATTTCATTTTATTTTATTGTATTGTATTTTATTTTGTTGTATTGTATTTTATTTTGTTGTATTGTATTTTATTTTGTTGTATTGTATTTTATTTTGTTGTATTGTATTTTATTGTATTGTATTAAAATAAGTTTGAAAAAAAAAGTATATTAAATTCATTTAATGTTTTAGAATATATCAAGAGCTTTTCAAGTAGCTTTTTCATTGCATTTATAGTAAACTTTCGGCTAACTCCCAATATTGAACTTTAGAAGTTTTTCGGGGTTAATAGAAATATTGGAGATAAATGATAGCTTATTTTATTGTTACAAACGATTAGATAATAAAAACTAGTTTTATTATTTTATCAAATAATATAATTTATTAAACAATTATCTAAAAACACATTTATTCAATAGATTTAATTTACTTAGAAGCGTTATTTTATGTTATCTTCCCTGTTACGACATTTTTATCGATTTGAATAAAGTATTTGAGTAAACGGTCTTTTAAGTCAACTTCGACCTTGTTAGTTTAGAAAACTTTATTTAAATTTTCTTAAACACTTTTTTATTAAAATACTTTTTTTAGTTTCGGACAAGGTCAAGAAGTCGGAGGTAAACGATTTCAGAGGTATGCAAGAGATTACAATGAATGAGTAACAAGAAATAAACAAACAATATGAAGAGCATCTTGACAAGATGGTAATCAATTACTGAAATTTTGATTACCGTCTTGTCAAGATGTTCCTCATATTGTATGTTTATTTCTTAATAATAATAATAATAATGACGAGCATTATTATAGTGGCGTATAACCCGAACGGGCTTCCAGGCCACTTAGGCTGCATATTTTCATTTGCGCCTTTGGGTTACTATGGCATTGGTTGCACTTGAACCTAAGACCTTTCATTATTGGTCAAGCCGAGAGTCGTTGCCGACTCAGCTACCCGTTCATTGTAATCTCTTGCATACCTCTGAAATCGCTTACCTCCGACCTTTTGAGCTTGTCCGAAACTACAATTGATTCACTTGTTTGGTGGTTGCTTGCGGCTCAAAGGCTCTGTTTCGCTGGCCAGAGTAGGGGTGGGTGGGTGGAATGGTGCCAACCTGGAAGCTGGGTGGAGAGGAACCAGTGCTTTCCATGTGGCCACGTGCTTCGAACTAGTGTGGAAGTAGAGGCGGGAGGGGGTGGTGTGGGCGAATTGGCTGGGAAAAGTCTAAAGTATAAAAGTGAAATTTTAGTTAAAAACTTCCAAAATACAGAGAATAGTTTCTACTTGAAACTCGCAAACACGTGTTAAAGTCATTCTTCAAACGTTTAAAAAACTTTGATCAAATAACTAACAAAATAAAAGTTTACGGACTATTCTGTCACAAAATTTTACTACTTCAAAATTCCTAAGAATTAAGAAAGCAGAAGAGTTGAAAAATCTTTCTAGATTTCACTGCTGGCAGTTAGTCCTACTTGAGCGATACAGCAGGTGATCGAAAGCCTGCGCACAGCCTATTGCGACATAGCTGCGTTTGAAAGAGTAGCTATGGCGCCTCGTCAGCTGAACTGCCATTCTTTGGCTTTCAGCCTCCCATTGCCTAAAGACTAAGAGCATGTCTCATACAATTTTATATATAATACGGTTCCTTACAATATGGTTGTCTCCTTGCGGCTCTGAAATATTTCAACGTTTGTCATTCACTTGAATTATCGTCATCGAAGCCTTCAATGAACAGCATTAGAGGCACTAAAAAGACAATCACGCACTTGATACAATCTTCGAAGTAAACACTTTTTTAGGAGTTTTCAGCGCTCTTCTGCTCTAAATCAAGATCAAGACTTGCACATTTGTTGCGTCAAGCTGACGCATGCACCAGTTATTAATTTCGTCTTCTTCACCGAGACAAAAATAGAGGATTTTGAAATAGCGCGATAAACCACACGAATTGTGAATCATGTTTTCATGGTAGCAGAAAAGTAATTCAATTCTTTTAACACTTCATAGAGTGAGGAAAAAATCTTGAGAAGAATGTTTAAAAATTGTTAAGACTAACGTTGTCATTACGTCGACGAGGAATGTCTGACTTGTCAGCTTGGCTGAACGTGTAAGGATCTTCGAGATTTGGCTTGCTGCTCTTCCGTCTCTTCCTGTTTCCAAAAATCACAAATAACTTATTAAGTTATTATTTATAAATTAATAATCGAAATGGGAATAAAGTTGCATTTTTTTACTCGAGATCCCGTTCAAACCTGATGACGAGAAAGAAGATGGCTGCTGTGATGAAAAAAGCGATGATGACGGCGACGATGATGCCGATGATGGCACCGATGTCGTGAATCGTCATACCAGCCGACAAAGCGACTGGAAGAGGAAAAAATATTAACTTTCAAAATTATTGTTTAGAAAATATATTTCATTTAACATCATACTGCAAAACTATGATTGGCGCTGTTCTACTCACAGTAATCAGGCCCGCTCTTCGATTCGCAATTTTTTCCTTCGTAGCCTACAGCACATCTTTGATTGGGAAAATGAAAGATTAGAGAAGCACTAAAGCGAGGAGGGTTGAGAGTAGAAGTTGTGGAATGGTGGTGGAATCATTTCGGATCAGAGGAATTCAGATGAAAGGCCGGTTTGAGTGGGTGTGGCGTTGTGGCAAACTACGAGTAGATGAGGAGGAAGAATATTTGCATGGCGTAGTGAAATGTGAAGCTAGCAAAGGTGGAGGAGTACTTGCAGTGGGGCACGCGCGCTGAGCCGACCATGGTGACGTAGCACGTTCCCCCGTGCAAACAGTTCATTTCTCCAGGAAGACATGACTGTGTGAATGAATGGAGGCTGGATGATAAGGTGGAAGAATATATAAAACTGATCAATGAATGGATGGAAGATGGTTGAATGGATGGAAGATAATTGAATGGATGGAAGATAATTGAACGGATGGAAGATGGTTGAATGGGTGGAAGATAATTGAATGGATGGAAGATAATTGAATGGATGGAAGATAATTGAATGGATGGAAGATAATTGAATGGATGGAAGATAATTGAATGGATGGAAGATGGTTGAATAGATGGAAGATAATTGAATGGATGGAAGATGGTTGAATGGATGGAAGATAATTGAATGGATGGAAGATAATTGAATGGATGGAAGATAATTGAATGGATGGAAGATAATTGAATGGATGGAAGATAATTGAATGGGTGGAAGATGGTTGAATGGATGGAGGATAATTGAACGGATGGAAGATAATTGAATGGATGGAAGATAATTGAATGGATGGAAGATAATTGAATGGATGGAAGATAATTGAATGGATGGAAGATAATTGAATGGATGGAAGATAATTGAACGGATGGAAGATAATTGAATGGATGGAAAATGGTTGAATGGATGGAAGATAATTGAATGGATGGAAGATAATTGAATGGATGGAAGATAATTGAACGGATGGAAGATAATTGAATGGATGGAAGATAATTGAACGGATGGAAGATAATTGAATGGATGGAAGATGGTTGAATGGATGGAAGATAATTGAATGGGAGATAATTGAAGGATGGAAGATGGTTGAATGGATGGAAGATAATTGAATGGATGGAAGATGGTTGAATGGATGGAAGATAATTGAACGGATGGAAGATAATTGAATGGATGGAAGATAATTGAACGGATGGAAGATAATTGAATGGATGGAAGATAATTGAATGGATGGAAGATGGTTGAATGGATGGAAGATAATTGAATGGAAAATAATAGAATGGATGGAAGATGGTTGAATGGATGGAAGATAATTGAATGGGAGATAATTGAAGGATGGAAGATGGTTGAATGGGTGGAAGGTAATTGTACAGTTGGAAGGTAATTGTACAGTTGGAAGGTAATTGTACAGTTGGAAGGTAATTGTACAGTTGGAAGGTAATTGTACAGTTGGAAGGTAATTGTACAGTTGGAAGGTAATTGTACAGTTGGAAGGTAATTGTACAGTTGGAAGGTAATTGTACAGTTGGAAGGTAATTGTACAGTTGGAAGGTAATTGAATGAAGGGAAGAGGGTTGAATGGATGGATGATAATTGAAACGATGGATCATTAGAACCAATGGTTTCCTAAGTTTTCATTTACCATTATGTTGGGTGGAAGAGTGGGAGCTGGTGTGGTCGTTTGAGAGGCTGGTTTACTTGAAAAACAAGCGCGAACTAGGGAAGAAGTGGGGGTGAAAGGTTTTAGAAGAGGAATTGTCTTCAAAATGAAATATGAAAAATGAGTTTCAAATCATCGATTGAAGGCATTCGACTGAGAATTACAACTTGGGACGTCAATAAAATAACTAATATTTTTTAATGTCATGTCTTAGATTAGATTTAAAAACTAAAACGGAACTTTCAGATTTTACAACTCTTTGTTAAAAAACAGAAAATATGCTTTTAAAGGCATTTAAAGAGTTTTTATTACATAAATAACCCCAGATTTTGTAGAAAATTTTTTTGTTTTTTATATTCTTATTCTAAACTGATAATAAACGAATTACTTAGTTGTATTCCTTATAGGATTTCTACTAAGGTTCGCTTTTTAAAGTATAAAAATATAAATGTATCCTTCAAAACGTTAAGTTTTATCTTCGCTTTACAATGATTTGACACTAGAAATGATGAAATCGAAGCCTATGTGATCGAACTTGAGAAATAAATTCAAAGTCTAACCTGTGAGAAGGTTTGAAGCGAATATAAAAAAAAGAAGTAGGTCCATTTTGGAGATCAGTAATCGTCTTCAATAAGTGACATTCCACTCAAAACAAGTAATCATAAATTCCTCTAGATATAATTTCGACGGCAGTTTAGAGCATTTAGTAGCTAATGGAGTTTGAGCATTGTGTATGCAATCAAGGTATTGTCGTCATTCACACCTTGGTGGGAGGAGCCAACACGCAGGTGCGCTTGATCACGAAGGCATCATAAACACGATTACTCCTCCTTATTCACTTCTGCAAACCTCGAATTTCTTTCTCAACTCTTGCTCATTTAAACTATTTTTGACCGTACGAGTCATGGCGAAAACCCGAGTAAAATACCTCTATATTCACAAAACTTTAATTAATAGTTTATTAAAATGTCCGAAAATATAGATGTTTTTCAACTAATTAAAAAAAATTAAATTGAAAAATATTGAAGTTTTTTTTAAATAAATAAATAATATATATAAAATAATGCATATTTATAATGCGCCAAGGCACGCAACTGAGGCGCCACTCACACGACATAAGTTATGAAACACCGCATCATATACACTAGGTATATTGTAGCTCACGGTTGGCTGAACAGGGATTCGAACTGGCAACCTTTGAGTTGCAGGTCCAACGACTTACCATCTAAGCCAACCCGCTCGCCATTTAATGTAGGGACCGACCGAAATTCGGTTTGATTTCAGTTTTGGTGAAATTCTTTGGTTTCGGCCGAAACTAATTTTGTAATTTCGGCTCAATTTCGGTTTTGGCCGAAATGGATCCTATATTGGCCGAAAATTTTAAATTATTATTTATTATCTTGTTTATCTGGTTTATCTGGCTTCCGGTTAAATTTCGCATTCCCTTCAAAATTGCCACCATCACTTTTAAAACACTTACAACATTTCAGCCTTCTCATCTCAGAAACCTACTCACCATCAAAAACAGCAATAAACATCTTCGTTCATCATCCACTACGACATTACTTAAAGCTCCTGTAAGAACCGACATAGCCAACCGTGCATTCCGCCACTCATCGCCATCGATCTGGAACAGCCTACCACCACACATTAGAAACAGCACATCCCTATCAATATTCAAGAAAAAATTAAAACTAGCATTTAATTAATCATCTTTCCTCTTATTTTCTCCTATTTCATTGACTTATTCACTCAGTCATTCATTTGTAGTCATTTACTCAGTCATTTATTCATGATTTTTTATTTTTTTTTATTTATTTATTATTATTATTATTATTCCACTAAGTACCTGACAAAGAGCGCTTCTGTTGCGCCCCATAGCGCTATATAAATGAATTTTATTATTTATTATTGTTATCTGTGTATCCTCAATCGAACTCGAACTATTAAGTTTGGGTTCGATTCTCATCTCTATTAGATATCTATTAGATATCGTGGTTGATTGATTTATGGGTGACATAAGACTGATTGTTCGAATGACATATACAAGCATTTGCGACAACCATGGGGGGCGTAGCAGGGTGAGCCAGGTGGGCCATGGCCCACCCAATATTTAGAGCTAATGAACCACAATGTATTTGGCCCACCCAAAAATCAACTGTGATAATCATTTGGCAAACTGTTTAAAGAACAACACTATTCGAGGCTCTAACTTATAAAATTTGTTAAACTATTTCCTTGGAAACTATTTTTTAAAAACTAATTTCTGTTAATCTAATTTTTCAACTAAACCATATATTTTTATACTTTTCCCATCTCTCTTTCTCTCTAACTATATCTTTATAATGTATTTTATGCACAGGTGACGGTGAAAAGTTTCAGTTTGATGATATGAAAGCATTCCAGCGTTCTCACTATTACGAGGCTGTAGATTCGCTATATAACACGATCAGCTGGCGTCTTGACGACCAATCTTGTCGTTTGTCTTCACCCACATCTCAACCGCATCAATCTCAAAAGTGAACTCGCTCTTCTGTCACATAACAACATTGCAGACAACATTCCGGCGATTATTGTCTGGTTTAACGATGCCGATGTAAGACTTGACACCCAGCAGTGGCAACCCTGGTCAGGCTTCCTAGCACCACTTCGTCATGTGAACGTTCGTTCTCCGGGCTGCGACGACTAAAGACGTATTTACGATCGACAATGGGACAGGAAAAACTGAATTCACTCATGATGTCAAATGTGCACCCTGAGTTGATGGATAGTATTAACATTGTGTCAGTAGCATATGAGTTTGCCAGTCTAAATGACTTATGTAAAAAACTTTATGGACATTTTTCGTGTTTTTCTCGTTTTTTAATTTAATGTTTGAGAGTGACTATTTCAAAATTTATATAATATAAATCATAATATTTTTGACTTTTGACTTTATAATTTTGAGTAAATTTTGAATGTTTTCAATTTTATATAATATGAATCATTATACAACACGCCACACGCAATTTTGATTATCATTTTGTACTAATTAATAAAAACTTACTCACTAAACTGTCGCTTATTGAATTGAACATTGGAAAACTGAAAGGGGAAGGCTCTTCCTGGAAGGGTATAGGGAAACAACGAACACAGGGCTCTAGAACCGATTAAAGGCAAGGCTATCAATTAACCAAATTTGTATTAGCGACTTGTCATGTTGGCCACCCATGGCACTCATATACTGTCGTCCTGATTCAAAGACGACACTGACGACGAAAAATTATATTTTTTTCAATAAAAGCTTCAAGTGTGAAGCATTTGCGGTTTGGAATTTTTTTCAAAATGTAAAAATCAACATTCTTCATAAAGTACAACTTTTAATTTTAATTTTATAAATTTCATAATAAATTAACATCAAAATAATAATTTTATTATTTTCATAATAACAAATTTAATGAATGACTAGGCTTATTAAAAATCATATGAAATCATATTACGTCAAAGTTGCGAAAACGCACCATAAATAAAAATAAATGTCAGTTTTGTATAGCGCCCGGGCACGCAACTGAAGCGCCACTCACACGACATAAGTCGTGAAACACCGCATCATATACACTAGGTATATGATAGCTCGCGGTTGGCTGTACAGGGATTTGAGCTGGCGACCTTTAAGTTGCAGGTCTAACGACGTACTATCTAAGCCAATCCGCTCGCCATAGATTTATAAAAGCATTGAAAACGTTTTACAAGTTATTTTGAATATTTAAAAAAATAATTTAAGTATTAACTATCTTTTCACCCTGAAAATAAAACTAAATTTGTATACAAATAATCAAATAGAACGAAAAATCTAACAATTATCTAAGCAAGGAAAGATTTTTTTGGGAAATTTTAAATGTGAATAGGAAATAAAAGATTATAAAGAAATAAATAAATATATTGAAATGTAACTTAAAAAATTTAAAATGTTAATTTATTGTACAAAATATATGAAAAAACTCGGTAATGAGTTGAACAATTAATTTTTTTAAACCAAAGTTGAGCTCCCCCAGCATGTTTTGCTGGTTGCGCTTCTGGGCATAGGCGTACATAGTCGATAATCCGTACACATTTTCAAGTGAATTCCATAATCAAAACTTCCAAAATAACTCCTGTCCAACGCAAGTTAGATACGGAAAGCCCCATCATGAAAAGAAACAGAATTGCGACACCTAAAGCAGCTAGTTTTAGAAAAAAATCAGCTGGAAAAATGAAAGTGAAACTGTCTGGGCCTCAAGACAATTAATATGTGTTCAAATCTATTAGTTGTTAACAAGCTCTACCGTTAAACACAATGTATATGCACCATGGGTGGCGATCTGCTGCAAATCTTAGGGGGGTCTTACCCAGAATGGGCGGCAATCCTGAGAGGGTCCTTGTGTTCGAACCCCCCTACTTTTTGGTAGTGAGGGGTCTGCCTTAATGTGGATCTCTTTCCCACTTTGTTCTATAAAACATCTTTAATCTTTTGTTTTGATGCGGATATAATCGCCAAACATGGTATAAAACAGAAATGTTTACATAGTAATACATTGTCAGTATGTGTAGTTATAGTTATAGCTGTCTAAAATAAAACAATTCTTTGCTTACTCAAATATTCGTATCAAAACAGAAGATAAAAAATGTTTTTTTAAGTGGAGAAGGGGGTCTAGACTACAGGATTGCTGCCTCTGACCATTAAAGTCGACCCTGCACTTCCAAAAAGTGGGGGGATCTGGACCTTAAACTCTCTTAAACTTACAGCTTAAAGCATTAACTAGAATTTTATTTTGACTAAATAAATGACAAAACAATTTTTTAATTTAAAAAAAAATCAAAATATATTAAAATAGTTTTGAAGATGAATTAATTAATCCAAATACATAAGTTTATGTGCTTAGTTTAACCAAAGACAAACTTCTGTTATCCACGTAGATGATATTTAACTTTTGACGCGTATATCAGTACTTTTTCCATCACTTAATTGATCTAGTTGAATATGGTAAACAATTATTTTATTAATAAAAGTTTTTCTTACATAATATGATACTTTAAATTAATTTAAAGAATTTAGGCTGTTGTATTTCATCAGGCCTGTTAAGAAGGAAATGATACAATTTATATAGATCATAATATATAACATTATTTATTTGATTAACTTATTTTTAGCATTTCTCAGAAGGGTAATTTATTTAAGGAGCTTGAGTTATTAAAATATTAAAATTAGGGCTAGAGCTCAGAGCACTCTACATGCACAAGCAACCGGGTTCGAAACTCAGTTGACTGCACCAATCTCAATTTTGACATTTTCGGGAATTATTTTGAAGACCAAAATCAGAAACATAACATATCAGCAAAGCTTGACTGCAACGATATATCCTGTAGATTTAAAGAAAGTATATTGATCACTAAAGGAAAAATAACTTAGCTTTATTGATTAATTCATTTTAAAATCACATATTTTGATTATCTATCATCATCCGACTTGCAGCCTCTGAGACTGGACATAAAGAGGAAACTGTCCACTCGCTCGGACAGAGTCAAGTCTTCAGACCTGCACCCCACTGAACCATGGATCCTCGTCTCGCTTTACAATGGAAACGTTCACATATGGAATCATGAATCACAGGTTTGAAATATTTAAAAATGTACTGTATAGCTGTCATTTTTTATCTCAGACGTATACTTGAAAAATTGTGTAAAATTGTTTTTTTATTACTTTAAAAAAAACAAATTGGTTGGTCAAGAAACTTCACCACTGGCGCACGCAGGTGATAATAAAGTCCTTTGAGGTGTGTGACTTACCAGTGAGGGCTGCAAAGTTTGTGGCTCGCAAGAATTGGGTAGTGACTGCTTCGGTCAGTGCTGCATTCCAATAATACCATTTTATTTATTCACCAGTATAATTCCAATAAATTATTTTTCAAGTTTAAACCAACAAGTAAATGACAACTTCAAAAGAAGCTAAAAGAAATATGTAATGCATTCTTTCACAACACTCACCTACGCACTTCACAAACATAGGACGACACACTCACACACACACACACACACACACACACACACACACACACACACACACACACACACACACACACACACACACACACACATACATACATAGGACGACATGCATGTGAGAGTCTTCAACTACAACACGCTCGAACGAGTGCATCAGTTTGAGGCTCATGCAGACTACGTGCGCTGCATCGCCATCCACCCCACCCAGTCATTCATCCTCACCAGCAGTGGTCAGTGCTCCCTCTTTGGTCTTTGGAAGTGGCATGATGATGGTGATGGTGATGCTGAGGGTGAGAGTGATGATCATGTTTAAAATGGCTGAAGATGGGACATTTTGTTTGATGTTTCAGACGTTGATGAATAACGGAGTTATCAAAAAGCTAGCATAAGAGGTGCGCAATGAAACTCATGCATGAGCGACGTGGCCTCCACCCGCCAGATGACTTGTTCATCAAGTTGTGGGACTGGGATAAGAAGTGGACGTGCACGCAGGTGTTTGAGGGACACACGCATTACGTGATGCAGGTGAGGAGGGAGCGTGCAAGAGGGGGGAGGGGAAGAGGAGGAGGGGGAGGTCGGAGGGGAAGAGGCTTGAAAGGGGATATATTGAGGTCACAGGATATATCTTCATATTAGGACTAATCAACAGAAAATGCTTGCATCATTGTCATTCTCCAGGTGCTCTTCAACCCAAAAGACAACAACACCTTTGCCAGTTGTTCTCTCGACCGCACCATCAAGGTTGCATTTCTATTACTTCTACTACTACTCCTTCTACTACTACTACTACTACTACTACTACTACTACTTCTATTACTACTACTACTACTACTACTACTACTACTACTACTACTACTACTACTACTACTACTACTACTACTACTACTACTTCTACTACTACTACTACTACTACTACTACTACTACTACTACTACTACTACTACTACTACTGTTCATTCCTCTATCGAACCCTTCCAGGTGTGGAACTTGGGATCGAGCAATGCGAACTACACGCTGGAGGGACACGAGAAGGGCATCAACTGCATCGACTACTACCAGGGCGGCGACAAGCCCTACCTCATCTCGGGCGCTGATGACCGTCTCGTCAAGATCTGGGACTACCAGGTGCCTCCTCCTGCATGCCTCCTCCTGCATGCTTGCTTGCTTTGAGGCGAATGCTTTTGTCAATTTATTTTGGATAATCAGTTTTGTTACAATTTGCGAATATTCTGAAAAAGTTTTAAATCACACATTAGAACAAGACATGCGTTCAGACGTTGGAAGGGCACGCGCAGAACATCTCTTGTGTGGCCTTCCACCCTGAACTGCCCATCATCCTGACTGGCTCCGAGGATGGTCAGTACTGATCATAATGACTATAACTAAGCAATGTGGCGTTTGTATAGGCTCCTCAAAAACAATAATAACTATGATAAGAGTAATTTATGATTCTTAAAGTGTGGTTTCATCTTCCATTAACATCTAACTCATACGATTTAACTACGTCTTTTTAAAATACTACACTTTTCTCTAGTTACCCCCTTCCCCTTATCCTTCTCTCCCTCTCCTCCCTTACCCCACACACACACACACACACACACACACACACACACACACACACACACACACACACACACACACACACATACACACACACACACACACACACACACATACACACACACACACACAGGAACGGTAAGGATATGGCATGCGAACACGTACCGACTGGAGAACACGCTGAACTACGGGCTGGAGCGGGCGTGGACGATCTCGTGCCAGAAGGGCAGCAACAACGTCGTCCTCGGCTACGACGAAGGCTCCATCATGATCAAGGTGCGTGCGCATTGTACATGGCACTTTGTCTCGAGTGTGCATGCAAGCACTGATGCCTCCTTGACGACAGCTGGGACGGGAAGAGCCTGCAGTCTCGATGGACAGCAGCGGTAAGATCATCTGGGCGCGGCACTCGGAGATGCAGCAGGCGAACATCAAGTCGCTCCTCGATCAGGAGGTCAAGGACGGCGAGAAGCTGCCATTGAACATCAAGGACATGGGCTCGTGCGAGATCTTCCCGCAGACGATCGCCCATAATCCCAATGGAAGGTGTGTTAAATATTTTAGAACATACATCGTTAAATCAAATTATTAAAGGCTTCAGATTTCTATAACAAAACGTGTTTGATTGCTGAAGTGTTATATAGCTTCATTATGCGGCGTCATCTTCTCCACCAAACTGCAAACACTGCTCAGAAGAGTGTTCAGAAAAACATTATTTGTGCTAAACGCATGAGGTTCTAAAATGTGCCACTTGCTAACCTGATTTAAATGTATAAATCTTCATCTCAAGGGCAAGTGGCCCCTTAGTGAGGTCAAACTTCCTGGTTAATACATCTTTTCTATTAACTATTTTTGCCAATGACAGTTTTTAGGACGTTGTTGACTTAAATTAAATTTATTTATTTATTTTATAATGTTCCATGTTTAAAAGAATATTATTTTATGTTGTGTTACCCATATTTGCTCAGTGTTTCATTATTGGAACATCAAGACAAAAAATTAAATAACCAGTAAATCTAAAATTTTAAATTGAAATTTGTTTTAAAATGAATTAACTACAATATGGTTTTTATAGTTTGTTGATTGTCTTAAAATTATATTTTGGTGATTTTTGTTGCTAATTTAAAGAATGAAAGCAATATTTTGAAAATATGCTAAATAAAAATAATTGCTGAAATTGTAAAACTTTCTGTATTTTGTTTTTTATTGCCTTTTTTAAAAAACGTATTCTTCCTTTATATATAATTACAATTTTCTCATCAATTTCTAATCTACTTATCATTAATTGTTTACAAATAATGAATGTTCCATTATTGGAACAGTGAGCATCAATGGGGGGGGGGGTCAAATTCTACTTTAAGTTTCCAAATATTCATTTTATTCGTTGTGCAGAGAATAAAAAATGAGAAAAAAGCTAAATTTACTGAAGTTAGACCTTTAATTCACGGTTTCTTAAGTGGGCCGCAAAATGTTTTTGATAAAATATAAAATAACCCTAGCTCTAACCCTTTTATACAATAATTAGTTTTTTATTTATCAATTTTTTGCTAAAAAAATTGATGAAATAGGTTTAAAAAAGTAAAAAGCAGCTTATTGAAAAAGTAAATGAGTCATCGTGTTTTGCCATTCAGCTTCACGAATTGAGAGAATTTTCAACAGAGCTATCCTTCTTGGTTACTTTCGATTTGAAGCTAATACTATTAATAAAAGGGACATTATTGAAGACGTGATGTGTTGCCTGCAGTTTCTTCAGCGGACAACAAGTGCTGACATCTTGAAGGTTCTGAATGATTATTTCATTGATTGGAACACATTGTTGGTGTATGCACAGATGTTGCAGCAGCCATGACGGGTTAAAACTTTTTTTTAGCTCAAAATCTGTTCATTACTTTATTTACCAGGGGATGCTGGTAGAAAAAAATGAGCTCCATGATGTCAATAATAATGTTGTAGAAGTAGGAAACTTTATCCGAGAATCTGCATTGAAAACGCATTTATTTTTTTGCACTGTGTGAGGATATGTGTGCGGAAAAAATAACTGATTTTGCATATGGAAGTCAGATGGATTTCTCGTGGAAAAGCCCTTTCTCGTGTATTTGTGCTCTGAAAAAGAATCAGGCCTGCGTAAAGCCGCGACAACCTGCTCTGTTGGATGTTTTTAGCTCCTACAATATCTATCTTGTCGCATACCTTCAAGATATCTTCGGCATTCTTAAGGAATTGAATCTGTGAGGCAAGAGTACCAGCTTGTTCCGTCTCATAGATAAAGTCTGTGCATTTCACCAGTAAATTTTTAAGTGGCTGCCAACATGGGGAGAAAGATTGAATTTTTTAAACATTTTTAGATGCAATAAAAAAATTCTGAGAATGAAGTGGTATTGCTGTTACAGTAAAGAATCATTTAAAGGCTCTTCTGAATATGTTCAAAGAATAATTCTTGGTGAAGAAGATCCTCGTGCTGGAAATTAATGGATAAGAAAACCATTTATCTTTCATCAAAATAATCTAAATAAAATTTTCAAAATTCAAAAATATTCACAATTCAAAAATATTCAAAATTCAAAAATATTCAAAATTCAAAAATATTCAAAATTCAAAAATATTCAAAATTCAAAAATATTCAAAATTCAAAATATTCAAAATTCAAAATATTCAAAAATATTCAAAATTCAAAAATATTCAAAATTCAAAAATATTCAAAATTCAAAAATATTCCATATTCAAAAATATTCCAAATTCAAAAATATTCCATATTCAAAAATACTTTAAAAGCTGTTTTAATAAATGGTTTCAAGTTTTCATTGACATATAATTTTAAAAAGATTAAAAAAGATTTGAAATAAAAAATACACTTCAAAAAACTTCAAAGTCCTTGAGGGGTCACTAAAATTGTGTGATAGGCTTAAACTTTTACTGAGCTGTTCACAACACTAAATGGCACAAAATAAGACTATATGCAGAGTTATCAAATAATTGTTTTTCTCCCTATGTTATTTAGGAACACTCTACTGCGCAGGTTTGTGGTGGTGTGTGGCGATGGCGAGTACATCATCTACACGGCAATGGCACTGCGCAACAAGAGCTTCGGACAGGCGCAGGAGTTCGTGTGGGCGCTCGACTCGTCGGTCTACGCCATCAGGGACTCTGGCTCCGCAGTGCAGATCTACAAGAACTTCAAGGAGCAGAAGTGCTTCAAGCCCGAGTTTGGAGTCGAAGGTTCGTTGTCTCTATGCCTTGGTGCTGCTCCATCGGGGCTGCCCTGGTCCCATTCCACCATGCGCATTAAACTCTTCAACTTTGCTAACAAATATTTCATGCTCTTCTCGGAGTACACGTCACTTTTTTGTGCGCACACACACACAGGCATTTTCGGGGGCTTGCTGTTGGGAGTGAGGTCAGTGGGGGGCTTGGCGTTGTACGACTGGGAGAGCACGGTGTTGGTCAGGAGGATCGAGATCGTTCCTAAGAGTGTATGTCCTTTCGCCTTTGTCTCTTTCTGAGTGCATAAACCTTTCGGACATCTCCGGAGTCCTTTGACCTCTCGTCTATCCCCGAAATAAAATAGTTTGTTTTCGAGGAAAAATGGAGGCTTAAATAACAATATAATATATTAAATTTTCCATTAAAGCGAGTTTTTTTTAAATATTTAAAAAGACCAGTTTCTTTAGAAAATACATGTTTAAATGTTTTTTTTTAAAGATTTTATTTAGAAAGCCCAACTTAAGAATTATAAAAAATATAATTTAATACACAGAATCTTGGTTCATGTTTTTTTTGGTAAAGTATTGTTTTTAATGTCACGCGTTTTTGCATAGAAAGCTGCAAAACTTGCCTGCAAACAAGCTGTTCATATTGCATTGAGTGATGTAGCAAAAAAGGTTCTCAGTGTCATCACTCCGAAACAGAAGGAATCTTCTGTCTGGCTCAGCAGTCGCAGTTAGAAATAAAGAGATGCCTGTGAGGAGTGATGCTGGGGAGATGTCCCTGCGTGAGAAGGAGCACTATGAAAGCTTGAATGGCTTGGAAGTGGTAGAACAAGTATTGAAGATCTCATCAGCATGCGCGTGAAGATTGACGAGATGCAGTTTGGCTTTATGTCGGTCGTGCAACTACTGATGCCATCTTCATCATCCGTCAGATCCAGGAAAAGTACCGGACTGCCAACAAACATTCGTCGACCATAAAAATGCATTTGACCATTCCGTTTTGATTTATTCCGAGTGATATGGTGGGCATTACGTCAACTCGGTATCGAGGAGTGGCTGGTGAGAGTGGTGCAGTCCATGCATTCGGAGGTGAAAAGCAAGGTAAGGGTTGGTGAAGCTTTCAGTGACGAGTTCGAAGTGGGTGTCGGGGTGCATCAAGGTTCGGTCCTAAGCCCTCTATTATTCATCATCGTGCTAGGAGCGTTATCTATAGAGTTTCGCACTGGTTGTCCATGGGAGATGTTGTACGCAGATGATTTTGTAGGCATAGCTGAATCACTGGACGAGCTGCTTGTTAACCCATTAACGCATACTGTCCTTTTTTAAGGACAGCAATAAAAAGTTTTTTTTATAATAGTTATCTTGATTATATTTATTATCTTTGCAACTAATCCTGTTCTATATAAACTGAAGTCTTTGTTAAAAATTTTTTTTGTGATTTGAAATTGATAGATTGTTTCGATATTCTGATTTTTCAAGGCGATAACTAAATTTTTTGTGTTTTTGTCATGGCTCATGAAAAAAAGTTAGTTATTATTTTATTTAATGTCTACCATTCATAATGTATAATATTATTTTATTGTTATTCATTCTTATATCTTATTTTAAAATAAATTTCATTTTACATGTAATATTTTTTCCAAAAACTGTGTTTTATTGAGTGTCCTTTTTTAAGGACACTATGCAGTAATACTGATGGTAAAAACAATTATTTTCAGATTCGCTCTTCATGAAGTCATTAGTATTTTGGAAGATGACAATGATTTCTTTTCAGCAGATATAGTCATGATTCCTCCTACTGACCCAAACTCCTCTGATGAGGATAGTGGACCCGAGGATGATGAAGGTACCCTAGATAATTTATCAAGAAACCAGCTAAATGCAGAAGCAGAAATAGTAATTTCCAAAATTGGGGAAGAGAAAACCACTATAAGTAGAGAAGAAACTGCTGTAAAAAGGCCAGCTAAAAAAAGTAAAATTGATCGGAGATGGACCAAAAAAGACATTACTACTGGATAATAGTTCAGAGGACAAACCAAATTTTGAAAACATGTCTCCTCTCACATTGGTTAATTTATTTTTGGATGTACCAGTCATCAAGCTAATAACAGACATGTCAAATTTATATGACAGCCAAAAACTAAAACAGCTGAATGCTACTGAAAATGAATATAGAGTGGTGCTGGTTTTACTCATGCTTTCAGGTTATGTTCCTTTGGCAAACCGCAGGATGTACTGGGAACAGAGCGACGATGTACACAATCTAGCTGTAAGACTGTCAACAGATTTGAAGAGTTATTAAGATATTTGCATTGCAATGACAACGAGAAAATTAATAAGTTAGACAAGATGGCCAAAGTGCGTCCATTATTTGATGCTATGACTGAAAGATTTCTCAAATTTTGGCCCAAAGAATGTCATTTGGCGATTGATGAATCAATGGTTCCATATTATGGAAGGCATTCATCAAAACAGTTTATCAGAGGAAAACCCATAAGGTTTGGATATAAAGTTTGGTGCCTAAATAATAGGCTTGGGTATTTGGTAAACTGTTACCCGTATCAAGGAGCCTCGGAAGAGTTCAATAGCGAATTAGGACTTGGTGGATCAGTGGTATCTAAACTAATAAAATGCTTACCAAAAGACACTCCATGTTATACTGAAATATTTATAATTTTTTCATATGGTTTCAAACAGATCAAAAAAGAAAAAAAAGAATCCATGAATTTAGCTAAAAGCGTGTTGCAGATGTCCGATACGATGGAAAAGATAATTTTATTGGTAAAATTGAAGATGGCCAAAAAAGATGCAAGCAATGTGGAAAGAAAGTGGAAAAGAATTGCCTTAAATGTAATGTAGCTTTACGTTTGGAGTGCTTAAGCATCTACCACGAATCGTGATTACCGTCAGTAGCAATGCATAGTGTCGTTTTTTAAGGACATTTTTTTACTTTTATCATAACTTTTTTTGTATAAAATATTTCAGACTACTTTTTTGATTTTATTTTTTAGAATCAGTTTTTCAATAAAATGTAAAAAAATTAATTAATTCCTTTGAGTCATGCGTTAATGGGTTAAGGTCAAGATATGGAAGAATGGAATGGAAAAAAGAGCTTAAAAGTTAATATGGGAAAAATGAAAGTACCCATGTTTAGTCTGCCTTAGAGGAACGGGCAAAAACTCCATTCTATGCAGTTATTGCTCCTTCCGGATTCACAAGAGATGCTCAGGCATTAAAGGCTCCCTCGGCTCAGACCCAGAGTAAAAGTGTGCTCGCTGTCAAGGCACAGCTCAACCGATTGGAATTGAATAAATAATGCATTTAAGTATATCTAAAATTTTAAACATAAAAAAATAAATATTATTTAATGAATCAATAAAACTAATTTTATAATTATTAATAAGTTAAAGAAATAACACAAACGTTTTCTCCGATCTCTTTATTAGCCGCGGTAAACTTCCAAAATGGAATATTCGGAGTTAACCAAGAGGTTACTGTTTCTTAGTATCAATTCATATTGGGTCGCTTGCGTGCGCGTGTGTTAAGAGCAGCATGAAAGCAGCACTCAGCGGGAGCCTTCATGCGATGTCAACCTGCGCAGTTGTACTGGAACGAGAGTGGCGAGTTGTTGTGCATCGTGACTGAGGACTCGTTCTTCGTCCTGCGCTACAACAACGAGTCGTTCGAGAAGAGCAAGGAGACGCCTGAGTTGGTGACTGAAGATGGCATCGAGGAGGCCTTTGAGGTGGGGAGGTGCTGATGATGATGTTGAGGAGGGTGTTGATGATGATGTTGAGGAGGGGTTTGAGAAGGGGTGGTGATGTGAGGGTTATTAAGGTTTAAAGTGTGATTGGAAAGGTTATGGAGTGATTGTATTAGTAGATGGATGGGTGCGTGTGAGAGAATTGGCGGATGAGCTGGTGAGTTGAAGTCTTTGATACAACTAAGGAGGCATGTGAGTGCTTCTGTGTCCATCAAGTGGTAGGAGGATACAGAATGGCTTGTAATGATGTGCGAACATACATTTGTGAGGGCTGTTTGAACGTAGAGGACTTGCGCAGGTGGTAGGTGAGGTGCAAGAGTCGGTGCGCACAGGCTGTTGGGTCGGCGACTGCTTCATTTACACGAACAACGTCAACCGACTCAACTACTACGTCGGCGGAGAAATCGTCACCATCTCTCACCTCGACAGGTTCGTGTCAGTGCCAGAGATCATTCCTTCTTCGCATAGAAGCACTTTTCCATCGTCTTCTTTCCTTCATTGCACCACTCCACACCACCACTCACACCACCAATCCACACCACCTCACCTCACCACTTCATCACACCACTCCACCCCATCACACCACTCCACCTCATCACACCACTCCACCTCATCACACCACTCCACTTCATCTCACCACTCCACCTCACACTCCTTCATTGGACGACCTGACAGGGTGCTCTACCTGCTCGGCTACATTCCAGCTGACAACCGCCTCTACCTGAGCGACAAGGAACTCAACATCGTCTCCTTCTCGCTGCTCCTCTCGGTGCTCGAGTACCAGACCGCTGTCATGAGGAAGGACTTCGAGACGGCTGACAAGGTTGTCTGACGTTTGCATTCTCACCCAGATGTCAGAGATAACTAACTGCGTGTTACTTCATAGCTTGCTTTACTAACTAGAGCACAGTGGAGTCAACATTTCACCAATCGGTGCATGCATGCATGACGAATTCCTGATTGGAGCCGCCTAATCTGCAACAGGTTCTGCCCACAGTGCCGAGGGAGCAGAGGACTCGGGTGGCGCACTTCCTGGAGAAACAGGTGTGTGCCTTGCTGCCTCAGCATCCTTTGTGCACTCTATCAGCACTGCGACACTACTATCAGCACTGTGACACTACTATCAGCACTGCGACACTACTATCAGCACTGCGACACTACTATCAGCACTGCGACACTACTATCAGCACTGCGACACTACTATCAGCACTGCTTGCAACTACTATCAGGGCTTCAAGAGCCAGGCGATGGCGGTGACGAGTGATGCTGAGCACAAGTTCGAGCTTGCAGTGCAGCTCTCTGACCTCAAGATCGCCTACCAACTCGCCAAGGAGGCCGAGGTGGAGAGGGAGGGTGGAGAGGGAGGAGGGTGGAGGTGGAGGGTGGAGGTGGAGGGTGGAGGTGGAGGGTGGAGAGGGAGGAGGGTGGAGGTGGAGGGTGGAGAGGGAGGAGGTGGAGAGGGAGGGTGGAGAGGGAGTTGATGAGAGGTGTGTGGAAACTGTGACATCGATGGATTATAAGCGAGTGTTAACAAGTGCTGGAATGCATGCGTTATTAAACATCATCACCATCATCATTATCACCACTACCACCATGCTTGCGACTGACAGTCAGAGCAGAAGTGGAAGGTGTTGGCAGAACTGGCGACCTCCAAGTGCGAGATGCAGCTGGCGCAGGAGTGTCTGCACCACGCCAAGGACTTCGGAGGCCTCCTGCTGCTCGCCACGTCTGCTGGCAACCGACACATGGTGGCCAGGCTGGGTGAGGCTGCCCAGAAGGAGGACCAGCACAATGTCGCCTTCTTGTCCTTCTTCGTTCTCGGCAAGCTGGAGGAGTGTCTGCAGCTCCTGGTGGCAGCTGGGAGACTGCCCGAAGCTGCCTTCTTCGCCAGGACCTACTTGCCGAACCAGATCTCCAGGTTCGATGAGGGAAGGTACTTTTGCAAGGTGCACTCCCAAACCTTTCATTCCTTGCAATAATTTTCCTCTTATTTCAATTCAAACCCACCAGCACGCTTCCACCATTGACAGAGTGGTGGGTCTCTGGAAAAGCAGTCTTTCTCAGAAGAATGCCAAGGCTGCGCAGTCGCTGGCCGACCCGACGGAGTACGAGAACCTCTTCCCAGGCCTGAGTGACTCCTTCAAGACTCAGCAGTTTCTGCAGAGAGAGAGGAGTGTAGTAGTGCCCGCTTCGCAATTCCTATCAATCCCCGTTCGCTACTTTGCTCATTACTATCTGACTGTTCACTAGGGCAAACAACGGGTACCCGTATAACTATTTGGACCCCAGTATCTGAAGCTTTTATACAGCTTTAAATCATTTAAATTTTATACAAAAATACTTCATAAAATTAAAATTAAAATTGGTGAGCGGGTTGACTTAGATGGTAAAGTCGTTGGACCTGCAACTTAAAGGTTGCCAGTTCGAATCCCGTTCAGGCAACCTTGAGCTATCATATACCTTGCGGTGTTTCACGACTTATGTCGTGTGAGTGGTGCCTCAGTTGCGTGCCTTGGCGCATTACAAATTGGCATTATACTGAAGCGAACATTATGTTGCATCTCTCACGACCACCTGCAGTCGAACCTGGACAGGGAGCCAGTGAAGGAGATGGCGGAGGCAGAGGCTTCAGGCAGCTTCACTTACGTTCCTGAAGGAGGAGCCAGTGTGGAGGAGAGGCAGAAGAAGGAGGATGAGGAGGTCCTCGAGGAAGTGATCAATGCCTTGCAAGACACACAAGTCACTGAAGCCCCTCCAGCCATTCCTCCCTCCAACCCTCTTCTCCCATCACCTCCCCGAATCTCCAATTGTCCTCCAATCACTAAACGTGTACTTTCCATTACTCCACCACCTTCCACCATCACCCCCCCTCCAACATCGAAGCCTGCAGAAGAGGCACTCAACGATGACGATGATGATGACGATCTCGAACTTGACTTGGACAACATCAAGGTGGACCAGAATGTCGAGGTCTGACTCGCCATACTTTTTATATGTGTTTCGTCCCATTTGGGAATGCCACTCGTTTGAGAGCGGCAAAAGTTTTCGAAATTTTACAATGTCTAGGAATTATTATTTTTTCCACATAAAAAAGTTACCACTAGATTCTAAAATAGAATAAGGCTTATGGTTAGATACTTTAAAGTATTATTTGAGTATTAAGTTTTTAGGGCTACATTCTTAAATGGGTCGGAAATAGACACTGACGGAAATTGTTTTTTTCGGCTGAAGCATCCATTTCAGCATCGGCCCAAACTGGAATAGAGCTCAAAGTAAAATTTCAGTTTTGGCCAAAACCGAATATTTAAAAATTTTCAACAACAAAATTATATAAATATTTTAATCAAGTCATTTATATATTTTTTTACAATTTACAATTTTTCTTTTTGAATATTAAATATGTATAAATTAAACATTAAAAAATGTATTTAGAAATACTTAGCTTATGCTTTTATATTCTGTAAATTTTCAGTCCAGCGCATGTGTGAAATTGTCTTTTTGTCTTAATTGTCTTAATTAAAATTATGCAATTGTTAATTGTGTTGCGCACCAAGTAAATATTGATATATTTGAATGAAGTTTTGCTCATTTAGTTTTTTAACATAAAAGAAACCTATAAACTCAAAATTAAAGTTTAGTTACAACTTAAACCTAAAGCCATAAAAGTTGTGGAAAAATATTGTTTTAATTAACAGTAAAAGAGCTTGAAATCTATTACAAAATTTGATCGCGGATTAATCGCATGATTAAATTCTTGTGCAGTCAGATGACATTTTAAACAAAAAAAGAATTTTAAGACAGTAGATGGCCATCCAACGAGCTCTGTGGATCACTTCATGAAACGAATATGTATAAGGTTGAGAATAAGTTTATAGTTTTTCTATTATTTCTATGTTTTATGACGATTTGTTTGCTATTTGACCGCGTTTATAATAATCATTCGAAAGAACTCTTTCTGCTCTACAAACCTGTATTTTTTGTTTTTCCAAACTTTTAAATGTAAAATACTTTTAAGGCTTTTAAAATAAAGTACTCAGAATGTAAAATGAGCATTTACGACAAAAACTGCGGAAGCAGCCCATGAAATTTGCAAAGTATACCGTAAAAGAGTCATAGGCATTATACTGCACAAAAACAAGGTTATAAATTTTAAAAAACAAGTTAGACGTCGATGACACGCCCCGCAGCGGAAGACTTTCGAAATTTGTAGAAGAGAGTCTCGAAGTTCTTTGAAGGGGAACGGTTGCCATAAAATCGTGAATTGGGTGAAAAAAATTAAGTGGGATGAAAAAGTTCTAAAGCATTTTCATTCAATGGTTCGCTGAAGAATGTTGAGCCTAGATGCCTCACGAGCTCAGTGAATACAATAAAGGAAATAGCATTCAAATCTCAACATCTCGCCCGCCATCTAGCAAAATGGCACAGAATCGTCACGAGAGATCAAAAGTGATGCCTGTAAACAAATATGAAGCAAAGAAAGAATTGGGTCACTACAGGAGATACGGCAAAGCCGAGAGGCAAGCAAGAATTCCTTCCAAAAGAGAAAATGATCTGGTGGGACTTATACGGCGTGCTGTTCTGGGAAATGCCGCACTCTAAGAGCTCGAATGGGAGGTCCTTCAACATCCTCCGTATTTTCCGGACCTTGTCGAACCAAATGAGGGTCGTTACCTTCGACAATTAAGCTGACTCAACCACTTCGACACCAGAGTTTGGCAAAGTTGAATTGAAAAATTGGTTGATAGGTGGGAGGAGGTCGTGAACAAGAACGCAAAATATATAACCAAGTTATTTATTTTTGTTACAACTAATTATCTTCAAATAAACATACTCGAAAAAAACTCTACAAACTTATTCTTCAACCTAATATATCAGCCTAGACCTAATTGAAAAATGTATTATTTTTCACACTTGCAGAACAATATTTCAGGTTTTCTACAAATGTGATATCAGTTTTGGCCGAAACCGAAATTGAGTCAAAACTGCAAATATTAATTTTTGCTCAAAAATTGACATTTTCGAATTTCGGTCGGTTTCTTGTTGGACCATATAGATTCTGGCTTTTAATAAATCATTTACTTATCTTGGTTAATGTGCCTTTTGACATTATCGACTTTTTCTTACACAGTTAACCGACGACTTGGAGTGGGAGTGAAGCATTCATCGTTGCTGTCATCAAGACCCACTCATGTTTCACAAGACAATTTATGTCATTCACCACCATAAGACACCCAACAAATATTTTTTAAATTTCTCTATTGAATCATAACGAATAATCTGTCAGCTATCTAAAATTCTCTTTATTACAGATTATTCTGTCGTAAATAAATAACGATATTTCGTTTCATTTCAATGTATTAATGATTTATTTGATTCATGCGTGGAAAAACCATACAATACGGTATATAGGCCCTGAAATGGTTAAACGAGGTATTGAAGTAACGCATAGCCTGGGTAGCAACCTCCATGGACAGCAGGCTAATTAGCTAAAATTGGGTAATCTTTATAAATGATAGAGGGTGGTTGAGGGTGTAATGGTTACAGAAAAGATGGTTTATTGTTTAATGAGAGGGTTGTTGATTAGGTTCAGAGAAGGTGGTTTATCTGATAGAGGGTAAGTATTTGAGAGTTAAAAGGGTGCAACGTAGATGATTGAGGGCTGATTGTGTTCATTGGGTGAATAAAGAGTGGTTGAGGGTTAATTGGGTGCAGGGAAAAAGATTGATTAAGTGCAGACAAGGTGGTAGATTGAGTGAAGAGAGGGTGAATGAATGAATGTTGTTTGTGTGCAGAAAGTGTGGCTTGTTGGACACAGGGAGGGTAGTTGCAGGTTGATTTTATACAGTATAGGTAGTTCAGAGTTTATTGCGTTCTAAGCGTGTGGTTGAAGGCTGATTGGGTGCAAGGTTGAAGATGGATTGAGTGCTGAGAAGGTGGTTGATTGGGTACAAGGAAGGAAGTTAAAAGTTGATTTGATACAGGGAAGGTAGTTTTGGGTTCAGAGAGGGTGGTTGAAGACTGATCGGGTGCAGGAAGGGTGTTTGATTGAATGCAAAGAGAGTGGTTCAGAGTTTATTGGGCTCAGGGAGAATGTTGCATTTGATTATCATTTAGTTAAATAATAATTAAAACACTTTAAATAACTTCGCAAGCAAATCTGCGTGCACTTAATAGTTCCACAAGTGTTGACTGAAAGACTTGATTGCAGCTTCTACTATAGTTTCGTGAATCTTTTTGAAGCTTTACAACTGACGAAAAATCTGTAGATGATTTCTTAAGGCAGATGCACCACACACACATTTAAACTTTGAAATGAAACTGTTAAAGAACTGAATGATGACAATTATTGTGCAGTCAGATGAAATTTTGTACCAAACAAGAATATTTAAAAAACAGTAGATGATCTTGGTCATCTAACAAGCTCTGTACGTTTCAGAAAAACGAATGGCTTTATCAGCTTTAACATCTGCTCCAAAAAACAGAAATGACAACTGGGTGGTTTGAGGATGCCTAACAGTTTCACTTTCCATCTCCAGACACCAGAACTACAAATTGATCAACAATATTCCTTGACATTAATGTGGGCAAGCTTTCACAGTCCCAATTGGCAATCTGCAAACGCCAGAGAAGTGAAATTAAATAAAGTTCTAGCTTATCAAACCTAACAGGACTTGGCACTCGACTTTTCACAGGCTTGCCACTTTTGGGCCTTCCACTACCTGAGAAAGAGTGGCATAGAAACAGGAAGCTTTTTTTCCTCCGTTGATATCAATCGTTGACATGAAACAACTGAATTGATGTCTTTTGAATTTCTTATGGTATAAACTAGAGAGTTATCATTCCAAATGAATCTCTTACTATTGGATGCTTTTTCCAGTTTATAATCAAATGAGCCCTAGAAGTTTTTGTAACTTTTACTTAACAATGCTAATTCTTAGCATAACTGGACATTTTCCTATTCTGTTGGACCTTATTGTCCCACAATATCCATAACCTCCTCTTTGAAGTTCTTCAATTAGCTTCAGCGAGCTGAAAAATCTATCTCAAAAAATGTATGAAAAACAATTGGTAGTTTTGAAACTAAATTCAAAACAACGCTGGCACCAAGACTCAACTCCTTGTTATATACTGGACCTGTTGTTCCCTGGTAGGGTTCATATTGAATTGAATAACCAAGACGGTCGCGAAGACACCAAAACTTGGACCCAAACCTTATTGGTTTCTATCTCATAAACTTTTCCGCATAACTTTTTCATAATGCTTTCGTCAACACTGAGGCTTCCAAGAAAGGAACATTCATAATTTGTTTAAAATTAATGTTAATTAGATTAGAAATTGATGAATTTTAAAAATTATACTTAAAGGGAGGATAAGTTATTAAGAATAAGCAAAAAAAACAAAATACAGAAAAATTGAAAATTTTAGTAATTATTTTTCTTTAGCCATATTTTCAACATATTTTTTTCTTTCTTTAAATCACCAAAAATATAATTCTGACATAATCAACCAACTACTAAAACTGACATCGTAGTTAATTCATTTATAAATAAATTTCAATTTGAAAATTAAAGATTTACTGGTTAATTATTTTTTTTCCGTGATGTTTCAATATTGGAAGACTGAGCAAATATAGGCTAAAATTACGATATTTTTAAGTCTGTGGCGCGACCTGTAAATGTGTTTTTATCTTAATCTAATTTTTCTCAGTTAGATTTAAGCAAAAAAGAAACCAAATAAAATGTAGAACTTGAAAGTTTTTAATGAAATTTTTATTTGAATCCTACTGTGCATGTGTGCTCTTGTGTAGTTGACATGAAAAAATAACTATAAACATGTATTTACATAAATAGGCTGTCAAATACGTATTTTTCACGTTATCAATTAAAATTTTAAATTCGGGTTTTTAACATGTTGCGCTTATTAAATTCTTATTTTTTCAAATAGTATTTTGATCAGTGTGTTTTTATGTGGCATTTTACCAAATGATAAACTGAAATGAAAAATAACGAAATTGTGGTTGTTATAGCTTATTTCCCCTTTACGGAAATCTATTAACAGAATGAAAGATGACCAATTTTAAATTATATAAAAAATTATTTAGTAAAAATTAATTCTTATTTAAAATTTATATTTATCGACTGATTAAAACGTCTACCAAGATGGCAGCTGTTAGCCAAAGATAACCAAATTTAAGTTGGAAGTTTAACATTTTTTTCAGTTAAGCAATGAAGCAAATAGATAATATAGTAAGTTTCTTTACTCTCTATTTTACACGCACGCCCACGCATTCTTTAAAACGATCAATAAATGCTGCTTGTCTCGAACACACACGCATACATCCTCACTCCACATGATTGTTGTGTGCGCAAGCAAGGAAGATATACACCAATACTACTTTGAAAGAACAGTCTCAGGTCGTTTCTAAGAGTTGTATTGAAAGTATTGTTATATTGTGGAGTTTGCGATGTTTTCTTGTGAAATGAATATAATATTCGCTTGTGGTTTAATCTGAAGAGTTAAACTGCAAACTGAGTCGTTGATTTAACTATTCTAGTAGGAACTACTTGTTTGAATTGTATTCAGGCGTAAAGGAAACGGCATTAAAGGCGTCTCAAATTCCCTCTGTACTTCTACCTTTTGTGCGCCTTACACCCTCAGAAACTTGTCAAAATAAAAGCGACACTTCAAGCCACTACTAAGCAAGTATTTTCAGAGTGGTATTGGTGGATTTTTAACAAAGATACGATGATAGGCGGTGGTACTGCAAACGCCAGAGAAAGTGATGTGGCGGACCAAAACTTTGATTACATGTTCAAACTGCTTATCATAGGTTACAACCTTGAAAACTAGTTTAAACTATGCCCTGCTCATTACATTTATAAACTCATAAACGAGGTATCTTGATTTCCGAAACAGGAAACAGTAGCGTAGGCAAAACGTCTTTCTTGTTCCGGTACTCCGACGACACTTTCACGTCTTCTTTCGTCAGCACGGTAGGCATTGACTTCAAGGTGAAAACCGTCTTCCAACAAAAAAAAAGAATTAAGCTACAAATATGGGTTAGAATGGTTTGGGAGGGAAATAGATTTTTCCTATTGAAGAATCGCTCATCTCTCTTTCACATCCCTTTCATATAGGGGGAGGTTGCACAAGATGGAACGATTTTTACATGTAGCCTCATAGCTTAATTACATAACCAAAAGCGTCAATTACAATTTTTCAGCCCTTATATTGACTCTTTGTCTAACTATATCAAGTTTAACATAAGAAATAAACAACAAAAAAATATGAGTTTATTAACCTCAAACATGAACACTCAAAAAGTCTATCTTGAGCAACTGGGTTCCCAAGATGCTTAGTTACTTAAGATGAAATCATATTGTATGTCATAAAAATTGTAATTTGAACGTTTTTCTCATCATCAGACTATCTTATTTATTCAAAGAAATACTTTTTTTCGCACACTCAATAATAATAATTCCAAAAATCTTTATTTCTTCTGGAACATTTAGTCTTTCAGTTCCTTTTCAAAGGCGTCATCAAATGTCTTTTAAAACGCTCTAAAATTTTTTAGAAATGTAAAAAAAAGTAAACTCTGCAGAAGAATGTTGCTTTAGAATGAAATAAGTTAAACTCGATTTACCCAGAAAAATTTCCTTATTTCGCACTTCACTTATAGCTTCAACCATTTCCCGTACAAACCTCTAGTCTACAGTCCATAGAGACTAATGAGATGAAAGTTTACATCTATTCAAATTTGAGATTTAGTTATAACTAGAACACAATTATGTCCAAGCTTATGAATACTAACATTTAATGAAAAATTAAATTATTGGTTTGTATTGATTTTCAATAGTCTATTCAGAATATAAACTTTATATAGTCTGTAATACTGTATATAGTCTATATAGTTTTATCATCCCCTGAGATGGACGAATGCCAGAGACATATTTATGAATGTCTACTATCTCTTCCTACGTTTAATCTTGGGCAACTATTCATGGTTCATCTTAAGCAACTATGACTATACTACACATGCATGGTTACAACAGGCTAATCACTAGGAAAAAAATTGGATGTGGAGGTTATGAGCAGAATGGTACGTGGAGGAAAAGGCGCACGAGCAAGAGTGTTTATGATGGGCGTTTCAGAAAGAGAGGTCGGAGGGATGGGGGAAAGGGAGCTGGTGAAGAGGATCCAACAAAAGGGAAGGGAGGAATGGGGGAATAAGATACAGGAAAGTGAAAGATTGAGAAGATACCGTGAAGAGAAGTCAGAAAGCAGAAAGTTGGAAAAATATGTAGATGGTTCAGATGGGGCGAAAGTTAGGATGATGTGTAGGGGGGATAGCTTGACGGTAAGGAATAATGAAATTGTGCGCTGGAAGTATGAGAAGGAGGATAGGAAGTGTGTTTGTGGGAAGGAAGAGAATGAGAGGCACGTTTTGCTGGAGTGTGGGTTGTATGAAGAGTGGAGAGAAGAATGGCTGACGGTTTGGAGAAGGGAGCGTGGAAAACAGGACCCGATGGAAGGGGTCCTTGGTTACCAGGAAGAGGATCGGAGGATGGAAGAAGTGGTGCTGAGAAGTGTGGGAGCAATCTGGAGACAGAGGGAGAGAAGAGAAAGGAGGAGATGAAGAAAAAGATTTGAAGTGTCGAGACAAAGGCACTATAAATACTACTACTACTACTACTACTACTACTACTACTACTACTACTACTACTACTACTACTACTACTACTACTACTACTACTACTACTACTACTACTACTACTACTACTACTACTACTACTACTACTACTACTACTACTACTACTACTACTACTACTACTACTACTACTACTACTACTACTACTACTACTACTACTACTACTACTACTACTACTACTACTACTACTACTACTACTACTACTACTACTACTACTACTACTACTACTACTACTACTACTACTACTACTACTACTACTACTACTACTACTACTACTACTACTACTACTACTACTACTACTACTACTACTACTTAGTTATTAATTATACTAATTTCACATAATGAAGCTGTAGTGCATCATCGAATTAAATTAATCAAATAAAAGTAATACTTCTTCGGATATGAGGAAAAAACAGCAAAACGTTTTCTTCCAACTTTTTAACTTCTTTAGGAAATCTTTTATTAAATTATTATAATTGAACCATGCAACTTTCAGAAAAGAAACCAACATACAAACCTGCTTAGAAAACGGATACATGAATATAAAAATATTTTACAAAAAATTCTATATCGTTCATCTTGAGCAACCTCCCTCTATTTCATATATGTGGAGACCTCATCCTAGGAGAACTCATCCTAGGAGGATTCATCCTGGAGAGATCTCATCCTGTATAGACCTCATCTTGTGGACATTCAACTGTGAAACTTTTAATAATCAATCAATGAAATGTTTAATAAAATTATTATGGAGCTACTTAATTTATTTCGCTAAATTTAAAAACTCTTTGTTAACTATTTTTATTTATTCAAATGATCATTTCAGTTTTCAAAATAATTAATTTTTTGAATATAATTAGCTTTCCAATAATCAAAATTATTATTTCATTTTTTTATATCCTTTTTGTTCAGCATTTTGTTTTGAACACTATACACTCAATAGACTGTAAAGTCTGTAAAGACTGTATAGTATACAGTAGTCACTCTGATTTAATAAAGCTAAAAATAGATTGGAATACTAATTAAATTCAATAAGTGAATTATTTTTAAAACTGAAATAATAACTTTAATAAATAAAAAATAATGAACAAATAAATTTAAATTTAACGAAATAATGTAAGTAGCTAATGGCTACTTAGTAGCTATATATCTAAGTTTATAGAAAATTCCATTGATTAATATAAAAGTTTCACATTTAAATGTCTACAAGATGAGGTCTCTAGAGGATGAGATCTCCACATGATGAGTTATCCTAGGATGAGGTCTTCACAGGATGATGTCTCCAGGATATTTTTTTTGTGGAAATATGGAAGGATTATTTAAAAGTAATTTATTTGAGTTCATAAAATGTTCTTTTGCCGCCACAGAAGTAAACTTATAAATACTTGTTGCGGCTGTAAATTTAGACGCTAAAGATCTTTTGATAATAAATTGTATCATTTGATACTCACAAAAACCAAAAAAGCTGCAATTAAGAATTTCATACATGGTCAAAAACCCAAGGACACTGCAGGACAAGAGCGCTACAGGACCATCACGACAGCCTACTACAGAGGCGCCATGGGCTTCATCCTCATGTACGACATCACCAATGATGACTCCTTCAACTCCGTGCAAGACTGGTGAGCATTTAATTAACTTTTGAACGCGTCAAAATAATTTATTTAATCTTAATTATATTTAGAAGGAAATAAAATAAATATATATTCAAACTTTCTATTGTGCAATTTAAATGTTACAGGCAATATGTAGAATTAGGCAATCGCTGGAAAGTCTTAAATTGTTAGACAATCCATAGAATGCCTGATTTAATCGGTCATTCTGTGGAATGTTTCAACGATTTATCAAATAAAATAAAATGTTATTTTTCTAAAAAATGACAATAAACTATAAAATTGTATTTTAAAAAATGTCTTCAGATTTTTAAATAAAATGCTATTTATCTTCACCTTGTTGCAATAAACTATGAAACTGTAGATAAAATATTATAAAATGGTACTGTAAATTTATTTTCTTTCGATTTGTGAAATAAAATGCCATTTCATGGATTGCCTAAGAATTGAAGCCGTTACGTGGATTACCTTGTTCTGCACATTGTCTGTAACATATATATTGAATATGGGGTACTTAAAAAACAAAAATAATTTTAATTACATGTTAAATGCATACATTTTTTCTTCTCTTTTTTAAAACTATACATTCTTCTTTGAGTTAATGCAAAAGGTAATGAAATAAGTTTTCATTTAATGAAAAGTTAGATGATATTTGTGAAGCACTCAAATACCTCGTATTGCCTACTTCCACGTCAGAATGTTTGCAGTCGCTTGTTTGGTGGAGGTTTTAGTTTTAGAGATTAAAAAAAACATTTTCTGTTTCGCAAAACAATAAAAAGTTAAAAAAATAAGTGTAGGGGGAGGTTGCACAAGTCGGGACGATTTTTAAACGTAGCCTCATAGCTCAATTGCATAAGAAATAACTTAAACTTATCCAGCCATTATATTGATACCTTGTCTATTTATGTGAACTCAAACATAAAAATAGATTTAAAAAAAGAAACACATGAACATGAACACCAAAAAATTCCATGTTGAGCAACTGGGCACTCAAGATGGAATGCTCTGTTCCCTAAGATGAATTTATATTTTTTTAAATAAAAAATGTCATTTAAAAGTTGTATTTATCTTCAAAATTATTTAGTTATCTAAAGAAATGCACCAGTTTGTATTTTAATGTGAATTGTCATTTAATCAAATTGACAAAATTAAATTAAATTTAGCTTTTAGGTTAGTTTTGCAAATTTAACTTTTTTTTTGTTCTAGGCTTTCTAGTTTTCATTTTGACCTTTACTGGTTCAACTTCTTCAAAAGTTGCTTCACTATTTATAGTTGTGTCAAAGCTAATGAATACTAACAGTTTTTTTATTTAATAAAAAAGTAAATTATTGGTTTGTGTTTATTTTCAATAGTCTATTTAGAATATAAACTTTATATAGTCGATTATATTGTGTATAGTCTATATAGATTTATCATCCCCCGAGATGGACGAATGCCAGAGACAGATTCACCAATGTCTATAATCACTTCCTACGTTTAATCATAGACAATTATTTGTGGCCCATGTTAGGAAACTATGACCACGCACGTAATCATGGTCATAACAGGCCAATCACTCAATTTTTAATTTTATAACTTGCACCCAATAAAACTTTTTGCATCATCTAATTACTAATAAAAAATTGAAATTATTTACCTTCGGAAGTTGAGAAAAAAAAACAAAATGTTATCTTCCAAGATTTTAACAACTCATCTAGAAATCAGTTTTTCAAGTATTCTAATTGAACGAGACAACTTTCCGAAACGAAACCAACATTAAAATGTGCATCTAATATGGATGCATAGATATGAAATATATATAAAAAATAATTTTTAAAGCGCATAACTGTAAATAGGAACCGGTTCATCTTGAGCAACCTCCCCCTAAATACTAGAGCTGTGCTTTAATCTAAGTTAACTTTCGAATAACGCGTAAATAGATTAACGCCGTTAATTTATCGGAATAAAACTTTTATAAAGTTATTTTTTTTGCGCGAAAGAAAATCGATGATTACCCGTTTTTATTAAAGTTGCCTTGTAGAGTTGAAATAGAAATTTTAAGCGTGGAAAAACAGGTAGCGTTTTCAATAGAGTTATCTGCAATTTTTCATCTCACACAAAAATTATGCAGTTCAGATGATGATCCGGCTTATGTACATTTTTAAAAGAAAAATGTATTTCTGAGTTTGAGCAGAATAAGAAGGATCTGAATAACCCATGGTTAAGAATTGCCATTTGATCAGACCCCCGATTTAAAAATAAAGAATTAATAAAAAAAGAATTAACATGGAAGGAAATAGAGAAGCTAGTAGAAAATATGAAAACCCCTTAAAATATCGAACAGAATCTGAGGTATGCTTAGAGAATTGTATTCATGTTTTGAGCCAACAACATGAAACAACACATGCGGTTCTTGTGAAACTGCAAAAAAGTAATTTTCATCTCTAGAAAGTAGAGTTTCATGTGAAAGTCTTTTCAGCTTGTCAGAGACATAGTTAGCGAGAAAAGAGTTTCTTTAGATCCAACTAATTTAGACAAGCTTGTTTGCTTGAGTAACTGGTTCAAATTAGATATGTAAAATTTACATTTTTCATCATTTATGCATTCATTTTTTAAATGAGGATTACTTTTGTGATTAAATTCTGATAAAACTTCAATAGTTCTATTAACTTTTTAGAGAAAAAATTGGAAATATTATTTTATACTAATCGAGCCTCTGGCTTTTATATACTCAAAGAATTAATTAAAAATTAAGTAAAAAAATAATTAAAATTGATTAAATTTTTAACACGTCCTTGTTTACGTGGTAAATAACGGGAAAATGTAATCAGACTTCATTATATATAACAAAGGCATGAATAAAATTGTGGGGCTTGAACATTTTATTTACGAATTACGACTCAGTTTTTTCCTCATATTTTATATACAGTGCTCCCAAAAATTATTCGGGCACTAAGCAGTTTTTACTTTAATTACAAATTATTTTTGATTCGAGTGTTTTTGAACGTTGAAACAACTGCGTTCATCTTCATCTCTTCTTCTCAACCAAGAATCCACTACAAACAACATATCAAAAAGAGCATTCCGTCACGCAGCTCCAACAACTTGGAATGCCCTTCCACCTGCACTTCGCAACATCAATCAATTTTCGACTTTCAAAGCCAAACTGAAAACTCATTTTTTAACTTAGCTTATCACTCATAAAAATTTACTCCATGCTTCTCTGACACAACTATTATAATTACTTTTATTTTTTTATTGCAATACGACGTAGTGAGAGCGCTTCAGTTGCGCTCCCAGGTGCTATACAAAAACGACAATTATTATTATTATGTCAAAAAACTCGTCAAACATTTTACTTTTCAATAAATATAATGTTACATTAAAAAATATTTTGTAAATTCATGATACCTTATACAACTATGTCGAAATCGGTTTATTTTGTGCTAACCTCATGGCATGCGTGATATGATATGACGCATAGCTTGGAGCGTATCGTTTTGAAAGATGGAAGAGAGAGAGCGTTTATTAATCCAAAGGCTCCTTATATACAGTAAGAGACAAAGGGGACTAAGGAGTGGCCGTGTGCACATAGCGTACACGGCACGCTACAAGCTCTACGGAAAATGAAGATAAAAGCTTGATATTGTACATTTATCTTTCTATACACATGAACTGTATTCAACAAAAATTTAAAAGTAGAATACTCACTTTTTGCTTCATAAATCGCAAAACAAAAATCGATTCGGAATCTAGCAGAGAAACTGTAGAACAAGTTAAAGTAGCCGAAAAGTATGGAAAATAGAGTTTTTTTTAAATCTAGAACAGTAAAAAAGCGTTTCTCAATATGGCTTCGACTTAATGAAATAAACCAAAGAAGACCAATTAATAGATAAACCTATATATTTGATATTAAAGATTTTTTTAATATGTAGGACATGCACTTTAGGCCTATTTTCAACTTTCAAATAGCTAGAAAGTATAATATTTTAGTATTTTTCGTAAAAATTTCACATGGATCATTTTCTTGTATTCTTGTTCTTTAAAATAATTCATTCACTCTTTAATTAAATTCTTCGTTAAAAAAAACACTGAAAATCTAATGTCTGTAGTCGAATCTGGATTGACCCATACACTTTGATCCACTTTTTCATCAATAAATTTTTTTTCCCACTCCACTGGCTGCTATATACTCCCACACCATATCATTTCCACCACGATGTTTCGCAGTTCCTTTCAATTTTTTTTATTTAAGTCTTCTTTCCCACTTCTCCAGATTTCAGAACTCCAACCAGGTCCAAAAAGATTCGACTTACTCTTAGCCGACCATATAACCTGCTTCCAAAACACATCAGACTTTTTACCGTACTTTCTTTCCTATTCAAACCTTTTCTTCCGATTCGCTTTCCTAATGAATGCTTTCTTCCGTGCTATTCGGATGTGCACATCGTTCTGATGAAAGCGATTTCTAACAGTTTTTGAGGATCTTCATTCACGAATTGTTTCTTGACATCGTTTGTTACATTTCTTGCTGCAATCTTTCTATTCTGTCTCACCAACTTCACGATGCACTGATCCTCCCTCAATGTTGTCTTTCCTTTTCTTTCTCTTTCATCCATATTTTCACTCAACCCATGATTTTTTCTATCATGTTTATTGCATTTACATTAGACTTTACTAATTTCAACAGTTTCATAATAAATCTTTGTGAAAACTTTTTTTATTTGGATTAAAAACTCTTTGCCGAGTATTATTGCAATGATCTTTTATCTTGCGTTCTGGCATGGGATTTTTCATTTCTAAAAATGTATTTTTCATTTAATAATAAGAAATATAAATTAATTTATTTGTTAAACACAATTTTTAAATTGAAAAACTCGAATAACCTTACATTGCTCAGTTGTTATCTGTTCCAAAAAAATTTTTTACCTTTTTAATTAAGGGTCATTCCATAGAATTTCGACCAAAATAAATTCAATTTTACACCCCCCCCTCATAAATTCATGAAACTTGTATATTATGTTTAGATACGTTGTCCTATAAAAATGAAAAATATATCAAATAAAAATTTTCAAAAAGTCGCCGAGTTGTTAACCTTCAAAGTTCGCCTAGGTCAAAACCCCATCTCTATTCAATTTGAACTATCTCAGCCTATATTTATCATAACAAATAATGTAGTATCCCAAAATAAAGGTATTTGAATTAGAGGTCGGACCGGGTACCCGATCTGACCGGGTACCCGCGGGTACCCGCGGGACTCCCGCGGGAACGGGAATGGAAATTAATTTCGGGACGGGAAAAGTCGGGAACCGGGAATAGGTTTTCGGGACGGGAACGGGAACGGGAATCAACTTTCAAATTGGGAACGGGAAAAGACGGGAACGGGAATCAACATTTAAATCGGGAACGGGAAAAACGGGAATGACAGTTATTGGGATTGGATTTTTTAACAATGATTTTTCAGCAAACTTCTAAGTATGGAAATCTTTATTTCATCGATACTCCGTACTTAAAATAAGTATTAAATGCAATAGAAATGTGTAACGAAGCCACCATTGCCAATGTCGAAATCTCCAACACTACATTTGAAGTTGTTATGGTGAGTCCAAAGTTTAGGGAGATTAGAACAAATGGGTGATGATGAAAACTTTTCAGATGAAAAAATTATAAATTAATACTTTGAATTTGAATGATTAATTTCCAAATGATTGCTCAGTTGATCATTTCGACAAAAGAAAAGATGCCATTGATCTTATTCGTATGACAGCATGTCTGTTGCATCCCCAGTATGAAAGAATAATAGGAAAAAAGTTTGGGATAGAAAAGAAATAAATACCAAGACTTTCATTAGAGAAAATTTAATTCTATTTTGTACAGCCAGACCAAGCTGCAGTGCCGTTGAGAAAAAAAACAAATGGTGGTTATTTAGACCTATTATGTTTGTTTTTATAACGTAAAAATTATAATAAAATTATTATACTAACAAATTATACGAATGATTTTATATTTGCAGTTGTGGAGAATAAGAATGTTGTCAAAAAACATATTTCTATCATTATTGAAGAATTAATAATAATGAACGAAGAATAAAATTCAGAAGAGGATGAATTGTACAAATATTCACAATTACGTCCCAAAAAAATCGAAGATTATAAAGATGTTTTATTTTATTGGATTAAAATGAGCAATTTTAAAATACAACAAGAAGTAGCCAAAATTTTGTTTAGTATATCTGCAAGTTATATTCCCTGTGAACGGAATTTTTAAATATGTGGTCGTTTACCTTCAGACCCAAAATCATTTCATTTGAAAGCTGAAACTCTTAACGGTTTAACCCGTGTGAAGAGCAATAAAGACTTGATTGAATTACTCAAAAACAATGACTAACTTCAATACTTTCATTTCAATAAATATTTGAAATTTAAATCGTGTTTTTTTTTATTTTATTTAAAAAAATATTCTCTGACTTTCAAATAATAAATTGTAAGAAATGTTAGAACTAGCAAGTTTGGGACCAGTGAAAACGGCAGTGAAAATGAATAAAAAACAAAAAAGTTTCGGGAACGGGTCGGGACCGTGAATCGAGTTGCGGGAACGGGACGGGACGGGAATCAAAATTCTGATGTCCCATCGGGAACGGGACGGGACGGGAAAACAAATTTCGGGAACGGGACGGGACGGGAATCAAAATTCTGATGTCACATCGGGAACGGGACGGGACGGGAAAACAAATTTCGGGAACGGGACGGGACCGGGAATGAAAAATCGTCTATGTCCGACCTCTAATTTGAATTTTCTATTTTAACATATTTTAATAGTTTAAATATAACTATAATATAATATATTTTTGGCGGTCAAAAGTTTGATCTTGAAATTCTCAATGTTGCCCCATATATTTTGTCAATTTTTTTTTCTTTAAAAATTTTTCAAACATTCCTTTAATCATAAAAAAAATAATAAGGTATTATTTTTTTAAATATTTATAATCAATATTTTTCTTGTGCACCTAACAAACAATATTTTTTCAAAACAGCATTTCAGAAGTGTTCATGCATTTTTTTTTCAGACAACAATTAATGAATTTAGTAAATCTCAATGAATATTTATGTTGATATCTGAAGGGGGAGGGTGTACTCCATTGGTCGAAATTCTATTAAGAGTGTTTTTTTGTAAATAAATTGTTACAAAGTGAAATAAATTCAACGTGCTTTTGATGTGATTTTCTAATGTGTAAATGGAGAAGCTATGGGATGAACGTAATTTCAATGATCAAAAAGTCATTTGCAATTAATGTGAAAACTGCTTATTGCCCGAATAATTTTTGTGACCACTGTATATGATTCACAATTTTACCATGTCTATTTCAGACTAACGATTTATTATAGGAGGAGGTTGCTCATAATGAACCGGTTTCTAAGATGGAACGAGCTTACTTACAGCTATGCGATGTATAAAATAAATGTTTTTAAATTATCTGTTCATGCATCCGTCTTCTAAGCACATTTATATGTTGGTTTCGTTTCGGAAAGTTGCTTCATTCAATTATAATAATTGAAAAACCGATTTTTAGAAGAGTAGTTAAAAAGTTGGGAGATAACGTTTTTCAGTTTTTTCCTCACATCCGAAGAAGTATGATTTTTTCCCTTATTAATTAGATGATGCACTACAGTTTCATTATGTGCAAGTAGTATAATTAATAATTTAGTGATTAGTCTTTTGTTACCATGGATGTGTAGCATGGTCATAGTTGCCTAAGATGAAACATGAATAGTTGCCTAAGATTAAACTTAGGAAGAGATTATAGACATTGATGAATCTGTCTCTGGCATTCGTCCATCTTGGGGGATGATAAATCTATATAGACTATATACAATATAATCGACTATATAAAGTTTATTTCTGTTTTGATAAATGTGGTTTGAATCAGTTCATTCATGATTTCTTACTGCATAGAATTAGATCACATGAAATATATGTTATTATTGTGTAAATCAAAAATTTAAACAATTTATAAGTAGATTCAAAAAATTACTAACTAAAAGATATATTTAAAATCATGAATTATTATTCAATAACATATATCACTCAACTAGCCGAGAGTCATTACCCACTTGGCCTTTCATAATGACTCCCATTTGTTTTCTTTCTCACGAACCAAAATCATTTCTAAGGTGCACGCAAGTGAAGACCTTCTCGTGGGACAATGCGCAAGTCATTCTGGTGGGCAACAAGTTCGACCTGGAGTCAGAGAGGGTCGTCTCGACCGAGAGAGCCCGTAGACTGGCCGAACAGCTTGGTTTGAAATTGATCTATATGTTTGAAATATTTCAATGATTGAATAAATAAAAATTAATGAAAATCATTTTTCAAACATATATGGATGATTAAATACATGTTATTATATTCAGCAATGTTGTTTTCAGGCTTGGAGTTTTACGAGTCCTCGGCAAAAGACAACATAAACGTGGAGGTGGTGTTCGAGAGACTGGTGGACTTGATCCTCGATCGGATGGCCAAATCAATGGACATGAACCAGGGTCTCTTGATTGGACCTCAGAGCACCACCCTCATTGACTACCCTGCCTCCAAGATGGGAGAAACCCTCATGTCTAAGTGCGATAAATGCTAATTTTTTAAGTTTCGCTGTATTTTTTGCCATGTTCTGTTTCGATTAAGGTATTTTTGAGAGTACATAAATCAAATGGTTTGAAATATTTTGGTGGTTTTGTAGTTTGCTATAAATTTTGACGCTGTTTGTTAGCTGCGAGTTTGTGACTTTCCACTCGATACCCTCTGACCCCTCAGCCCGATGACACGTCTCTAATTACTATATCATCTCTTTTGATCTAGACTACAAAATCCTGACAAGTTTCATGAGTGTGATGTTTTTGTGAAAATAATATTTTCAAGTAACATAAATAAATCCTTTCATGTTGGTATGGTTTTTGGAAGATTAGTAATCCATTAGTGAGATTCTATCATGAATTCACTGAATTTGAAGGTTTTTATTAGTTTCATGCTAAATAATAATAAATAATAAACGAAAGCGAAACTGAAAATTAAATTCTGAAATAAAAGAATAAATAGATTCAAAGTAAATTTAAGATTAACCATGAAACTAATTTGAAGTTTAATATTGAATCATGTGCGTATCCAGGCCAGAATAAAAGGGGAAAGACAGATATTATTTTTTAAATAATTTTTTTCCCCATTATTCAACACAAAGACAATGAAAGTATGCTCATTATTTATTTAAAAATTTAGTTTTTTTCATATATTATATTTAAAAAAAATTCATTTACAGAATATGAAAAAAATTGATATTTAAAAAGAAGCTTTCGATGATCACTGACAAAATACACAATTATTAGAATAAATAATTTATTATAAATATATTATTATTATTTTTTATTATTATTTGCTGGAACCCATTGACTAGGAAAGCTTTAAACATTTAGCTACTTAGGAAAATATGTTTACAATAACAAAAGGAGGAGGAGCAGCCCCCCTTGCTCCCCACTGGATACGAACATGTGTGGAATTCTATCTTCTATGAAACTCTTTTTATATGAAGTGTACAAATAAATTCTTGCGAGAATCTGAAAAAGTCTTTCAGATCAAACTTTATAAAAAATCCAATTACAAATCATTTTAGGAAGCAAAAATACATATATTTCAAATTAACCAACGTTTATGAATATCAAAAGATGCGCAGGTTAGTTTGATGGAATGAAGAGTGCGAAAGAAGACCAAAGCTCTAAAACTTCAATAGTAAAGGACAGCTATTTTCCAGCATTGAAAGTGAAAACAAATAAAGAATTTTAAATGACCAAAGTTTAAAATTTAACGCAGTTAAAAATGTAACGCAGTTAAAAATGTAACGCAGTTAAAAATGTAACGCAGTTAAAAAATGTAACGCAGTTAAAAAATGTAACGCAGTTAAAACAGTCTGAACTATCAAAGTTTAAAAAAAACAGTAGTGGACCCTTCAGTACCAAAAAGTGGAGAAGGGTTCAGGCCCTAAAACCCCCTCCACCAGGATCGCCGCCCGTGATTTCCATATACTTTAACCTTTGAATATAATCACCGAAAACACTGTAACATTGCCTTTAAGGATTTGAGCATTAACGGGTTAAAGCGGCTGCTAACAAAATTTGCGAAAATGTTTTTTTCAGTAAAAATAATTTTTTCCTTTTGAATGAGGTAGACTTCTTATAAGTATATTTTTTAATTATCTAAAAAAATATTAAGAAATAATGATTTTTAATCTAATCAACCTTTAAATCATCAGGTAAACAACAAAACGATTCTAGAAAGCATCTACGAAAGTAGTTCAGAAATTATGTTCAGTTTTAACGGAATTTATAAAAGTAAACCAGAACAATCATTAGGGGGAGCTAGCAAAAAGGTTATTTTTTATTTTTACACTTTATTTATACAACTTTCCAGTCATGATCTATTACTCATAGACTCTGAAATTTAGAGTCTAAATAAAGTCTATTAAATTAAATAGATTATTAGTAACTAATCTTAAAGAATGCCGTTAACAAAAGTATTTTATTTTCTGTCCTAGTTAGCTAGAGTTCTTAAATAATGCTTTTCAGCTTAAACCATTCTTTTATATTAAAAAATATATAATTAAAACAACAACTTGAAGGAAGCAAGGGATGAATTAGTCAAAAGGGCGGCTGAAGACAGGCTCAAAAGAAACGTGAGGAAATATAGAAAGAAACACTTACATACAAAGCGTAAATATAACTAAATGTCCCTCAGCCACACGCATGATCAAATTTCACACTTCAATGCACCAGAACTTCAAAAGGAACACCAGGAGTGCCACCAAGATCCAGGCCTGCTACAGGTCTCACAAGTGCAGGAAGGACAAGGTGATTAATAACAGAATGTATACAATAAATTAAAGGCTTTTGGTTTTCAGGAAATTATTTTTTAACAATTTAAAGTTTAAAGCAGATTAAATCATTCGATAGGAGCAGATGAAACCTGTTGAAAGATTGTTTCCTTCAAACATTAATTACATTTGGAACTCTAAACTTTCAGAAAAGGGAAGAAAGGTTCTTGTTTGACGAGCTGCAGGCATCCGCACAGCAGGGCAACCTCTGCAGCATACAGTCGCTGTGTCGCAAACTGAACTTCTTCTTTGAAAGCTCCAGCGAGCAAGATGCCTCCCGACTGGTGACACACGAGTGTAATCTGAATGCATCAGCACTAGAGGTCGGACCGGGTACCCGAGGGAACTGGAAAGAAAATTAAAATCGGGATGGAATAGGTGAACGGGTAGCCGAGTCGGTAACGACTCTCGGCTTGACCAATAATCAAAGGTCCTAGGTTCAAAGACAACCAATGCCCTAGTAACCCAAAGGCGCAAATGAAATATGCAGCCTGAGTGGCCTGGAAGCCTGTTCGGGTTATACGCCACTATAGTAATGCTCGTCATTATTATTATTAATAGGTTTTCGGAACGGGAATCAACCTTCAAATCGGAAACGGGACTATAAGTTTCTGGCATTGAAAACATTAATAACATTACAGAACAATGGTTCTGAAAGCCTTTCCCTTGAATTTGAGAGAATAAACGTTCTGGAAGTTCACATTTGGGAGTCACCATACAATATGTTGGAGACAATAATGGAGAAGGGGAGCTTCAAGACAGAGTTCTGGCAACAATTGCTTTCAATGTAACTCACTCATCCAGAAATATTCTTGAGGAAATTAATAAACTCTGCATAGTAATTTAAAAAAATATCCTATTTAAATATTCATGGTTTAATATTTCAAATATTATTTTATGATTCCAGGAATATGGTATTCAATACTTTTGTACCTTCACAACTGACAAAGCATCAAATGTAAAAAAGGCTTTTAACAATTCTGATGAAATGATTTGACTGGCTGTTCTGTTCATGATTCAAATCTTGCATTATCCAAAAAGTTTTCTGAGTTGGCAGCAGATAACTCAATATCTTTATCTTATCTTAGGATATCTTAGGGAATTCTGGTCGCAGGCTTAAAACCTCTATAGCCAGATCATACTTATTATTATTATTTTCTTTCAGCCTCTCATTGAGGGTCGTCATTGATGATGGACTTTTTGACGCTCAGGGATTTTTGGATTTGCTTTTGAGGTCCGGAAGTGTTGTGCTGAAGATGGATATTGTTGTTGCATCTGTGGACTTATTCTCAATTATTAATTTAGAGTGCTAAAGATGTTGTAAAATACTTCAAGAAAACTGGGTAATTAATTTTCTCCTTTGTTTAACCAGTGAAAATTAGTTTAAAATTGGCATTTGAATTTTAAAATAATTTGTCATAACATATTTTTTATTGCAAGCAAAAGGAACTTTTAAACATGGGAAAACAAACAAGAATCATCTACAAGATTTAATTCAATCTATTTCATGTTGAAAGCAGTATATGATGCAATAACTTCTTTGAAGATTATTCTTCAGTAAACTCCTAAGTATTGAACTTTTTATTTCATCGATACTCCGTATTTAACCCTTAAAACCCAATCGAAAAAAATAACGTTGGCGTCCGCTTGTATAAATATTTATCAGAATTTACTTCTTTTTTTAAAAAGATGTCACTATCCTTATAGGGGTTTATAATGAACTATTACAGGCATTGTGGTCAAAGTCTGTGTATTAGCTAATTAATATCACAAATTATATTCGAATTAATATCCTAATATCTAAGATTTGATTTAATTAATATCAGAAGTTTTTGAAGCCAAAAAACAAAGTTTGCTCCAATGTGCGCTGATCATGACATGTGGCAATAAAAACTTTCCAATTCCACATGATTATGTAAAGGTGGATGAAAAGTTTGTACCATTTGGAAGTCGTTTCAGTTTAGAACAGTACATGCCATATAAATCTGGAAATTATGACTTTAATCTTGGCGCCTTTGTGATGCCAAACGGGGTATAGTTTGAAAATGAAGTCATTTTTTGGTAATGATCACGGAGGTGAGCCAATTCGAAAATTTGGGAATGGCTGCTGTAATCGACTTGATAGAACATCTGGATGCTTGACTAACAGTTGTTCCGAATAACTTTTTACTTGACTAGAATTGCTCTTTTTAACTAATCAGCCAAGACAGGTAGTCGTTTGTGCTGCAGAAAATGCATTCAAAACAAAATTGTCTAACGTTGTCGAAAGTTTCCATTAAGTATTAGTTTTGCTAACTATGAATGGATAAACTGCTAATTTTGTGATTGTGAAAAAATTTCTCCAAAATATTTAACTTAAGCTATTCAATTCGTGTTATTCATTTCATGGGTCTTTTCGACCCATACGGTCGCGAACGTTACTAAATTTTTTAGATTGCTGTAAAACCGAAATTATAAATGATATTTCACATCTGAAAAATGTGTTAGATTGCCAATAAATAATTAGACAAAGTCATGAAATACATAAAAAATAACTTCACAATTAAAAACACAGTGAGTGATTGAATAATGGTATGGGTCAAAAGTAGAGCTGTGCTTTAATCTACGTTAACTTTCGATTAACGCGTTAATCAATTAACGACCGTTAACTTTTTTAATGCCGTTAAATATTATTAACGCATTTAAAAATTATAATTCATTAAAACCTATCCAAATTAAAATCTTCAATCGTGGAACAGATCTGGTTAAAAGAAGTATTAAATGTAATAGAGATGTATAACGAAGCCACCATTGCATTGTCAATGTCAAAATCTCCAACATTACATTTGAAGTTTTTATGGCGAGTCAAAATATTAGGGAGATTAGAACAAATGGGTGATGATGAAAACTTATCGGATGAAATATTCTCTGACGTTCAAATAATAAATCTCAACAAATCTTAGAACTAGCAAGTTTAAGACCGGTGAACACGGCAGCGAGAAATAATGGAAAGACAAAAATTTAAATTCGGGAATGGGTCGGGACCAGGTCAAAAAGTTTAGTGAACGGGTCGGGACCGGGAATCGAATTGCGAGAACGGGACGGGTCGGGAATCCAAATTCTGATGACCATTGGGAACGGGACGGGACGAGAAAATAAATTTCGGGACCGAGACGGGACTGGAAAATATTGCAGGTGCGACCTCTAGTCAGCACTCGAGTGCAATCAGTTCAGCAATAAGCACACCAATTGCTATTTCTAAAGTCTCCAAATGTCTTTTCTTTGCAGGTTTTTCTCAGCCAACTGCTAATAAAGAATAAAAGAGAAGTCATTTCAGTGCTGATTGAGGGCACTGATGATAATGATGCTGATTCTGGCAGTCTGTCAGCTTCGAGCATTTTACACTTCATCAAGAAACTGATGAGGTGTAACTGCAGGTGATGAGTGGAGAGGGGAGGAGGGAATGAAGGAGTGGAGGGATGAGTAAGGGAGGAGGCAATGAAGGAGTGGAGGGATGAGTAAGGGAGGAGGCAATGAAGGAGTGGAGGGATAAGTAAGGGAGGAGGGAATGAAGGAGTGGAGGGATGAGTAAGGGAGGAGGCAATGAAGGAGTGGAGGGATAAGTAAGGGAGGAGGGAATGAAGGAGTGGAGGGATGATTAAGGGAGGAGGGAATGAAGGAGTGGAGGGATGAGTAAGGGAGGAGGCAATGAAGGAGTGGAGGGATGAGTAAGGGAGGAGGGAGGGTGAGCTATCAAGCAGTAAGATTTATAATTATTAAAATAATGAAGACAAAATGTTATTGCCAATTTATAATATATATATCTTCTTATTCAAATTGAAAATGTAACAAGGATGCTGATCGAAGGTAATTACTGATGACGCAGGCTCCTGTGCAGAGGACACAAGCAGCCAGCGATTCCCTTGCGCTTCATCGAAGTCTTCAGTGCACAAGAGTCCTTCACTCAAGTCCTCCTCCACTCAGACTGCCCTCATGCCACCACACATGCAAGCACAAGAACCACCAATGACAACACAGCATCTACCACCACCAATAACAACACAACATCTACCACCACCAATAACAACACAACATCTACCACCACCAATAACAACACAACATCTACCACCACCAATAACAACACAACATCTACCACCACCAATAACAACACAAAGAGTTTAAGGAGCTCAGCTTACAACACTCACTGTAGCTCGAACAACAACGAAGACAACAATGGGGCGGAGGTGTGCCAAAAGGACACATCGAGAAGGCTTCACTTGCAGAAGGTGCACAAGGTCTTGAGGTCGATCAGAGAATACATCCTGCAAAATGGTAAGGCACTCTTCGTTGACGTTGAATCAAGTCAGAAAATAATTCATTGTTTTTTGCCCACCACTCCACCATTCCACATCACCACTCTACACCACCACTCCACATCACCACACCACATCACCACTCCACACCACCACACCACCACACCACACCACCACACCACCACACCACACCACCACACCACACCACCACTCCACACCACCACTCCACACCACCACTCCACACCACCACACCACCACACCACCACACCACACCACCACTCCACACCACCACACCACACCACCACTCCACACCACCACTCCACACCACCACTCCACACCACCACTTCACACCACCACTCCACACCACCACTCCACACCACCACTCTACACCACCACACCACACCACCACTCCACACCACCACACCACACCACCACTCCACACCACCACTCCACACCACCACTCCACTCCACCACTCCACACCACCACACCACTCCACACCACCACTCCACACTCAAGGATTCTTCTTCACCATCATCTTCCTCACCAACCAACGCCTGCCCTCTTCCTTTTTGCGCTGCGATGACATCACCAACATCGCCATGGCAACCACCATCCGAGACATTCTCCTGCGATTCGTCATCGTTTCAAGCGATGGCGATGATGATGATGGTGGAGACGAAAATTACATGTAAGAGGATTTTCCAATGTTACAGTTTTCTAAATATTGTAATAATTATAAAATGGATAGCGTAAAAGACCACATATCAACCCTTAAACTCTAAGCCAAAGCGCTCCATAACTCCATGTACACCTCTACCGTAGAGACTATACGGGAGTTATAGCTATAACACCCTATGCATGTTTTGGGGTTCAGCAATTTGAGAGCTGCAAGAAACACCACTAGACACTCACGCTTTTAATGATATAAATAATTTAATAATGTCAAAAAATCAAGTTGTTAATAAATAATAAATAAACACTAAAAGCAAAAACCCTCCATGACTATAACTACACTAAGCAACAAAAAGTAACGCTGTTGAGGATATCAATTGGTTTAAGCTTTCAGTAATCTCCATTAAAATAGCCTTGAAATAGCGATGGAATGGTTGGGCGTTCGTCAGTCTTGGAAGACAAAGCACCAATGCTTCATGCTGCAACTCTACAAGCCTCTGGCACTCTCCTGCAGTTTGATCACCTGACTCGACTGCTGACCACTGCTGGTGGCTTTTTCTGCTTGAACGTTTGTCTCTCCTACTCCCACACGCAAAATTTGTTTGTTTTTGCATCTAGTCAATAGTAAAAACAATTTGAAACTATAATGATTGCTGAATTTATAGTCTATAAAATCGAGGAGATTACTTTGTAAATAAAAAAGAAATAGTTAATTATGACCCCAAATAAACATTTCACCGAAAGAGCACAACGAAAGGTGCAATAATAACTTCAAAGTACCTAGTAGACATATAGTTTCAAACAAGTGGACATCATCACAAATCTCTCAAAGATGACAACAAATTTCTTTTACAGTGTTTCTTTTTCATATTTTAATTTATTTTGACAACAAATCACTGAGTGCGTATTACACGTGGTGTTTTAAAGTAGTTTTTCTGATATTAAAAATGTGAATGCTTAGTATTGCATCACAAGAGCCTTCCACCTATTTGATGCAGGCACGTGTTGATGCAGAGGCTGACGACAGAGGTGTTGTGTGGCGAGTTGACTGTGCCGAAGAGCGAGTTCCTGCTGCCCATCCTGACCACACCTCGCTTCTGCTACGCCGCCCTCCTGCGCCATCTTGTTGCTCGCTTCAACACCGCCAGTCCTCTCCTCCCTCCTGCCTGCACTCTTCAGGACACCCTTGCATCTTCGCACGGCACTGGCGACGAAGACCTCACAGCTGATCAGCATTCAAAACATCTCTTCCTCCTCCACTCCCTCATCGAAATGGCTGCTCCTCATTTCGGTTAGTGTGGTGCGGTGATGATGATGATGATGAGGAAGAGGATGATAATGATGTTAATGAAGTCATTATAATGTCGCATCAACACCTTTGATTTGAGGCAACATCATATCTTTATTATTTCCTCACCACTGCACAACAACCACACCACCACTGCACAACAACCACACCACCACTGCACAACAACCACACCACCACTGCACAACAACCACACCACCACTGCACAACAACCACACCACCACTGCACAACAACCACACCACCACTGCACAACAACCACACCACCACTGCACAACAACCACACCACCACTGCACAACAACCACACCACCACTGCACAACAACCACACCACCACTGCACAACAACCACACCACCACTACACAACAACCACACCACCACTGCACAACAACCACACCACCACTGCACAACAACCACACCACCACTGCACAACAACCACACCACCACTGCACAACAACCACACCACCACTGCACAACAACCACACCACCACTGCACAACAACCACACCACCACTGCACAACAACCACACCACCACTGCACAACAACCACACCACCACTGCACAACAACCACACCACCACTGCACAACAACCACACCACCACTGCACAACAATCACACCACCACTGCACAACAACCACACCACCACTGCACAACAACCACACCACCACTGCACAACAACCACACCACCACTGCACAACAACCACACCACCACTGCACAACAACCACACCACCACTGCACAACAACCACACCACCACTGCACAACAACCACACCACCACTACACAACAACCACACCACCACTGCACAACAACCACACCACCACTGCACAACAACCACACCACCACTACACAACAACCACACCACCACTGCACAACAACCACACCACCACTGCACAACAACCACACCACCACTGCACCACAACCACACCACCACTGCACAACAACCACACCACCACTGCACCACAACCACACCACCACTGCACCACAACCACACCACCACTGCACCACACAGACGTCTTCACCAGCATCGACTTTGAGAACTTCCTCAGCGTCGTATCTCACCTCTGTCCCTCCCTCGAAGCATGTGTCTTCCTGCAGCAGCAGCAGGCAGACGAGGAGGAGGAGGAGGAGGAGGAGGCAGATGTTTCGATGGAGTGGTCAAGCAGGCAGTGCAACTCGGTTAGTCTCTTGGAGAGTTTATCGAGGGTGGACAGCCCGAGTGCAAGCGATGCTCTGGTGGCCCAGGGGCGCGAATAAAACAATTTGCAGCCTTAGTGGCCTGGAGGCTCGTTCGGGTTGGATGCCACTATAATAACGCTCGTAATTATTAATATTATTATTCAAACTTTTATTTAAAACATTCACTTTTTCGTCTGAAAGCACGAGATACTTGACTGATTGCACTCCATCTCAATGGGGAGCGGGGATGGCTTAGATGGTAGACGTCGGACTTGCGACTCAAAGGTTGCCTGTTCGAATCCCTGACGAGCAACCGTGAACTATCATATATATCTAGCGTATATGATGTAGAGGCGGGACGGGAAAAGTCGGGAACCGGGAATAGGTTTTCGGAACGGATACGGGAATCAACTTTCAAATCGGTTATATTAATAATTTAAATTTGAATTTTAAATTTCCAGTTGATTGCTCAGTTGATCATTTCGACAAAAGAAAAGAGGCCCATTGATCTCATTCATATGGCAGCATGTCTGTTGCATCCCCAGTATGAAAGAATAATATGAAGAGTTTGGGATAGAAAAGAAATAAATAACAAGACATTCATAAGGGAAAATTAAATTCCATTTTGTACAGCCAGACCAAGCTGCAGTGCCGTTGAGAAAAATAACAAATGATGGTTATTTAGAACTATTATGTTTGTTTTTATAACGTAAAACTTATAATACATTTTTTATACTATCAAATAATTATTATACGAATGATTTCATTTTTGCAGTTGTGGAGAATAAGAATGTTGTCAAAAAACATATTTCTAACATTATTGAGGAATTAATAATAATGAACGAGGAAGAAAGTCCAGAAGAGGATGAATTGTACAAATATTCACAATTACGACCCACCAAAAGTGAAGATTATAAAGATGTTTTATTTTATTAGAGTAAAATAAACAATTTTTTAATACTACAAGAAGTAGCCAACATTTTTAGTACACCTGCAAGTTCTATTCCCTGTGAACGGAATTTTTTAACATGTGGTCGTTTAACTTCAGACCCAAGATCATCTAATTTGAAAGCTAAAACTCTTGACGGTTTAATCCGTGTGAAAAGCAATAAAGACTTGATTGAATTACTTAAAAACAATAACTAACTTCAATACTTTCATTTCAATAAATATTTGAAATTTAAATCGTGTTTTTTATTGAAAAAAAGAAATTTTCTCTGAGTCACAATTAATAAGTTTTAAGAAATGTTAGGACTTGCAAGTTTTGGTTAGGGTCAACACGGAGGCGAAAACAAATGGAAAGAATTTTATTTTTGGGAATGGGTCGGGACCGGGTCTAAAAGTTTCGGGAATGGGTCGGGACCGGGTCTAAAAGTTTCGGGAATGGGTCGGGACCGGGTCTAAAAGTTTCGGGAATGGGTCGGGACCGGGTCTAAAAGTTTCGGGAATGGGTCGGGACCGGGTCTAAAAGTTTCGGGAATGGGTCGGGACCGGGTCTAAAAGTTTTGGGAATGGGTCGGGACCGGGTCTAAAAGTTTCGGGAACGGATCGGTACCGGGAATCGAGTTGCGGGAACGGGACAGGAATCAAAATTTCGATGGCCCTTCGGGAACGGGACGGGATGGGACCGGGAAGGAAAAATCCTTCATATCTGACCTCTAATATGATGCGGTGTTTGCGACGTATGCATTTAGAGATGTTTTCGTCGTGTGGAGTGGCGCCTCTTGCGCATAAGAACCATGATTCTTAGAACCATTGTAACATGGCCCGTGTCTGTCAGGCTGTGAGTAGTACAGACCATAAAAATTAAAAATAAAATAAAATAAAAAAACTATTGCATAGTCGCAGCTGGAACAACTCAAGCAACGATGCCTTCAGTTGCTAGGCAACAACAGCACCTTGGCGACGAGTCTCTTGACTGCACTGAACAGCTGCAGCCTCAAAGACGCCACTCTGGTGGCACTCTGCAGGATCTGCTACGCTGTGCTGCACCAGGGCAGGAGCAGACTGGCCGCTTTGAAGACCAAGTACTCGCGTCTAGTTCTCATCATCCTAGTTCCAATTCTATTCTAGCTCACTAAGATTGAGCGATCAACAAACGACCTATCACGCAGGATCTTCAACAGCATCGCCTTCAACTCGCCCTTCCTGCAGCACACATGGCACATCATCTCTTCCATCAGCACCACCAACCTCTTCGGGTCAGTCTTCAGCAAGCCTTCACCACTCCATCACTTTTGTCTTCATTCTCTATTACATTATTCATCATCTCTCAATCTTTCCTCCATCCCTCCTTCACTCATCCACCCACCCAATCATCCCTCCTTCACTCATCCACCCACCCAATCATCCCTCCTTCACTCATCCACCCACCCAATCATCCCTCCTTCACTCATCCACCCACCCAATCATCCCTCCTTCACTCATCCACCCACCCAATCATCCCTCCTTCACTCATCCACCCACCCAATCATCCCTCCTTCACTCATCCACCCACCCAATCATTCCTCCTTCACTCATCCACCCACCCAATCATTCCTCCTTCACTCATCCACCCACCCAATCATCCCTCCTTCACTCATCCACCCACCCAATCATCCCTCCTTCACTCATCCACCCACCCAATCATCCCTCCTTCACTCATCCACCCACCCAACCATCCCTCCTTCACTCATCCACCCACCCAATCATCCCTCCTTCACTCATCCACCCACCCAATCATCCTCCTTCACTCATCCACCCACCCAATCATCCCTCCTTCACTCATCCACCCACCCAATCATCCTCCTTCACTCATCCACCCACCCAATCATCCCTCCTTCACTCACCCACCCACTCAATCATCCTCCTTCACTCATCCACCCACCCATAGCGAGCGCACTCCTCTGCTGCAGCTTCTCTCGAGGGGAGTGAGTTTGGAGTGGCATGACTTGCAGCTCTTCATCCCTCTCCTCTCCGTCTTCTGCACCACCTTCAACCACTTCCTCCTCACCGTCAGCGATGCAGAGTTCCATGCAAGCTCGGGTGAAATAACATTCTTCCTTATTAAAATTACAAAGTTTCGAAATATTCTACTTTTCGACATAGTAGAGCATGACAAAGGTGTCTTTCGACAAGGAATGCAACTCTCTCGACAGCTTCTTCCGGCATGCGAGTCTTCAGTGACTTGGCGACCATTTCGAAGATGGCGTTGTCGCTGAGGGACTGCTGCCTCGGCATCGTCGAACTCACGCACCCCGAGTGCAAGTTCAGCGTCGCAAAGAGTCTCCAACACCCTCCTCTTCCATCTCAGCGCCTCGCTCAGGAGGCACTCTCCCCCAAGAGACAAAGGATGCTCACGCAGGCCTTCAAGGTGCCAGCATCCTTCAAGTATTCAAACACCCAATCCATTCATACGCCAAATTCATTGATCTAGTGAATCCAATCATGGCGTAATTCATTTTTCAACTTTACATAGGACGCTGTGAAGCTAGTGAAGCAGCTGTACGATAGAGATTGCAGACAGGCTTTCTGCCCTCCCAACTGCTGGCTAGCCTCTAATCACATCATTCAGTCTGAGAAGGTTTCATTTATAATTAACTTCATGAATATGCAAATCTCTAGTCTTCAAGTTTCTATGTATGATCTGCATGTCACAAGCACCACCCTCTCTTAGCTGGTGCAGTCCTTGAGCGACTCTGCCATCGAGTTCATCGGCAGTCCTTTCGGCACCCTCAGCATCCTCAACTCCGACAACGCAGACTGTGCGTCCTTCGATCATTCCAAGAGGATTTTATACTTTATATTTCAGTTATTCTATTCTATTTTCAATATGTTTCTCTTTCTCCCCTGCATCACAACCACAACTGCACCATCACAACCACATCTGCACCATCATCACCACACCTTCACCAACACAACCACACCTGCACCACCACAACCACACCTGCACCACCACAACCACACCTGCATCACCACAACCACACCTGCATCACCACAACCACGCCTACAGCATCACAACCACGCCTGCACCACCACAACCACACCTGCGTCACCACAACCAAACCTGCACCACCACAACCACACCTGCATCACCACAACCACACCTGCACCATCACAACCACGCCTGCACCATCACAACCACACCTGCATCACCACAACCACACCTGCACCATCACAACCACGCCTGCACCACCACAACCACACCTGCATCACCACAACCACACCTGCACCACCACAACCACATCTGCACCACCACAACCACACCTGCACCACCACAACCACACTTGCACCACCACAACCACACCTGCATCACCACAACCACACCTGCATCACGACAACCACACCTGCACCACCATTTCAGAGGATTTGATACTTTCCCTCACAATTTAACAATAACTAACTCAAGGAGTATATTAATATATGTAAAAGACATTTTAAATGCAACAGAAGTAAAAATGAACGTAGAATATAAAGAAAATATATTTGTAAAAATAACAATGAAGAATAATGTTAAAATTCTTATTGGATGTATTTATCGAAGCCCATCATCAGATGATATTAACTTAGACAATTTAATTAATTTATTTTACGAAATTAATAATATGGAAAAAAACAATCATTTACGCATATACTAATTACTGGAGATTTTAACTTACCCGGGATAAATTGGTGTAATATGTTAAGTAAAGATAAATTAAGTGAAAAGTTCGTGGAATGCATGAGAGATTATTTTCTGGAACAAGTAGTTGATAAACCTACGAGATTCCGTAACAAACAAGAGCCATCTTTACTAGACCTAATACTAACTAATGAACGTAACAATATAGAAAATCTTAAGTTTCTTGACCCTTTGGGAAAAAGCGACCATATTGTTATGTCTTTTGAACTACTTTGTCAAACGCAAATTATTAAATCTAATGTGATAAAGTTAAATTATAAAAAGGCTAATTTTGAAAAAATAAAACAAGAAATGAATATCGATTGGGATGTATTAATGGAAAATAAAGATACAAACGATCAGTTTGAATTATTTATGAATAAACTAAATAATGTCATAAATATAAATACACCAATAAAGACAAACAAAGAGAGATTATACATAACCCCACTGAGTAAAGATACAAGAAAATTTTTGAGAAAAAACATAGACAATGGGAGTGTTATATAAAGGAAAGAAACAATAAAAATTAGGAACTTTACAAAATAGCAAGAAACAAAGCAAAAAAAGTAATGATAATAGAACGGAAACAACAGGAGCGTCAAATTGCGATGTGTTCAAAATCTAATCCTAAAAAATTTTGGGCTTTCATAAATTCCAAAAGAAAAACTCGGAGTGGCATATCCGAGCTGCACCTAATAGGATGTGACGGATCACTGAACATTGCGACAACTGATTTAGAAAAGGCAGAAAGTCTCAATAATTTCTTTAAAAGTGTATTCACAGAAGAAAATAATGATAATTTTAACAAAATAGATTATATAACATTTAAAGAAAGATCTAATGATGAAGATGTGACAAAGAAGGAAATTTATAACTTATTAAAAGAAATAAATGTAACAAAAGCCCCAGGTCCAGATGGTGTTCATCCCATAGTATTATCAAAATTAACAAATATAATACATACACCATTATGTAACATTTTTAATAGCTCACTAAATAGCGGTATAATACCAGGAGATTGGAAAAAAGGGGAAATAATACCAATATTTAAAAAAGGAGATAAAAAAGAGGTATCAAATTATAGGCCAGTTAGTTTAACTAGTATAACCTGTAAAATAATGGAAAAAGTAATAAGAAAAAGAATAGAAAAACATATGAATTTAAATGATTTATTTAGCAAAAGACAATATGGTTTTATTGGAGGAAGGTCGACTTCATTACAACTACTAATGGTAATGGATAATTGGACTAGTATTTTAGACAAAGGAGGGGTAATCGATGTTATTTACACTGATTTTATGAAAGCATTTGATAAGGTACCGCATAAAAAATTAATATATAAATTAAAAAAGTATGGAATTGGTTATAAAACATGCAGGTGGATAAGTAATTTTCTAAATGATAGGGTACAGAGGGTTAATGTTAATGGTGTTAAATCACAATGGGTAAAAGTAAAAAGTGGCATTCCCCAAGGATCAGTCTTGGGCCCATTATTATTTGTTTTATTTATCAACGATCTGCCAGAGAGAGTGAGTTCAAATATATTTATGTACGCTGATGATTGTAAAATATATCAAAAAATTAATGAAATAGAGGACCAAACAAGGCTACAAGAAGATATAAACAAAGTAGTGGAATGGAGTGTACAATGGGACCTGAGACTTCATCCACATAAATGTAAACTATTGCAGTTATACAGAAATAAAAAGGAAGAAAGAGTTTATTCTATGCAGGATTATGAAGGAAGTCAAGTAGTTTTAGAAAGTATAGAGTATGAAAAAGACCTTGGTGTAATTATAGACAAGAATTTAAAATTCCATATTCACATACAAGAACAAGTAAATAAAGCTAACCAATTATTAGGGCTAATAAGAAGAACGTTTAAATTTATTGATACAAAAACATTTAGATTATTATTTAAAGGTATAGTTAGGCCACATCTAGAATACCTTAGCAGTGTATGGAGTCCTTCATTGAAGAATCAAGTTGATTGCGTAGAAAGGGTACAAAGAAGGGCTACAAAAATGCTGCCTTGTCTGAAAGACATGACTTACAACGATAGACTTGAAGTAATTAAGTTACCAACATTAAAATACCGAAGACTTCGAGGGGACATGATCGAAACCTATAAAATACTTAATAATAAATATGATAGTAAAATAACGGAAGATTTTTTCAAACTTAATACAAGGCAATCAAGAGGAAATTCACTAAAATTATCCAAAAAACAGTGCCAAAAGAATACAAGAAATTTTTTTTATACACATAGAGTGGTAACAGTTTGGAATAGCTTGCCTGATGAGATCGCAAAAGCTGAAAATACAGATAAATTTAAAATAAAATTAGATAAATATTGGGAAAACCATCCCATGATGTATAACTATAAGTGCGACTATGACATAATAGTAAAAAAATAATTTAAATACATAAACATAAATATATAATTTTTTAAAACCATTATAGAGGTCAAAAGATCTGCGTGGTTTTAACTCCCTAAACTAAACAACCACACCTGCATCACCACACCCACACCTGCACCATCACAACCACGCCTGCACCATCACAACCACACCTGCATCACCACAACCACACCTGCATCACCACAACCACGCCTGCACCACCACAACCACGCCTGCACCACCACAACCACGCCTGCACCACCACAACCACACCTGCACCACCACAACCACACCTGCATCACCACAACCACACCTGCACCATCACAACCACACCTGCACCATCACAACCACACCTGCACCATCACAACCACGCCTGCATCACTACAACCACACCTGCATCACCACAACCACACCTGCATCCCCACAACCACGCCTGCACCACCACAACCACGCCTGCACCACCACAACTACACCTGCACCACCACAACCACACCTGCACCACCACAACCACACCTGCATCACCACAACCACACCTGCACCATCACAACCACACCTGCACCACCACAACCACACCTGCACCACCACAACCACACCTGCACCATCACAACCACACCTGCACCACCACAACCACACCTGCACCATCACAACCACGCCTGCACCATCACAACCACACCTGCACCACTACAACCACACCTGCACCACCACAACCTCACCTGCACCATCACAACCACATCTGAACCACCACAACCACGCCTGCACCATCACAACCACACCTGCACCACCACAACCACACCTGCACCATCACAACCACATCTGCACCATCACAACCACACCTGCATCACCACAACAACACCTGAATCACCACAACCACACCTGCATCACCACAACCACACCTGCATCACCACAACCACGCCTGCATCACCACAACCACACCTGCACCACCACAACCACACCTGCACCACCACAACCATGCCTGCACCACCACAACCACACTTGCACCACCACAACCACACCTGCACCACCACAACCTTACCTTCACCATCACAACCACGTCTGCACCACCACAACCACACCTGCACCACCACAACCACACCTGCATTACCACAACCACACCTACACCACCACAACCACACCTGCACCACCACAACCACACCTGCACCACCACAACCACACCTGCACCATCACAACCACACCTGCACCATCACAACCACACCTGCACCATCACAACCACACCTGCACCACCAAAACCACGCCTGCATCATCACAACTACACCTGCACCACCACAACCACACCTGCACCATCACAACCACGTCTGCACCACTACAACCACACCTGCACCACCACAACCACATCTGCACCATCACAACGACACCTGCACCACCACAACCACACCTGCACTATCACAACCACACCTGCACCACCACAACCACACCTGCACCATCACAACCACACCTGCACCACCACAATCACACCTGCACCATCACAACCACATCTGCACCATCACAACCACACCTGCACCATCACAACCACACCTGCACCATCACAACCACACCTGCACCATCACAACCACACCTGCACCACCACAACCACGCCTGCACCACCACAACCACACCTGCATCACCACAACCACACCTGCACCATCACAACCACACCTGCACCACCACAACCACACCTGCATTACCACAACCACACCTGCACCACCACAACCACACCTGCACCACCACAACCACACCTGCACCACCACAACCACACCTGCACCACCACAACCACACCTGCACCACCACAACCACACCTGCACTATCACAACCACACCTGCACCATCACAACCACACCTGCACCACCACAACCACGCCTGCACCATCACAACCACACCTGCACCACCACAACCACACCTGCACCACCACAACCACACCTGCACTATCACAACCACACCTGCACCACCACAACCACACCTGCATCACCACAACCACACCTGCACCATCACAACCACACCTGCACCACCACAACCACACCTGCATTACCACAACCACACCTGCACCACCACAACCACACCTGCACCACCACAACCACACCTGCACCACCACAACCACACCTGCACCACCACAACCACACCTGCACCACCACAACCACACCTGCACCATCACAACCACATCTGCACCATCACAACCACACCTGCATTACCACAACCACTCCTGCACCACCACAACCACACCTGCACCACCACAACCACACCTGCATCACCACAACCACTCCTGCACCACCACAACCACACCTGCACCATCACAGCCACACCTGCACCATAACAACCACACCTGCACCACCACAACCACACCTGCACCACCACACCCACACCTGCACCATAACAACCACACCTGCACCACCACAACCACACCTGCACCACCACACCCACACCTGCACCACCACAACCACACCTGCACCATTTCCACAGTGCGAGATGACGCTCCTCAGCTGTCGAACAGCGAAGTGAGGAAACTGATTGTGCTCTCAGAACTGCCCTTCATCATTCCATTCGTCAACAGGGTCGAGGTTTGCTCCCATCCTAGTGTTTTCTTGTGCATCATTTATGAAGAATTGTACTAATAATAACAGCAAGCCCCGCGTCCGATGTGTTCTGCAGAGAAAGAGAGAGCCTGTTATTGCAGGAGCTTCAAAGCTCATTGTGGTGGCACCTTTGTTGACACCTCAGCAACAGCAGGTCTGCTCGAGAAGATCTGTGCAGGAAACGAAAAAGAAGAATGGTTAGTGTTCTGCAGAAAGCCTCTCAGTGCAGAAAGGCCGACTGAATACTGACGTGGTCTCTACCCCTGTCCACTTGAAACAGACTCCAGTCTTCTTTGAGTTATTGCAGACCTGGAAGAAGCGATGATGGCCCTTCCAGATCGAACTTTGCCATCCGAAAACGTTGCTTCGGAACTGGTAAAGGATAGGAGAGAGTTCAATTGCGTTAACTGTCAACTTCAAAAAATCCTTCGACCGCGTTTGGCATGACGGTTTGCTTTGCATAATGAGATATTACAACACGGATGTGAGACTTGAACACTTAAATTGGAACGCAAGATTTGGAAATTGGAAATGAAATATCTTCTGAAACTACACGGCATTTTTTACTTGGAGAACAGATCCAACAACTACATCCATCCGATTGCAAAGGCACTAGAACCACAAGAACTTATTCTGTCAACTGTCAGTCGTCGATGGTTGACTCGTTTTGACCACATCATCAGACACTGTCCAAACGATGATTCACTCCGACCCTCACTCTGACCCTCACTCCCACCCTCACTCTGACCCTCACTCCCACCCTCACTCTGACCCTCACTCCCACCCTCACTCCGACCCTCATTCCCACCCTCACTCCCACCCTCACTCCCACCCTCACTCCCACCCTCACTCCCACCCTCACTCCCACCCTCACTCCCACCCTCACTCTGACCCTCACTCCCACCCTCACTCCCACCCTCACTCTGACCCTCACTCCCACCCTCACTCCCACCCTCACTCTGACCCTCACTCCCACCCTCACTCCCACCCTCACTCCCACCCTCACTCCCACCCTCACTCCCACCCTCACTCCCACCCTCACTACCACCCTCACTCCCACCCTCACTCCCACCCTCACTCCCACCCTCACTCTCACCCTCATTCCCACCCTCACTCCCACCCTCACTCCCACCCTCACTTCCACCCTCACTCCCACCCTCACTCCCACCCTCACTCCCACCCTCACTCTCACCCTCACTCTCACCCTCACTCCCACCCTCACTCTCACCCTCACTCCCACCCTCACTCCCACCCTCACTCTCACCCTCATTCCCACCCTCACTCCCACCCTCACTCCCACCCTCACTCCCACCCTCACTTCCACCCTCACTCCCACCCTCACTTCCACCCTCACTCTCACCCTCACTCTCACCCTCACTCTCACCCTCACTCTCACCCTCACTCTCACCCTCACTCCCACCCTCACTCCCACCCTCACTCCCACCCTCACTCCCACCCTCACTCCCACCCTCACTTCCACCCTCACTCCCACCCTCACTCCCACCCTCACTCTCACCCTCACTCTCACCCTCACTCCCACCCTCACTTCCACCCTCACTCCCACCCTCACTTCCACCCTCACTCTCACCCTCACTCTCACCCTCACTCTCACCCTCACTCCCACCCTCACTCCCACCCTCACTCCCACCCTCACTCCCACCCTCACTTCCACCCTCACTCCCACCCTCACTCCCACCCTCACTCTCACCCTCACTCCCACCCTCACTTCCACCCTCACTCCCACCCTCACTTCCACCCTCACTCTCACCCTCACTCCCACCCTCACTCTCACCCTCACTCTCACCCTCACTCCCACCCTCACTCCCACCCTCACTCCCACCCTCACTCCCACCCTCACTTCCACCCTCACTCCCACCCTCACTCCCACCCTCACTCCCACCCTCACTCCCACCCTCACTTCCACCCTCACTCTCACCCTCACTCTCACCCTCACTCCCACCCTCACTCCCACCCTCACTCCCACCCTCACTCCCACCCTCACTCCCACCCTCACTTCCACCCTCACTCCCACCCTCACTCCCACCCTCACTCCCACCCTCACTCCCACCCTCACTCTCACCCTCACTTTCACCCTCACTCCCACCCTCACTCCCACCCTCACGCAGATCTTCCATGACCTGGTGCGCAGACAGAAGATGGATGAGCCCATAAGTTCACTGGTGAACTCGACTGTCATCATGATCAGGAGGAACTTCCTCTATGAAGATGCCTTTGAGAAGCTCTCTTATGAAAATGGTGGGTGCTGGTGGTGGGTGGTGGTGGTGGGTGGTGGGTGGTGGTGGTAATGGTGGGTGGTGGTGGGTGGTGGTGATGGGTGGTGGTGGTGGGTGGTGGTGATGGGTGGTGGGTGGTGATGGTGGGTGGTGATGGTGGGTGGTGGTGGTGGCTGATGGTGGGTGTTGGTGGTGGGTGAGGATGGGTGGTGGTGGTTTAATATGTTTAGGTGGGTGAAGGAGACAGCTGGATAGGTTTGGTTGGTGCTGAGGATGAAGCTGTTTGTTTGGTACTGGTTGGTAGATTTGTTATTGTTGATGTGTAGCATCAGCTTCATTTGGCATAATACCATCTTCAGCCCATCACCACCAACCACGCACAGAACCTAACTTCAAGAAGCGACTACGGGTCCGACTCATCAACGCTGCAGGTCTGGACGAGGCAGGCGTTGATGGAGGGGGGCTGCTGCGAGAGTTCATGAGTGAGTTGATCAAGGCAGGCTTCGACCCGAACAGGGGCTTCTTCAGAACCACATCCGACAAACTCCACTACCCCAACCCGCAATCGAAAATACTCTACTCCAACGACTACCTCCAGCATTTTTTCTTCTTGGGACGCATTCTTGGCAAAGTGCGTTAAACAAATTTCGTTTTATGTAGATTGAAAAGGTCTCCCTTAGTTAAAAGGATTTTGTTTGATTGGAGCTCAACCGACAAGCATGCTCTGCCATCCAGGTGATTTACGAGGAGATGCTGATTGAAGTTCCTTTCGCCAGCTTCTTCCTGTGCAAGTTGCTGAGCAGGGCTGACTTGGACATCCACCACCTCGCCTCCCTCGACCCCCTCATGCACCGCAACCTGCTCTTCATCAAGGACTTCACTGGAGACGTGAGTGACTTGCAGCTCAACTTCACAGCCACCTACGACAACCTGGGCGTGGTGGTGACTGACGAGTTGAAGGCGGGAGGCGAGAACATCGCAGTCACGAACCAAAACCGCTTCGAGTACGTGCACTTGATGGCCGACTACCGCCTGAACAAGCAGATAAAGCAGCATTGCCAAGCCTTCCGCAGGGGTCTGGGTGAGGTGATTCCTCTGCAGTGGCTGCAACTCTTTGACCACAAGGAGCTGCAGGTGCTTCTTTCTGGAGCCGACACCCCCATCGACCTGGAGGACCTCCGCAGGAACACTCAGTACTCCGGTGCGTGCAAGTGTGCTCGATGCTTCTGCAGTAGTGTTGCAGCTGTTACAGCGTACTGCAACACTACAGCAGTGATTAAAAAAAATTTTAATGTGTTTTTTAGTTAGGTTAAAAAAAGATTTTTGTATAGCAAAGCTTTAAAAAACATCCAAATAGGCTAACTTAGGCTTAAATAATTCATTTTTATTGAGAGAAATGTTTAGACATTAAAATATGAAAAATAGTGCAAGTCTTTGATTGTAATTCAGTTATTCGTTTATTTATTTATTTATGTTAATTTTTTTACTTATTTAAAATTTCCTGGGGACCCTTACCATTCTTAATCTATAGAATTATAGTTGCATTTATAAAACCTAGGTGGCTACTCGGAAGATCACCCTGTGATTCAGATGTTTTGGCAGGTTGTGGGTGAGTTTACTAATTTACAAAAACAAATGCTTCTCAAGTTTGTGACAAGTTGTTCAAGACCCCCTTTGCTCGGCTTCAAGGTGGTTGGGGAGGGGGCGTTGGTGGTTGAGTAGACAACTAAATAGATGAACGAACAAAGCCCTTCTGCTTCATCAGCCTCATTTCCTCCGCCTCTTTCAACATCTCCTCAATCTCCCTCCGTACTGCAGGAGCTCTACCCTTCCTTCTGCATCCAGATGGCGGGACAGGACCTGGAACGACTGCCCACCTCGAGCACGTGCATGAACCTTCTGAAGCTGCCAGAGTTCCCTGATGCCACTCTCCTTCACGACAAACTCATTTACGCTCTCGAGTCAGGCTCGGGCTTTGAGTTGAGTTAGTTGTGAGACGCAGTGTGTCTTGGAGGCATGCTGAGTGCTTGTTTATTGGTGCTACTCTGGTGATGGTGGAAATGGTGCGTGGGTGGGTGGGTGGCTGGGTGGCTGAGTACGGTATTGTGTTTGTGGACCTCTTCAGACACTCTGCATTTGAAGTTGCATGTGTTTCAATGCTGCTTTATCGTGTATATATTCGAGAATTCAACGAATATTAAATAAACTTGCTTTGATATTTACTGCCTCTCTTACCGTTCAGTTATCAGTAAGTGTAGAAATATTTATTTTTCAAACTACTAAACAATGAAACCGGTTGGTTGGTATTGAAGGCGTTTATCAACCATTATTTCAATGAATTTGTTTTTAAATCTTTTATTCCTTCTCAAGGTTCCAAAGTTGTCATATCCAGGGGGTGGTGGTGAGGATAAGCGTGCGTCTCTGTACCACTTGTGTAACAACTAAGTCCAACTCCTGGCATGCTCGCGGCGGAACTCTTCTTTTTCCAATCTGGAGCATAGACGCACTTGAGCGACGGTAGGAATCGAACCCACGTTAGTGAGTCGAATGCCAAGCGTTTTGCCGCTAAGCTAATCCGGTGCCCTACTGCTTTTACTGACAGGAGAAGGAGCGAAGGCGGGTCACCTGGCCTTAAAACCAGTCGCAAGACTGCAGTCATTGATCATGAGCTGCACAGACTAAACGTCGACGTTGCAGCCCTACAGGAAACGCGTCTTCCAGAGTCTTGATCTTTGAGAGAGGAATACTACACGTTCTTTTGGCAGGAAAAAGGAAAAGAGGAGACCAGGGAACACGGAGTCGGCTTCGCCATCAGGAACACCCTGCTTTGCATGTCCGAACCTCCTTCCCGCGGCACAGAGAGAATCCTCACTCAACGCTTTCTCACAGCATCTGGCTTTGCTAATCTTCTGTGCATCTATGCACCGACCATGCAGGCCAGCGCCGATACTAAAGATCAATTCTACGAACAACTAAGCAGCGTTGTTGCCACAGTTTCTGCTTCCAAACACCTCTACCTTCTAGGAGATTTCAACGCCCGGGTTGTCTCTGACCACGACTCATGGCCAGATGTGCTGGGTCACCATGCATCGGGAAAATGAACGAAAACGGCCAGAGACTACTTGAATTCTGTTGTTACCACAACCTGTAAGTAACAATCTCGTACTTTCAGAACAAAGCATGTCACAAGGTGTCTTGGAGACATCCAAGATCAAATCACTGGCATCAACTGGACGATTCGACTGATTTTTAAGGCATTTCGCTTAATTTCAGTCAAATCGTGTTTCTCGTGATTCACGCAAATTGAATGAAAAAAGATTAATAAAATACCTAAAGATGGAAAAAAATTTCAAATTATTTTAAAAGTTGACTGAAATAAATATATATTCAATATTTAGCCATTTATTAAGCTTTTTTCATTCAATATGCGTGAATTATGCGTTACACGATTTGACTGGTTTTTAGGAATTACGTGAAATTCCTGGTTACGCGTTTTGAATGTATTGAAAGGGCAAGAGAACAGGAAAAGAGGGGATGGGAGAAGATGAAAGAAACTGGAATGAAGATGTTGTTGGCATTCATCCATCTCGTGAGATGATGATAGCGCTCTAATGTGTTCTTTGATGGCAGCTTCTAGAGTGGCTCAGCAGACCGATCCTGGATCGACAGTCTCTGCTGCAGCGGCTGCAGGTGAAGTTGGATGGAGGATCGAGAGCCTGATTTTGCTGTCTCATTTTTCTTCTTTGCCTTCGGGATTCCAGATGTTGCCTGCGTTCTTCCTCGCCCTTTTTGATGCCTTTGTGGACAGTCTGGCGCCAGCCCCTCCGGTCATCGGCTAGCTCTTCCCATCTGCCAGGGTCGATACCCGTAAGTTTGAGGTCGCGTATGTCCTTGGGTATGCGACCTTCTTCCATTCTACGCACGTGACCCAGCCAGCGTAAACGCCTTTGGCATAGAAGGAGGTGTATGCTGAGTGAGTTGGCTTGGTTGAGTACGGCTGTGTTGGTGATTTTGTCTTACCATGTTATGTCAAGGATGCGTCGGAGACAGCGAAGATGAAAGCTTTCGAGACGATCTTCTTGCCTGGCATAGGTGGTCCAGGTTTCGCTGCCATACAACAGAGTGCTGAGAACGCATGTCTGGTACACTTTGAGCTTGGTGTTTCGCGTCAGTTGGTTGTTGGTCCATACACGTTTGCTCAATCTGGCCATGACGCTGGCTGCTTTGGCGAGCCTCTTATCAATCTCAATGTCGAGGGATAGGCTGCTAGTAATGACGGAACCCACGTATGTGAACTTGTCAGTGGCCTCCAGCACCTGATTGCCGATTGTGATTGAGGGTGGAACAGGGATGTCTTGACCCATGATGTTGGTTTCTTGATACTGATGGTCAGACCGAATTCCCTGCAAGCCTGAGCAAAGCGATTCATCAGCTGCTGAAGGTGTTCCTCCGTGTGTGACACCAGGGCCGCATCATCAGCGAACAGCATGTCTCTGATGAGGACAGTGCGAATTTTCGTCTTTGCTCTTAGGCGTGCCATGTTCAGCAGTTTCCCGTCACTTCTGGTGTGTAAATGGACACCTTCGGCAGACTCTTTAAATGCAAAGTTCAACAGCATCGAGAAGAAGATACCGAATAAGGTAGGCGCTAGCACACAACCCTGTTTGACCCCACTCTTGATTGTGAAGGGTTCTGAGATCTCCCCATCGTAGCTGACCACACATTGCGTGTTTTCGTGATAAGAAGTTGTAATGTTGAGCAGCCGAGGTGGACAGCCGATCTTCTTGAGTAGCCGAAATAGGCCGTTCCTGCTTACAAGGTCGAATGCCTTAGTTAGGTCGATAAAGGCGATATACAGCGGCATCCGCTGCTCTCTGCACTTTTCCTGGAGCTGACGCACGGAGAAGATCATGTCGACTGTGGATCTTCCTGATCTGAAGCCGCATTGCGATTCAGGATACACACGACTTGCTAGGACTTGGAGACGGTTGAGGACAACGCGTGCGAAAGCTTTACCCACGACGCTAAGCAGTGAAATGCCCCTGTAGTTGTTGCAGTCGCTGTGGTCGCTCTTGTTCTTATACAGGGTGACAATCTTGGCATTGCGCATGTCCTGTGGAACTCTACCTTCTCTCCAACATAGGCAAAGGAGCTTGTGAAGTGGTTCTAGTAGAGACGGTTTACCACATTTGATTATTTCTGGTGGGATGCCATCGTCTCCTGGTGCTTTTCCACTCTTTAAGGCATCAATAGCTTTGCTGAGTTCGTCCATGGTCGGCTCGACATCCAGCTCTTCCAAGACTGGCAAGTCTTCAATAGCGTCCAGTGCTATCTGAGTCACAGAGTTTTCTTTGAAATAAAGTTCCAGATAGTGTTCAACCCACCTTGCCATTTGCTTGTCTTTGTCTGTGATGGTCTCTCCTGATTTGAACTTTAAGGGTGCAGTCTTCTTTGCTGACTTGCCTGTTGCTTTTTTGATGCCTTCATACATGCTCCTTACGTTGCCAGCGTCTGACGCTTGTTGAATGCTATTCGCCAGTTGAAGCCAATAGTCATTTGCGCAGCGTCGAGCCGTCTGCTGGGCTTTTCTTCGGGCAGCTTTCAACACTTCGAAGGTGGACTGACTCGGGTCGCGGTCTTCTTTGTGCTCTAGCCGTAAAGCGAGACTGGAGTGAACATCTCCAGGGCGCTAGCCTGGGCAAAGCGTGTGGAGGTCTTGTGCTGCCCAAACAACAGGACCCCCCTCTCGGCTTCGTCGACTAGACCCAAGGGGGTGCAAGCACCACGCTTAGAGCCGACTTGGCTGCAGGAGTTGCCGGAAGGACATCATAGATGACGATCCACCGCCTTAGGGACTCCGACTCCTGATTTTTCCTCGGGGTTGACTCCCAAAACCTTTTCCATGAATGGATAGCCTGCAAGGCAGCAGCGGTTGGTAGTCAGAGTTTTCCTTCTCCTAGATGGGTTGCCTTCTCGGGCTGACGAGCACCATCTGCCCGAAGCGACTGGTTTTAAGGCGCCAGTGACCCGCCTTCGCCCCTTCTCCTGTCAGTAGAAGCAGTTCCGCCGCGAGCAGGCCAGGAGTTGGACTTAGTTGTCAGAGGCGGTACAGAGACGCACGCCGTAAAGGAGCACTTTATAGGCAGTGGGAGCTTATCCCCACTGCCACCCCTTGGCTATGACAACCTTGGAACCAATGAAGATGAGAGAAGAAGATTAAATTTTTTTCTACTTGACGATTCAAAATTTTAATTTAATACATTTCTAGTGTTTTTTCTCCGACACTTACGACTAGAGACCGACCGAAACAGATATTTTTATTTCGGCCGAAACCGAAATAAGACTTTTCGGCCGAAACCGAAATTAAGCCGAAATTGAATATCAATTTTTGACCGAAATCGAAATTAAACCGAAATTGTAATCATATTTTCGGCCGAAACCGAAGCCGAAACCGAAATTTTTTCCAACTTTTATTTAAAATGAAAAAATAGCATTTAACGATGTTTAATGAGTAAATCCAAACAAGCGTACATTTTAAGCCAAAAAATAAAAGTTTTTTAACAACAAAAATGGTCTACATAAGTAATTGTTTATTAAAGTCAAAAAATAGTATTGAACGATGACAATTCCTGTTTAATAATTAAATCCAAACAATCGAATATTGTAAGCAAGAAATAACAGTTTTTCAACATTTTCACCAAGAAGGTTGCTGCGACGATCTGCAATAGTTGCTCGCTAGCCACACTTGTTGGGGGTGCAGATAAGTATTTTCGAGCAGCAGGCTCAAGACATGAATATTGACTACAATGCCAATACGCAAAAATGTTGGATGTTCTATGGATCCTAGGCTCTTTAAGATACGCCTGCATTTGGCGTTCGTGTTCAGGCGTCTTCTTAGCGGCATCATCGTTGTTTTGGTTGGTAAGGTTAATTTTGTCGTGAATATCCCATAAGGATGATAAACCCAAACTGTTTAAAACGTTATTTCCCTGTATTTTTTCAGTCTGGTTGATGGAATTCTCTTCTGCAACAAAGTTTGGTTTGATAAAGTTTAAAACTTCTTTTTGGCTTCCTCCTTTTCTAAATCGTCAAAATACATATCTTTGAAGCGAGGATCAAGCAAAGTAGCTGCAAGCACTTCGGGCATTTTTTAAACAAACTCCAACCGTTTGTCTATGGCATCTCGAAGGGCTGCTTTCATCTGCATCAGTCCAACATCAGCTGACGTGATTTCTAATTTTGTCACGGATGCCCATGAGAACTTTATCATCTATCTCCCAGTTCAGAATTGCTTCTTTCAATTTTGATGCCAAATAAGCTCCTGTATGGGTTTCTTCTAAGACCATAGCATTCAAAACAACTTTCTTTCTTGAACTTTCATGCACAAAATGAGCAGTGAAGCTAAGTAAAGAGCAAGATTTGGTCGGATTCGTTCACCCATCTGTTGTAAAACTAATGCATTCTGCTTTTTTAACAAGTTTTTTAACTTGTTGATTCACTTTTATGTAAGTTGCTGGCATCAAGCTGGTTCGAAAATACTTTTTTCTTTTTAAACGGTAATTTTTTGATGCAGTTGGATCAGCAAAGTTCAACCTTTTGAATGCTTCACCTTCAACAATTGAGTATGGAATCATATCAACAATGATCACATCCATGATGCATTTATCGATTGTCTGAGTAGAGAGATGATCATCTGGCCAGGTTTTGCGATCTTTTTGAAAATTGATAACTGGTTGAACTGAAACAGGCTGTGAAACAGATTCTTCTAATTTTCTTTTCTTCGCAAATGTCGCCAGATCATTTTTCTCTTCAACGTCTAACAAAAACCTGGTGAACAATTCTTTGTGGTGTTTTTGAAGATGGTTTTTCAATCCACAAACAGTCTGCTTCTTAGGCTGTGTACTACCTAAAGAAGATAATTTTAAACATGTATTACAACAGGCTTTGCTTTGGTCCGACTAACATTTTGTAAAAATCTTCCAAATAGG